>CM039682.1:27457275-27714775 GCA_022537955.1 Schmidtea mediterranea | reverse complement strand
ACCATTTTGGAAAAGAAAAAGCGTAACAATACTGTAGCCGTAAGTATAATACGATTTGTAGGGATATGACCACTGACCAAAACCAATTAAGATGTATTTTGTTTGGGAATTGTTTGATAAATCGTCCATTTTACAATATATCATATTTCTTTCAACTGTTCGAGGAACACTAATGATTATTGCCAGAAAGACAATAATCCAACATATAGCTGCAATTCGTTCTTTTTGAAATAAAATCCACTTTTTACTGAATGTGCGAATCAAGACTTCAAAACGATAAAAGCTTATCATGACAACCATCCAATTTCGAGCAATATGTGATGCTGTAAATAAAGGAATTATTATCCATAAATAGCCACCGACAAAGGAGAGTACTCTGTTGAACGAAGGAAATATCAAACTGCTTGACAGTAACAGGTGGAGATCAATGTATAATTGTACAAAATAAAACAGCTGAAAGAAGACTTCGCACAATGATAAAGCCATTAGCAAGTTGTTGAGAATTGTATCCGTGGAGTCTCGAAAGAAAATAACGAACGCAATCATATTTGTGGACATATTTACAAAGGACAAAATCATAGATGCCAATGTAATAGGCCAATATTTCTGATGCATCAGACCATGCTTTACAATCCAAACCTCGCAAACCGTACTGTTAACATTATTAATAAACTGATTTGCCATAATTTAATTTATTTTTTTCATCAATTATGGAAATTTATTTAATTGGGAAATCTATGTCTATTAGTGGATTTTGTTAACCAATCACTAAGAAACTTTTAATAGACATATTCCATGATTGAAATAATTTTATAATAACTTTATAATAATAATTTTAATTTATTTTTACTAAATTAATTTTAACAAATATTTGCTCTAAATGAGAAAATTTTTTTGAATAATTTTGGTTGATTAAAATAAAAAAAATTCAAAATTTAGAGAAAAACAAATTCATATTTAATTCTGATAAGGTTCTTTTGGAATTCGAAATTTGATTGAAAAGTTTTTAAAATTTAAATTAAAAATGATAGCCAAACATTTACAATGATATTTTGAAGAGATTCAGTTATTAATATTTATTTAATATTTATTTTCAATATTTATTATTAATATTTATTTAAATAAATAAATATTAATAATTGATAACGGTAATTTGAATTATTGAAAATTATGTAATTAAAATTTGTTATAAAAAGAAGAATTAAATTCGAGAAAGAATCACAGGCAGGCAGAAAATAATTGAAATCTAAAGTTTGTAATAAAATATTTTTACTAAATTTGAAATATTTGTCTGAAACTTATAATAAATGATAATAATAAATAATAATTATAAATAAAAATTATTTATTTAGAGTGAATATACATTTCTGACAAGGGATCTATGAAGTATTAATCTTTTGAATAGTTAAGACGTGATAAAGGGTCTTGCATAAACATATGTTAACCCTTGTGTGTTTTGTACTAATTTTGTTTCAATGTATTATAGAAATGTTTAATGGTTGATACAATTTATGTCATAAAATGTTTTTGTTTTCAAAGGAAAATTTGCCGGTTTTAACTTATTACCTGGAGGTATTGAAACAAATATTCACAATTTACCCTAATAAAATTTGAATAAAAAAATTTTTTAAAGCTTTAGCACATAAAAGAACTTTTTGTTCAATTTTATGTGTAATATGGTAGTTTTGCAAAGAATAGTAATTCTTATTAAACTTCTGTAATATCCTTTTCAAATTCTTTCCAGACTTCATTCAATTTCTCCGAAAAACTTATTTTCAATTCTAATTGGAAGAAATAAATCTGTTAACATTTCTAAACTTTAAATTTGTGGAAAGATTTATAAAATGAGAAAATTGTACAATTTTTGAGATATATTTTTAATTTTGATTTTGAAGAAACATTAGAGATACTCAGATGACTTTAATCCAAAACTTTTTATGAGTAAAACCATAAAGTTACTCTTTAACCTCTCAGTAAAATCTTCTTTTTTGATTACATTTGAATTGTTTTAGTTTTATTATATTACACTTATTTTCATTCTGAAAAAAGTCAAAAATTATTCTATGTAACACACATTTTTAGCATTTCCTTTATTTGGTGTTATACGTACTGTTATTTGAAATATCGTCTTTAACTTTTATTTTTTTAACAAACCACAAAAACTAAATTAATACACAATAAATAATTAAAATGAAATTAATTTTATCGAAATTTGATAAAACATGATTCAATTCAAAATATTAAATAAATGACAACTTAGGTGAATCCTAGTTTTAATCAAGGAAGTGGAGAATAACTTTTCGGAACTAGCTTCTTAAATTAAGTTTAATATAAAAAATAAAGTAGAAACTTAGAAGAAAAATATTATAATTACAATCTATTCAATAATAAAAGAGATTCAACTTTTTATTCTTTGTCTTTGAAAATTTGTAGATCATATTTTCAACATGTATTGAATTGTGAAAATACTAAAAATACTACAGGTTGAGCACAAATACGCTTATAAATAGTGTTGAAATTATCTGGAAAATTGCTTTTGTTATAGAAAAAGCATCACCATTATATTGTTTAAATTTATATTATTAGTTATCGTAGCTTTTAGATTTATTACATCCATAATTAAAATACATTCAAAAATAATTTATTTCACGAAAATTCAAAAACTAATATTTTTTCTATATTATTAAAACACAAAATATTTTTGAGGAGTTTTTCTTGACTGAAAAACATTGATATTTTCAGAATGACAGATTTCATTCTCCATACATTTCATTTACATTAAAATATTAACTTTATAATTTTAAATTAATAAAAAAACTTTACCCTTTAGGACCTACATAATAGCTTGAATGAAATCTCTCACTCCGACAAAGATTGCATTATATTACCAACACCAACTAGGTAATGTAAATTAATTGTAGATCTTCTTGAAAGAATGAATTCCACTTCAATAACAGTGAACTTCCCTTAAGCGAACTTTAGTTTTAACTGCGTTTTAGGTAATGCAAAGTCCTCTTAATTCAGTACGACGTGGCTTCAATCAAATAGTTAAAGCTGTAAACAGCTTTTGACTAATCATATTCTAACTCCTCACTTTCTGAAAGGTTATCGACTAGACTCTCTTGTGATGAGGCTCTTTGATCTGACATTTTTTATAACACGTCAATAACTGAAAGTTGTATACCGTGTATACATAATTGTTGATGTACTGATTATAACTTTCTAACTTTTGTCATAACATTGGCTCCATCTGTCATGATAGAGATAATATACTTATGCAAATTTAGTTCATGTTCATTTAACTTTTCTAATAATAATTCAATACACTTTTCTGCAAGCATTGCACCACTAATACGAACTGCACTCAAGCTCCAAAATGTTGATTCTTAAGCATGTACGCTTATATTCATGTATATCCAAAGAATGACATAAAACATTAAATGAAGGTTCATCTAGTGCAGTTAAACGTGACAGAGTTGCAGGAAAATATTAAGTTATTATGCAACTCTTTTCTTCAGAGGTTCACATGATGTATCGAAAATAAGTGAGTGTGTAGACCTCTTGTCGTTCCACCACCAATTTTAAAACCTTTTTGAAGATCGCTCATCTTACACATTGCAGTCTCATTTTTCTAGTCGCGTAGGAAATGTTTCCATATTATTGAACTACTTCCTGTGTAATATACTTTGTATACAGCCATTTTTATTTTAATAAAGCCCTAAATATAAAATAATATTAATTAAAAATACTATATTCAACTAACATCATTTTTACAATATACTTACAGCATATGCAATTTAGAAATATGATTATACGATTAATTTAAGAGTTGTAAACAGTATTTATTTTTTAAAACACTGAAAAATGTAAAATATTAATTCAAAAAATATTAAATTAATATTTTTACTTACTTGGCTTATTTGTCGACTATAATTCTGATTTAACGTAAAAAATTTTATATATACAATATTTTGGAAAAAGATTAAAATAATATTGATAATAATAATATTGATAATAACATAATATTGATAAAACTTTGTAAATTATGTAAATCCCGGGATTTCTGTACCATAATTCCGGTATCCCAGGATAGCAAAAAACCTCAATATCCCGGGATCACGGTGTTGGAATCTCTACTTTCAACCTGTCTATTTGCTGAGTGATGATACGAGTTTGAATACTTTATCTTGATATTATGTGTTTTCTGCAATTTAATCATCACCTTTCCTTAAAATGACTTTCCTCTGTCACAATGTATAAATATTGACGCACCATAATTTAGTACCCATCTGTTTTTCAAAATTTAAGAACGGTATTTTCATCCTGTGATTTCACCGCATTTTATCATATATTAGCTATATCTACCAATAATTCCAAAATTATATTTAATTTAGTATTGTATTTGGTTTAAATATACATTTTCAATATATATCATATTTAGCATTATTTTTCTTCTTAGTTTGAATCGTTTGTGATTTTCGTTTTTGCCAATTTTCCCAATCTTGAACCACAATTTTTATCATATTTCTCATTTTGGGTTTTCGGCTATGGTTTTTCATTGAACACATACTATACATTTGCTTCGCGACAATGCGTCTGCATTGCAATGTTCTTCTTCTTTCCTACATTAAAAGTTTATATGTAAGCAGCTTATGGAGTTAATCCATGACTTAAACTATGGTATAGTGGGAATTTTTTGTTTTCATCATAAAAGCGTCCGTACATAGTGTCAACTTTTTTCTATATAGATATTGTTTAAAGTGATTCGTAAAATAGTATATTGCCATAAGTTCTTTCTTTGTTATACTTTAGCCAACCTCATGTTTCGACATTGCACTAATCCATATTTAATTACAATTTTTTTACTAGCACTGTCTATTTGTCGCTTTGATTAGTTTTTGTTTGATTTTTTTAAAAGCATTTTCACATTCCTCTGTTCAAATCAACTTTTTCTCTTTACTTCCATATCATCTTTCTAAAAGAACCTTCTGTATAGTCTTTAATAAATTTTCTACAGTAGTTGGCTGACCCAAAGAAACTGCTGAGTTTTTAAAACACACTTAGGTCTTTCGAATTCTTTTACTGCTTTGATTTTATCCTCATCCGCTTTTACTCCATTTTCTTAAAGAGACTAATTCGTCTTTCAAAAATTTACACTTGGAAGGACTAATCTTTAATCCAGCTTGTTTGAATTTCTCTGAGGCGCATTCAATATCTTTATAATGTTCTTTCAATTCTTTTGAAAATATGAAGAAGTCATTTAGATATACCACTGCTATTTTCCAATTAAGTTCATCTAACACTATATTCAATAGTAACCGAATAGTTGCAGGAGCCAATGTTATTCCGAATGGCATTCGGCTGAAATGATATTTTTTATTTTTGATGAAAATGAAATGTTAAGTCTCGATTCTTTATCCAACTCAACCTTATAATATCCATTTTGCAAATCAATCATACTAAAGCACGTAGCTCCTTCTAATCTATCTAATAATGTGTTAGTAATCTGAATAGAAATGTTTGGTCACTCTGTGACAGTATTAAGTGCTCTTAAGTTTAGACAAATTCTTATGTGGTCTTTATCTTTTTTCTTTACACAAACTTTTATTATTTCAAAATTTTCCATTTCTTTTTTATTATCCTTTTTTTCTCCATTAAGTAAACAGTTTGTCGTTTTGGATTTATAACGGTAGGCATTTCTGGAGTTATAATTTTGTGCTTTATTAAATTAGTTTCTTCCACAAGACCATTTATGCTTCATGAAAATGGTATCATATTTAACTAGGAATTCAATAATATTTCTTTCTTCACATTCACTAAAATCAATATCATCTCGTTCAAGCTGTATTTCTGCATTTTCAGTTATATAGTTCATCTCTGACTCACTATTTGATAAATCATTTCAATTTTTAGTCTTATACCGAAAATGTTTAAAAAATATATTCCTCCAATTAATTTTAGTGATATCTTATGAGCAACGATAAATTCAGCCATATTTGATTTTTTTTATATCTGAAATTTGAACCAATAAGTTAACTTTACCTACTTTCTCAATTGTTAACTCGTTAACACATCTTTAATTGGTATATTATTTCTAAAGATTATTTTCCCCTATTTTAGTCAGCAAGCTTTTATCTATTACGATAATCTTTGTCACTATATCTAATAAACAACAAAAATTATTATTATTAGTAAATATTGTTACGCTCGGCCTACCATTTATTCTATCGTATTTTATTATATCAATAATTGCGTTTATATTATTAATATTATAAACAGATTTATCACAGTCAATATCAAACTCTAAGTCATTCAATCGCCATTTGTCATTCCACCATTTTCTATACACTGTGTATAATACACATTTCCATACAATTCATAATTTTCATCATTCGTAGCATTCAAAAAATCATCTTTCAATTTATACATACTGTCATTCATCAATATGTCATCTGATAATACGCCCAAAATTGGCAAAATTAGGAATTTAATATAAAGAAAAATGAATCGTTAACTTAACTTAAGTATGTTTCCCAATTTATCACGTAAGAATGGTGCAACTGGAGATTAGGTCTTATGTAAAGCCAAACAAATCTAGACTGAATTCGATAAAGAATATTCAAAATAGATGAAGTGATCACAGGCCAAAAATTAAAAGTTCTATCAGTGAACTGGCCAAATTACTTTAGGTGTATGTTAAACTTTAAAATGTAATTTATTGGAAGGATTTTAAATTCTTGAAGTTGATTTATCTAATTTTATCTCACCCATATCAGATTATTGTTAGTACCAATAATAAATTTTGATTTTTTAAAAAAACTGCATTTACACTTTCAATTTATTTACCTTAAAAATTAATTACATCGAAGTTTGGAAAAACAAATTTAACATTATATGTGATATTAATTAATAAAAAAAGAAAATTAATAAAACAAAAAAAGTTATTTTTGTTAATCACATAGCAAATATTAAAAACATTACTTAGCCATTTGAATTAATAAAATAAGATAGCATTATTTTTATGTTAAAAATAAAAATTAATCAAAAATTACCAAAAGATCTAAATTACGGAATTTCGTCATTATATCAAATAAAAACGAATCATTTAATTAAATAAAATTATTTTATATTTAGAATTAATTTTATAATGACTTATTTAATTTGATTTTAATTAATAAATGAAATTTTTAATTAAATAAAGCATTTTAAAATCCTAAAAATATTTGGATTTGTAGAATTAATAAGAAACATATTTAGACGAAAATAAACTATTTACTCAACATTTTCTATTTAAACTTTCAATTTATTAATATCTTATATAACGATAAAAATTTGACAAATTTTTAATAAATAAATAATATTAAGTTCTAAGATGGAATTTATCTTAAGGACAGTTCACATTTTCATTCAGCCTTGAAAACAAATTTTTACCCTTGTCAGTATTCGGTGATTATATATAATAATTCTAATATCTGGAAAATGGACAAACATTTTTTTCAGATGTAAAGAGTTTAAAAAAGAGAATTTTAATATTTACAATTTGATTATATGATTCCTAACACAAATGATACAAGATTCTAATATTATTATTTGTTCTGAAATTCTGACAGAACCTAAGTATGAATATTCCAATAATCCTATCAATATACATTTTTTAGATATTGTAAAAACTGGAAAATCTTAAAACAAAACAGACAAAAGAGGAAGGTAACAAAGATTCATAGCTTGCTCAAGATTTTATTTCAAGAGTTATTCTAATTACCTAAAAAATGTCAAGATACAAAACTAAATATCTAATGAAACTCAATATAAAATTTACAGCATTAACAAAACAATAACTTCTTAATACTTTCACTAAATGTCGAGATTGGTATGAAAACTTTTGCTTTTTATCAGACTTTAATCAAATAAACTTTCATTTATAAAAAAAAATCCAAAAATGGTTTGCTATTTTACTTGAGTAAATATAATTGAACTTGCAACTAAACCCATTCATATAATTTTACAAAGGAACAACATCATCAGAACTACAAAACACTAAAATAATATCATCAACATAGCGTTCATATATTTTATGCTTAAGAAGAATAAAATCAAAAATCTTTTAATCTAATTTCGAAAGAAATATTGATGCAAAGGTTGGCACTAAAGGCGATCCCATGGCTACTCCATCAACTTGTTGAAAGCTATTATCATTGAAAAGAAATGCAACATTAGAAGTTGCACATTTCATTTAATATCTTATCTTCCAACATTTGTAAACAAAATAGTTACATCGTAAGATCTCATATAATCAAAATAATCAATAACTTTTTTGTTATAAAATCATCCAATTCAAACGATTCTCGAAATTATTAATAAAAATTTAGTATAATATATATGAAAATATATATTTAATTTGAAAGTTATATTTTTGATTATTAAATTATTATTAACAATAAAATATATTTATTATCTAAGCATCAAATCAAATGCTTAGCGATTACAGAAAGGTGTCATGAGAAAATACATAAAAATGAATAATAAACAGAAAATAATAAATATTATATTCCTAAAAATGGGATATTTACTATTTGCTGAAATATTTTCTTTAAAATGATTTTTATTGTGTGAATTACAGTGCTAGTGCCGTCATGTAGCTTCTTCGAAAATTTGACAATTGTAAGGTATTTTCAGATGGGAATTAAATATTTAGGATATTGAATTAAATTGGTTGAAAATGAACTGACATATTAAATAATTAAAATTAGAATGAATTTTAAATCTGAAAAAATTGTAAAATATTTAAAAATTAGAACTTTTAAGTAAGCAAATTTTACAACAAATTAAAAAAATATTAAATATTAAATTAAAAGGAAAAATATGTTTATAATTGTAGAATTGTATTTAAACTTTAAATGTTAAATATTTTTTGTTAAATTAATTCAAAAATATTTAATTAAAAACTGAAAATTTGCTGTAAAGTTTAAAATGAAAAAGTTGAAAAATATTGTGGCTTTAAAAAAATTTTGGACTATTATTTACCTTCAAGTACACCAACTGAATACAATTAAAAACATGTTCTTGTATCAAAATATAATCATTTATAAAAATCATTTAGATCAAGAACATTCAAAAGCTTCGGCGATCAAAATCTTGAATCTTTAGGTCACTGTGAGCTCATGCTGTTGTTCATATAATTTTTGATGAGTTTTGCTTAAAGGGTGATTGAGTCGAAGATACAGTGACAAGGACTGCAAAAATTATTATCATGAAAAGTTATCGTAAATATTTTATAGTGACACCAGTTTTTTATTTTGTAAAATAAATATTGCTCAACCCAAAACGTTAACTAGAGGGAGATGCAAAAATCTTCGTTTTGCAGCAACGATAACTTTAAAATATATAACGTAATAATCTGGTTATAATTGACGATCAAAATTTTATAAATTAAAACAAAACACAGAAATTATGCAGCTTATATTAACTAAAGAATCATTAAATTTCAACATTGCTATTATTTACTGAATTGTTTAAACAAATTAAGAAATTTGATAATATTGTTTACAAAATCAAGGTAAAATTTGTAAAATAATTGTTATAAAGAAGTCACAAAAAACAGAGCATCAAAATATATATTCGTGAAAAATTCTTTCTGTGAAAATCAAATTATTTCATTGACGGTTCAGTAATTAAATCGTTGACATTTGAGATTTCCTTGTAATATTTGTAAATTACTAAAAAAAACTATAAAAAAGAGAAATGAATTGCAAGAAAAAATAAGGCATGAAAAAATAATCAGATGGAACTTGTTTTATTACTTGTAAAATATTTCATGATTTTCTGATAATTTTATGAATAATCTCTCGGTTCGGAGACTTTCCGGCAAATAACAAAAGATTAGACAAAATTATAGATAAATATTGTGTCTGAGTGTTTTCCAATGTCAAGATGACAAAAATGTATTAATAATATTTGATTTCTTTTAAGATTTTATTTATTTTCATTTATAAATTTATGTAATTTTAAAATTTTATTATTAATAGTATATTATGTTAAACTTGTGCTGCTACTAACTACCCTCAAGGTCAAGAACAAGGTCATTTGATATTATTTATGACTTAATATGTTAAAAACTCGATTATCGGTTATAAAAAGTCCATAAGAAAAAAATTAAACCATAAGAAGTTAAAGAAATTTAAAAGTTTCACACTTAATAATAATCTGGACAAGTGGTTATTTGTTATTTTTTTATAAATTTCAAAACTTTACAATACATATGTTGAGGTTGTCGGTGAATTTAAATAGGATGTATTGTCAATATGACTCCAAGCGTGCTTTTAAGCAACAATGATGAACTCAAAGCGATATAAACATTTTTGATTAACACACTTTATCTCCACTTTAAAATGATACAGAGAATTATCTATTACAGTCACAACTTGGTGCTTATTATTACCCTTCGGGCAGAATAGCACTTTTTGGATCAATTGGATTTCACAATCACTTGACTACTGTGACAGGTTTCTGAGATTGATAAGTCTGATTTAGTTGGTTTTGCTTTGACTTGAATTTATTCAATAACTTTGATTTCACTTTATTTCTTTTTCACAATTTTGGCTTTGTCTCTTTCCAATTTTCTTTATTATTTTCGTTCCCGTATCGCCTAATTTCTGCTTCAAACTTTTTTCATCCTTGATCCCAACTGCTCTTTCAATAATTTTCCGTAATTTTTTCCTTTCCAATTCTTCGTCCAACTTTCTCTCTCCGATACCAGTCGCGCTTCCTTTGTATACTCTATAACCAAATATCACTAAGTGATATACACTTCGATTTCAATTTCAATATCTTTTCTCGCGAACTGCATCTGGTCCTCTTCAACTTTCCTTATATCTCTTACAGCTGTCGAGATATCCCATTTTTCAAGACGCCATCTCTCGGCTTCTCCGTTAATTCATTTTTTTATCTCAACCAGACTATCGAGATATGTCAATTCATTTTCCATTTTGTTTTTGTTATTATTATTTTTTCTTATTCGCTTCGTATTTCCTAATTAAAATGACCTTGACATGTTTTATTATTTTATTGTTTGATTTTTTTCTATTATTTGTTATTTCTCTTTTATTTGCTCATTTCTTCCATTTGTTTCTATTTCCCAGGATTGTGGAACAACACACTTTTCTTGTCACCCATTTTCCCCAATCATTAAATTAATTGTGCTTATTCATTTTTATTTTATTTTTAGGTATCCTCAACACATGCATAACAAGCACATCAGTTGTTCCGACACATTTTTATTGGAGACCCGTCTTAGCTCAACAATTATTTCACTACAATAATCAATTCTAAACAAATAATAAATACTAGAAAAATACTAAAAATACAATAAAATATAATAAACAATAATATAATGTTGGTCATAGACAGATTTTAAAGAAAATTCAAATTTCATTTTAATGGTCAAAAACTAAGAACCCCGATAATTAAAAGCTGAAAAAAGCTTGTTTTTGCTTGAAATGTGTATGGATATAATCGAAAGCAGGGGCTAATTAAATAATCGTCAAATTAGTTATTACTCAAAAACAATATAAGTATTACTTCGCAGCAGAGGACTATTTTATTATTCACTTATCTGATATATTAATTTATGCTGCTACCAAGGATTCGATTATCGAAACTCTCATTTATTTTGATTTCATGAGAACATCCCTCTTTCTAAAATATTATAAGTCACCCAACAAGGAATAAAAAATAATAATTTACTAAAATAGTTTTTAATTATTTCACCTCTTTACAGTGACTCCTTTCTTTGGTGAGGCTTAATCAACTTTAAATGTCTCCTCACTTAGAACAATGTATTCCAAATTGGCTCATGGTCTTCCGAAGAAAACCGTGCTCTGCTACCATATGTTATATAGAACTTCCGATTCTTGAAGTAGTTGATATCTAAAAACTGTGGTCTGGATGGGTTTGTTTATGATCATAGGTTTCGGTAATTGACAGTAATATCGAAGCATATCTCTCTAATTTCACAACCAAAAATATCCAGAGGCAAATATCTTTTGACAAAAGAAAGTAGAAATTTTCAATTTAAATTAATAGTTAGCTTGATCCTGCAATTTATATTTGACGAATATCTACAAGAAATTGAATGTTGCTCGTGACAATTACGATGGCGTGAATATGATGACTTTGGAGAGTCTTGTAGGAAGTACGCCCTTCAATAAATTAAGAATCAGTCATGTTGTATATAAAATCCAATCCATTTTTCTGAGTTATAGGCAGATGAGGATCTGGCGGGGGTGCGCACTCCCCAGTTTTTGCTACATAAAAATAATTTCGAAATTATGAATGCATTTTAGATGCATGAATTATTATTCAGACTGTATATAACAAATGTTTGTGTGTCATCCCGGCATCTGTGAAAGGGCATATAAATATACTTTATATATTATTATTTGTTTATATAATGGAATCTTACAAACCTCCTTGAAAGATTTTAAGCAATGCACACTGCAATTTGGACCTAAACCACAACCCATGTCTGGCTTATCCAGGTTGCAGCCACAACTAGTGATCATTGAACCCCTTTCTATCCAAAACACCAACATATCTAGTCTTTTCCATCATTTTCCATCTCAGCAAAATGATGATGATATTGTTAGACCCGAGGGAAAAAAGCACACAATAATCTTTTAGAATTTTCGTAAGGCAACAACATGAAGATGAATTTTATACTATGAAAGAAAGAAAGTGGTCCTTTTCATCCAATTTTCATTGAAATATCCTGTTTTACAAAATGTATGTTCTAAAAGGACAGGATACTTTTTACCAACATGGAATTCCAGATTTGAATGGGTTGAATTTGATCTAGTATTAAACAGGGCATTTTGTTTTTTTGCTGTCGTATTTTTAATCAAACACTTCGTTGTCTGGCAGAAGACGCGTTCATCACAAAGGGCAACAAAACCTGGCCTAAAGCACTCGACCCATTACGCTCCAGTTTCATTAAATACAACCCGTGCAAATAAAACGTGACAAGTCAAGCGATATATAAAACATTCTAAACAAGCTGATATCAAAGTGGCCAAACAAATTAATCCATTAGTTCAATTTACTTGAATTTGTCCATTTTTACGAGGCAACAGCTATCATTTTGTGGAAGAAATGAATCACAAGATTCTTTTAATAAGGGGAATTTTGTATAAATTATTGAAATGCAGTTGCGCTAAAATAAGGAATTTCAGATTTATCAACAATGTATTCGTAAGAAATACAGGGACAATGTTGTCTAATCTATTAAAACAATCTATTAAGAGCCAATAAGAACAACGGTCATGCTGACTAGAGAACAAATTATCAATGAAATCGAAAGAGCAGAAACGTTTTCTCTTTTGATTGGCAAAAGCTTGGAAAACTTTGATGATAAACAATCAAGTATATGCTTCAAACAATGAAATCAACGGAAGTTGTAACGCATTTATTGAATTAAAAGATTTTTGTACAGCTACTATTTTCTTATGCTTGCTAATAATGTTACGTAAAATAAATAGTTCAACACTTATATCGAATTGTGCAGATGGGGTTAATGTAATTGAGGGGGTGAAAATGGGATTTTTGTCGCATCATACGTGAATATCCAACTGCAGTATATGTTCGCTGCACAATAGTGCTAACTTTTCAGCAGAGTTTATTGTTACAGCTGTTACTTTCCAGAACGTTCTGGATTTTTTTTCTTAACTCAAACGCTTTAACGGTGCTTTGACAATCAACACCACCCTTTTAGAATGAGAAATGAAATGGGCTAAGTGGAGTATGAAAACTTGAAAACCAATCAACAAGTCATTTCTTCCCAATTTGAACAAGCTAGATCAAGTGGCAAGACGATTCATAATTCAACAGCAACTGTAGAGAGGACTTTTTCAACTTTAAATCGTATTATGACATTTGCACGATCTAGCATGACAAGTGAACAAGCAAGTGATTCAGTATTGAAGGCCTTCGGCAAAAAACTTATTGATGTGCAAGACAAAGATAAAATTATAGAAAGGTGGGCTTTCTACGCCTACCAATTTTACTTTTTTAATTACTAGTTATGGGTGCCTCATTGTTGTATGCCGTTAATAGAATGTTTTTCTGATTTAATAAACTGGTTTCAAATTATAAGTATCAAATGGTTTGTTTCATCAGGAATTACAAAAATTGATATTCACAAATATTTCTTTCATTTATTAAAATAAATGTAAAACATGAAAAGGTTGTTGTGCAAAATAAAACATATTTTTCTCTCAATGTCAGCTTTTATGAATTTAAATTTGGAGCATATTTCAGGTTTTGTAAAACTATGTCTATGACGGAAAAAATAGCACCCCAGATTTTGTACTTGAGATCCGCCTCGGGTTATGGGTAATAAAATAATTGCATCTAGTTGAAAACTTAGCATTTTCAATACACAATGAAGAGAGGCCTTTGGATGAACATAAATTCTTGTGATAAATCCAGAAATTGTATGATACCCCTTGTAATGGATCACGATTTTTTTATCGGTATTGGAATAATTGTGTTCTCTTCTTTACTGTTCACATTCCCTGAAACCTTACTATACGAAGTCAGAAGTTTAAAAAATCAAGAAAATAAATCCTAACAATATTTAAAGAAACAATAAGATTCTACAACAATTTAATTTCATGGAAATCTTTATGACGTCAAGATTCACAACAGTATATTCATTAACAATTCTATCATAATGAAACAAGATTTACAAGTGTATTCTACGCCAATTTTATTACCGAAGAATCTAAGTTTGAAGGAAACAAATAACAGATTAAATAAAAATATTACGGTTTCTTGTCAATCAAATTTAGCGCGGTTAACTATTTTTTAAATTTGTTTGTAAAAAATATTGTTACATTTAATAATTTTTATAATATTTTTGGTTTTAGTAGTATTTTATTTCCTAGCATAATTTCAAATTTCTAACATAACATTCACCACAACTATCTCGCTACCTTATAATGGAGACTCTGTCGGGTTTTACAAATTTCCAGTAACTTATTCTTGCCAACAAAAATAGTATTGACATAAATAACTAGCAACAACCCCCAAATCCTAAACGATCAATGTAGCTGTTAAATTTAAGAATATCGTATACGTCAACAATAACAAGATTGGTTTAACATCTATTAAACAGACTATCAGAATAAAGGGTTAACTTTTTCGGTACGGTTTGTACACATAGGTACCACTGTCCAGCTATTTTTTCAAATTATTTTATTTATGATTTTTATCTTAACATATATATACAAACTGTATTTTTTTAAAAATTTTTGAATATTCATTGAAAAATATTTTCAACTATTTTATATGATTATAATAAACTAAATAATTAAGGCATCAAATTTAAAATTTTTATTAAACTAAAAAACCAATTTCAAAATCTCTAAATTACAAATCGCAATAAAACAAACAAAAAATAAAATAAATTCTCAGATTTAATTAAATTAGCCCAAATAAATCAACATTAGCAATCATAAAAAACATAATAATGAGCTAATACAATAAAAATAAAATATTAAATTATTTTTAAAATATTAAAATCTGAGTACAAAATTGATCTCATAAGAAGAAATGCTCCTCTTCCTTCCACAACTGATGAGTTAAAAACAATTTAATGTAAAGTTTATATTTTAAAGACAATTTGGAGGTATTGCACTTGTTCATATTATCATGATTATTATAAAAATTATTTTTACGTAAATTGATTGCAGAAACTTTATGGGATATTGGGAGCATAAGTTGCGTAAACATGGTCAATGGAATAATAATTAAATTTTTATATTTTTAAATAAATTTATTATTATTTGTATTTTTTGTATAAATCATTAAAGTTGATCAAAGTTTTATTCTATCTAAAAATTTATTTGTCAGTTGACTAGTTGTTAATTGGTTAGTTGTTATTTGGTAAAAAATAGATTTAAAAATTAATAAGAAAGCCTTGACAAGAAAAATTTGAGAAAATTTTTATGTATCAAATATGCAATATATGTTTAATAAAAAATATGATTAATAAAAAAAATAAAAATTGACACAGATACAAGCCTATAAAAATAAAAAAAATTAGCGTCCAGAATGACTTTTTTCTGACGAGTCCGTTATGATTTTTGCAATTTTTAAAATGCTAGCATGTAGAGAATCAAAAGTTATGCAGAAATATATCAAGGATTAATAAAAAAAATAAAAATTGACACAGATACAAGCCTATAAAAATAAAAAAAATTAGCGTCCAGAATGACTTTTTTCTGACGAGTCCGTTATGATTTTTGCAATTTTTAAAATGCTAGCATGTAGAGAATCAAAAGTTATGCAGAAATATATCAAGGATTAATAAAAAAAATAAAAATTGACACAGATACAAGCCTATAAAAATTAAAAAAATTAGCGTCCAGAATGACTTTTTTCTGACGAGTCCGTTATGATTTTTGCAATTTTTAAAGTGCTAGCATGTAGAGAATCAAAAGTTAGGCAGAAATATATCAAGGATTAATAAAAAAAATAAAAATTGACAGAGATACAGCATCAAATTTCGGTAATGTAAAAAAAATGATACGTGGTGCAGTAAACAATAATAGTTATTGCCTCTTTGTCTACATTTTTACTACATTTTTGCTTAAATAAAATATAGAATACATTAATATATAAAATAAATTAAACTTTAATATTCTAGAAGTGATTGTGAATTAAATAATAAAATATTACATTTAAAAATATTAACAAATAGTTATTATAAAAATTCTTTTGAAGCAGCATATCAAGAATAAAATTTAGAGCATTGTGTTTCTGCAAGGCAAAAAAAGATTAAAAATCTCCATTCTACTGATTACGCTTTTATATTTTTGAAATATCCTATGTTTTTTTCTATATTTTTGATTTCCTTTCTAACAATTTCTGGTAATTATCGAATAACATTTATTTGTTTTAATTTAATCTTTATCCGATTAAGAAAATGTTTTTATTCTGGAAAGTATTTACTCTATAAATTATAATTGAAAAATAGAATTTATATTGCTTGTAAAATAAGCATCAATAAAATGGCGAATACGAACAAATTTCCATCAGTTTGACTTAAATAAATTTCTCGTTGTCATTAATCATATAATACAAATTAAATAAATCAAAATTTGGCAAATATTATTATCTATGTGAATCAATTAATTTCTCTCTTGTTTTACTGCTCTACTTCAAACAATACTTTGGACTAGCAGGAATTCAGTTCCATCAAAAATGTGGCAAATTCTAACTTTTTCAAAGTGAGGTATTTTAATTAAATATCACATTTAAAATACTGTTTAAAATAAATTTAATAAAACTTGTTGGTGATGTTCTCAATGTTTTCAGCACACAAAGGTTTTTCTTCAAAGTCATATTGTTTGATTTAATTAGTGATTCAAAAATTATTAAAGCATTTTTAATTTTTATACACTCTTTGTGTTTTGTTCAATTTGTTTTTTATATAGTGATTTTTCAAAAAGAATGGACTAAATCATTTGAAAGAAGGAAGAATAATTATCAAGATTTAGTTATTGCATTCAAAAACACTATTGATGTAGACAAAGTTTATTTATATTGGAAAAATAAGAAAGGCCACCGCAAAACATAACTTTTAAATTATATTGAACATTATATAAAATAATTTATTTATAAATAATTACGTATTTAAATAGTTTGATTTAATTGAAATTATTTAAATTTTATTATTTTATTTTTTTATCAACGCGTGTATAAATCTTTTGTTTTGAAAAAAATTGCACATGAATATTCTTATTGAGAACATTGCAGAAACATTGTAGAATAATTGAAAAGTTTGATAAAAGTTTTGTCTTTTTTCAATATGATTGGTTAGAAATCTTTTCTGCTTCTTTCTTGAATTTGATTGGTTACAAATTCAAACTCTTTAGTTTTTAAACACAAACATTTGATTATTATTTTTAACATAAAACCACTTATAAATAGCTTATTTATTACCAAATGTATTGTTAACAAATTCGACATTAAGATTTATGATGTTGACAATGTTGTTAGATCAATATGATAAACATCGGTGAAATTTAAATGTTTTCAAATCTAACATAAATACATGTGAAAAGCAATTAGAAGAAAGTAATCTAATCATCAGGCGACCCAACCAAAACAAAGATGAAAACTGAACTTGATATTGCAAAGAAGCAGGAAATATATTGGCAAGACATAATATGTTTACCGTGGAATACATGTCTTACAAAATGTTTGAAATTATTGCGAAACAAAACAAAAGTTATGTCTTCATTCAAAATCTCTTTTTGTTTCAGTCAGTGGCACTAATATATAAACAAGAAATGAGATAAATTCATTTGTCTAAGCAAACGGATAGGTCCTGCCAATTTTCTAAATTTAAGGCTTTTTTGATTTTTTTGTGTCAAATCTTTTGAATCTTTAAGTCTTTTAAGGAATTTCCATTATATCATGAGTATTATTCATTATGAGTTTATAAAAGTCTATAGAAGTAATACAAGACATTTAAATATATTGCTTTTATAACCTCAGAATCACTAGCGGTTTGTCATAAGCATCACAATAATAGAATTTTATATCTTAAATTATTAAACTGGTATAATTTTTTGGAATTATTTTTTAAATATTTTAAATACAAATCAGCTCATAAATGAAAATGAAATTTTAAATATTAATTAAATATATTTATGAATAATTTAATATATTTTATTCATGTATCCGAGATTAAATTCCATGTTGAATTGTTGGTGGATCAAAATTTTACGAAAACCGTACTAGAATTAATTAAATTTCTCGTTTTTGTAATTATCTTTGAAAATAAAATATATTTTTCATGAATATTTATGGTTTTTTTGACAACAAAAAAACAAAGAGAGATCCAAAAATCAAATAATATATGTCCCATGTGACTGGAATTTTGGAAATGCTTTATAGATAATATCTGACTTAGATAAATCAAGTCATTTCCATAAAATAAATACAAAATAATAATAAATTATTTAAATTCAATTCAAATGATTTGAGTAGACTTATTTAACATTTAATGTCCTTTATTGTTTTAATTATTTTAAATTATCATGATTTGAAAATCAAAAGAAATTTATTAGTCGATCCTTTTTTTACTAAAAATCAAAAAAAATATAAATTTTAAAAAAATTTACTAAATTTATTTTTTATGAGAGAACTTGTAGTTAGTTATTTGAAGCTATATTCCTTTTTCCTGTTAACCAACGGCTTATTCTTCTTTGTCTATCTCTTGCAAAATTAGCAGAAATAATGCCTAAATAATATAAAGCATTTCCAAATCAAAAACAACCTCATATAGTGTGACCTAAATGTATTTTAATTTTCAAAAAAACAGTTTTAATACCAAAAAACAGTATAAATCTTCGCAATATATTTTTTAATAAAGCAGAATGTATTCAATTTTAGAAAATAAGTATACAAATTTTTTTATTAATAGTTAAAAGCCCAAATTAAATTACAAAAAATATCTATTGGTGGAATGACATGCTTATAAATTTATTAATATAATTTATTTTGAAGACATTTTGGCTTTTATTATCTGGTTTGAAATCATTTCAGACATTTTATTTATTAAAATTTATTTTATTCTATATTATTTTATTTTATATACTCACATTTTATACATTTTTGTTCAGAAAATATTATTTTATTTTTCATATTTTATTACATATTTTTAAGTTTTAAAATTTATTATTAAAAATTAAAATTATAAATTTTAATATAGAAATTATATTTTGTTCAAGCTATAATATAAGCCATTTATATTCAAATATTTTTTAGTAGAATAAAAATTTTCAATTCCGTTGGAGGCTGAAGAAAAGTTATGCATATGGAATCTAAAATCATAATTATTCTGTATTTCAATACAAAAAGTGAAAAGTATCTTAAATAATCTCTATAACATAAAATGATATGAAACTCAACTTTGTAAATAATCTTTTTAAGAAATCACTCGGATTTCTGCCATTTTTGCAATGGATGATAAGGAAGTTATTTTTTAAATAAATTCTTAAACTTGTATTTTGATTTAATAAGAATATCAGATCACTATTCAATCTCTTAAATATCACTTTTCTTCCACTATATATATTTAATTAATTTTTATGAATTTCCAATGAATTATATTTTGTTTTTGGAATTACATTTTATAAGTTGACCTTAAACTTGAATTATCATTGGTTACGCGGATTTTTTATATTTTATTTATAGATTTTTATGAAATTATGTTTTTTTTTTAAATACATCAAAGGGAGTTAGATATATTTTAGATTATAAATTATTGTGTCACATAAATTACAAATTATTTCAATTTTTTGTTCAAAGATTTTTCTATAGAATTTTAATAATTTATCCCCCTCTTCAAAAATACGTTTTTGATGCCATCTTCTCTGCCTTGTGACAAATATCCAAATTTCTTAAATCTATTAGTTAGTTTTAACAAATCTATTAAAGAAATATAATAAACAAATATAATAACGAATATAATAAAGAATTTCAACTATTTTATTTCAATTTTTTGTTCAAAGATTTTTCTATAGAATTCTAATAATTTATCCCCCTCTTCAAAAATACGTTTTTGATGCCATCTTCTCTGCCTTGTGACAAATATCCAAATTTCTTAAATCTATTAGTTAGTTTTAACAAATCTATTAAAGAAATATAATAAACAAATATAATAACGAATATAATAAAGAATTTCAACTATTTGCTTTATATTGAAATTTATTTTTAATGTAAATATAATTAAAATAAATTACTTGAATAATGTTTTCTTTTTTGAACATTTAATTGCTATAATTGTTATTCAACTTGATAACCGATTTAGAATTATAATTATATGAAGCACTTAAATATTCAATCGCAACAATGATCTACAAAAGAGAAAACAAGCGATTTGTTTGTTTTACTGAATATTTTCAGGATTCCGCTTGAAATTTAAAAAGAAGTTTCAAACAAAATTTTAATTATAACAATTGTTAATCTTTGAATGAATATTAATTCAAATTAGAAATTAGAAATCCGTAGATATTTTCGGATAATTCTGAAAATAAAAGTCTTTTTGTAAAAATTTCTATAGGTTTATTTGATAATTAATTAAAAATTAATAATTATTGAAAATTAATTAATAATTAAAGAAATAAATTTAATTTTGTAATTAAATAACATAATATAAAATTTTTCAAGCTTGGATTTTTATTGCATCTCCGAAAAAAAGGTAGAATCTATTCAAATGAATTTGAACCTCTAATTTTGCGTGCTAGATGATTTTATATTTACGAGTTACCAAGTTATTATCTACCTAAGTATGTGCTAATAAACACTCTGGATAACTAGAATCACGGTTTTCTTTAAGGAATTTGTTCGATCGTTGTGTTAAAATTTTGGTTGTCGCATCTGTGTGCAAGACAGTTTTTTTAGTAATTTTTGAGTGAGCCCTGATGCGAGGCAAGAGAGCTATTTTCTTTGGAAGTATGTTTTTGATAGTATCGATTTTACTTGTCGAGTTTTGTAGAAATTTTAATAATTCTGTTTTTTTCGAAAATCTATTTGAGATTTTATTTCTTTGTCTGTGTTGTTGTTTAAACGTTTCTTTTGAATTTAGGCAAAGTCTACCTTGGAATTTAATTGGGATATAATAAAAGACTTCGTTTTTGGAATTAATCGTTAAATCTCAATTTATTTGACACGTTAAATGGTTAAGCTCAAAGAATGGATACGATTTCTTCAGTGTTGACAATGAACGCAATGCTAAAGATATCTTTGTTTTTTTTAATCTATTACTGCAACTTGGTTAGCTGATTGTGAATAGATGCTCTTCGATATAGTCAAAGGTGATATGGGTCTTGAAGCAAGAATTGTTAATGTCCCAGGTGGAGACGATGTTGTTGGAAGCGCGCAACATGGTCACGGTGATTGTAAATTTAACAATAGAGATAATAACAGATTATATATACCTCTCACAATTTTTCAAAATTACAAATAGGCAAAGAACCAACAATTTCTTTCTTTTAGCATGTATATCTTTTATTCAAAATGTGAGATGCGTCGTCAAAGTTTTATCAAACGTAATACGCATATTAATGAGTCACAGCGTATCCCTGGAGTTTTATTGTACATGTAAGTATGTGTTTGAAGTTTTATTGTTGTATATCTAAAGTTTTTTTTAAAAAAACAGACCTACAGTAATAGGCAAGTATTTTAATTTAAGTGAATCTATTGTAAGAAATTGAAATTAAAAATAAGAAATTCTCCATTTTTATCGCCTTACTACGCTTAATTATAAAAATCGGAACGAGTAATGAGGAAGCAGACAAAGGTTTATTGATGATAAAGGGTATTGTCACCATAAAATGCTAAAATATAAAATGCCTAGCTTAAATTACATCGTAGTCTAAAACAATTCAAGTGGCAAGCAAAGATCTATTAAAAATGTTACTTTTCTTTGTAAATCTATTCCCAAAACAACTTTTTATATTCCTTTTGCTCGAAAGATGCCATCAAATGGCTTGTGTCGAAGTGGTCATAATTTTATTGCTATAAAAACCAGGAAACGCCAGTTAAGCGGAAAAAGATATGTCGGTCTAGCTAAAATTTAAATAGAAATGAGCACAATTTTGAATCAATTAAATTTTTTTATTTTTACAAAATATTAGGTTGTGCAAATGAAATTGCCGATTTTTTAGTATTATTTAAAACTTCTTTTATTTGTTTAAATACGTATTATTATTAATCAAAATAAGATCCATTATGGTCAATGCACTTGCTCCAACGAGATAAAAGTGCAGAAATGCAATTGTAATATATAAAGTGAATTTGATATACAAATTGAATCTGTTATAGGCTGAAAATTTCATATATTTTATTAATGATAATTTGTTTTCATCATAAATTTAAAAGGACAAAATGTTCCGTAAAATTAGTTTATTTCAGTTATTTGCATCAATAATAATTTTATTTATATTTCTTTCATATTTTTGATTGCTTCAATTATTATTCGTGAATTAATTTTTGAATTAATTTATTCGTTCAGACTGAAATTCATTTTTAATCAACTTAATTTACTTATAAATACAAATGACAATCAATATGATATTTATGTAGTTATTTAAATATTGATTAAATGTCAATTTATAGAAATTCTCTCTGAAATCAATTCCACAAACTCTAATGGAAATTAATTAAACATTTTTGACTAATAAATTTATTTTAAATTTATTATTAATTTATGTAAATTTATTTATCAAGAAAAACTTTTATATTTGAATTTGAATTGATAAATTCAAATGAATATTTTTTGAAATTTTTTGTTTAAATTAAAGGTTATCAGCGTTTATTTATTTATATTTAAAGAAAACTCATTGACTTCAGTTCTTGAAATGAATTAAAAAGATAAAATGAAAATTATCTTTAAGAGAGAAATCAAAATAATTTCTACTTTATTTTATATTTTATTTTTATATTTGGGCTCTAAATTTTCATGTTGCTCCTACTAAAACTTAATAATTACATAATAAAACATAATTTTCTTTCAATAACATTGATGGCCGAAACCAAATGTGTAAAAAAAAAGTGAAAAGCTGATTTTGCATTTAGGAAGTAAACGTGGGGAAGGATGAAGACCAAAATGTTGCAGTTGACTTGATTCTTTGTGTTTTATAACCAAAGGTTTTGGAATTTATTTACAAAAGAGTATTAAGTAAAATTACTTAAAATTATGAGAAACAAAATTTTTTTTTATCATTTTAATCACATTGTTTTTTGAAAAACCAATCCAAATTGGAAGTTTCCTAGTTTGATTTTACCTATATGAATAACTTAATTTTTAGGTTCAATACACCTTATAAATGAAGTCGGTCACAAATACATATACATAGTCGCGATTGGAATTATATATACATTCTATTACATTTTTTAATAAATAAGTAGGTCATATAGTTTTATTAATAAATAAGTATGTCACAAACACGCATACGCACTTTGAAACTAAAACTGAAATTATTGACGAATATTAATCGGATATCTAGCCCTAGATTGTTGATGAAACGATTAATGAGCCTAAATTTGAAGAAATTGGACAATATGAATGTAATAATGTCAAGAATTGTATTGATGAATTTTGTAGATAATATAATGAAAAAATATTGTTGCGATAAAGACTGTACTTGTGATCTTAAACTTGATTTTATTTTTTATTTGATATTTTATGTGATAGTTTTAAACTGTTTTATAAATTATTCACTGTTTTTGATAGTCTTACCAAAGGAGCGTTCAACCATCTTTGTCTATATACTAATGTCAAAAGATTTTAAAGCACAACAGTATCCTGGAATATACATCTTGTTTCATTTTGTCCTTAACCGGAAATATATAAACTGATGTTTTTCGAACAGTTTCATTACAATATATTACAAATATAGAACTGATTGTTAAAACATTTATTATCATTTTCAATTCACGTTAAGTTAATTGTTCTTGCTTATAACTCAATAAAAAGTTGAAGACATATTACAAACCCTTTAAAATTGCATGATTTGTCTTAATACAGTATATGTAATACAATATATATAAAATATTAAACTATATAGCGTATGTATTGACTTATTTATTGAATAAACCTATTTATCTTATGTATTTATAAATCTATATGACTTACTTATTTAATATTAAAACCATATAGTTTTAAAATATATATTTTAATGTGCGGTTCTGTTACCTACTTAAATTTAAGCTATTTTGATTTGGACTACATAAAAACTTCGTGGTCTATATAAAGATTTTGTGCCTATATAAAAATAGTAAGAAATCTTTAGCTAAATATTTTTTTCCTCAGCAAAAGGTTGGGAGGTCTGTGCCGGTGGTGACTATTCCTGATACTCATTTATTTATTATTTTTGTATTTTATTTTCCATTTTTCACATATTTATGTACATTTCAATAAATGTACCATACTGCTACTTTATTTGTTTTAATTATAAAAAAAATGACATAATTTTAAATCAATCATATCTAAAAATATGATGCAAGATGAAAGTATTTTAATTACAAATTTAATGATGTATAGGAATTTTATATAAAACAAAATCTGAAATTGTTACTAATAAACTTCATTGAATGATTCCCAGCTTCAGCACATGTTTGTTGTAGCACAATATTGTAAGTTTTGGTAATTACTGAGATGAACACTGATAAATCTTCGGGAAAATGTTGAAGATTGAAAATATTTAATCTGATGATTTAATTTTATTAAATTTTAGATGCGCTACAAATATTTTTACAAATTTTCTGTTGATATTTTCTGTTAAAATTTACATACTTGGTTTGGTATTTTCCATAATATTGCCCTTGTTTATTCATACTAATTAAAAATCAAAATTAAATTGAACATAGAGTTTTATTAAAAATGCAATGGTAGTTAATAAATTTTTATTATTAATAATATTATAAGGTTTTTAATAACTTTTTAATATAATGTCTTTTATACATAAAATAAAATCAGAGGTGAAAATTAAAAAAGCTCTTATAATTTTTATATAAGGTTTTTAAATAACTGCAAAGGAATCACTGATTTAAAATATTTTAAAATTCTATATGTGAATTTTATGTGTGGCATTGGTAATTTAATCACAATCTTCTACGATTAATATTTAATCAGTAAAAAAATATATTGAGATTATTTAATTAAATCATTAAATCATAACTATTACATCATTATTGTCTCCGTAAATAGCATTTGAGAAATATTATGATGTCATTAAGATAACGAAGATAGTTTAATAATAAATAAATTTAATAAATTTAAGTTAAATTTTAGATCAAGTTATGATTAAAGATATTTAATTTTACTATTGGGTTGCTAAACACAGACGGTAACAAATCTGTACAATCAAAAAATAAACCGACATTGTATTGATTAAAAAAGTTATTAAAACAAACCAAATCCTACTCAAATTCTGGCACTATCAATTTTCCAAATCTGACACATGATGCCATTGGAATTGATCTTGTAGGCTTGGAATGATATACTGAAAAATCAACTTTCATTTTCTTAATCATGGAAATGGGTTTATCGATTGTTGAATAAATATATTTTTATTACAGTTTATATTTTCTAGGTTTTATTGACTGTGATCAGGGCCGGCTTTACGTACAGGCAGAGCAGGTGGCCGCCTGTAGCGGCCGTTTGAGGGTGACCGAATGCGTCCCTCGTAATTTTAATACTTGCATGTAAAAACTGTAAAACAATATTCGAATTTTAAATAAAATGCCGTGTGAAAAAATAATAAAAAATGTAATCTCGGAATATCAAAGAGGAGTAGAGGAGGCTTGTTCGCGCTTATTTGGTGGGGACGGGAAAAAAGGGATTTGCTTAAACGCTCACAGTACGATATAGCTAATTAATAAACTATACTGGATAACTGTAGTATTTATGAATGTTCCGGTCACATGGATGTAAATGTACATTGATTTTATACTTGTACCGCACACAGAGACGATTTGATTTTCTAATTAAAATTTATGTTTTTTTAAATGAGCCTTAATGGTCTGTAAAGTTTTTACATTTATTTAATTATTTTCTCTTGAGTGTTGTTTTAAACTAAGAACAGATAAAACTTTTGATGGAATATATCCTTTAGAAAATATATTCGGATTCTTTCAACAATATAATAGAATAATTTATTTAATACCATTTGAATTGAAAATGGAAAGGAATGAAGATTATAAAAAATGTTATAATTATAATTAAAATGTTATTTAAATTCTGATAATATTATTTTTAATCTTCAAACAACAAAAGAACATGGATCTCATTGGGTTCTTTGTTCTAAAAAATATAAAATTTATTTTGATTCGTATGAAATAATTCCAATCCAAGAAATGAAATTATATCTAACTGATGGCTATATTTATAATACTTAACAAGTTCAAAAAGGGAATACAAAAATATGTGGACAATTATGTATTTTTATTTTATTAAATTTAGAACGCAAGTGACTGTCTTTCAAAGAAATTATTCTAGATCTGTTATAATAAAATAAAATTTAAAAATGAGTATTGTAATTCCTGAAAATATTGGTGGTGGAACATGAGCATTAAATACTAAATCGATTTTGGAACAAGCTGAAAGTAAATTTGTAAATGAAAATGGTGATTGTATGAGAGGAGAATTAAACATGAATAATAATTCAATTTCAAATCTTCCATATCCATAAAATGATTTAGATGCAGTTAATAAAAAATTTGTAAAGGAATTGAATCAAGAAACGAATACAAAACAAATTGTTCAAATTAATGAAATTGGTAAACGTTTAGATGAAGAAATTAAAAGATATATTATAATTTTAGAAACAGGATTTAATAAACAAATTAATGAAATAAATACAAATATGAGTAGAATAAATTTTGAATTAAGTGAAATGAGTAACCAATCATCCAAGATGAATAACCGAATAAAGGTAATTGATGATCGAATAAAGGCAATTGATACTCTCAAGAATGAATTAAGTCATTATAAAATTGAATCTTCACAACTCTGGAATGATTTCGAAACATTCAAAAAAAGATGTTGCTAAAAAATATACAAACATCAAACCTCAAGGATATAAAATTAAATAACCAAGCGTTTGGTTATTATGCTCTTGAAGAACAGTCATCCTTGATTTCTTTTATAATAAAAAATAATCCAACTAGACTTTTTGGTGATAAAGATCATACTTTTAATTTATTCCGCCACCATGATGATTTCTTTGTTATGTTTGTTTATAATGGTCAAAATATTGAAATTAATAAAATTAGAATAATGAGTTCAAAAGAAACATTTATTAGAGCTATAATTGGAAACAAACGAAAAACTTTACATCTTAGAAACAATTGATTTTCAGTCTCTGAACCAATGTCTAAATTAACTATTGGCGGGAGTGGAATAATTCTAGATCTTTTAATAAATCGAGGTTATAGGGAATTTGAAAAAATAGAATTTATATATAGAAAATTAGCAAGTATGAATAATATAAAATTAGATGATTTATTTTCAACCACAGGATCAAATCCAATACATTCTGGTAAAAACTTTAAAGATTTAGAATATTTTATATATAAAAATATAGAAGCCGTCAAAATAGGGAATAAAAATTGAAACGCAAGCGACTGCCTTCGAAACAAAGCGAGATTAATGAAGAAATAATTTATCCAACTTTTCAAGAAAGAAAGATTTATTCATCTTTGAATGAACAAAATGTTTTTAATTATATAGAAAATCTTACAATTGAAAAAATAAAAGCTCCTATGAATAAAGCTTCTACGAATAATCCTTCGATTAATGAAATAAACGAATTCCTATTAGAAAAGAAAAAGTTAGATGAAAGATTAATACATTATAAAAAAATAAAATCTCGATGGACTAAAGCTGATACAGGAATTAAAATTGCTTGTCTTTCAATAACTGGAATCTTGACAATTTCAACAAGCATATTTTCTGGTATAATTTTAATCGGTGTAGCTCCTTTTGTTTCAATTATAATGTCTTCAATATTTGGAGGATCAAATGCTTTGTTACTTTTTCTCGGTGAAGGAATTTCAATCGGTTTAACTTCAAAAAACAAAAAGATTTATCGAGAAGTATGTGAAGAATTAAATCATGGAATAAATAAGTTATATTTATATCAAGTTAAAGCTTTGGAAGATGGATTATTATCGTCTACTGAAATAGAGGAAAGTAATAAAATAATAGATAAAATAAATGAAAATATTAACAAGATAAAATATTCTAAAAAATAGAAAGTGAAATTAAAAAAGAAATTACTAAAAAATTAAAACAAGAATATAAAATGAAGATCAAGAATTTATAATTTTGAAATTTGTAATATAATAATTTGTAATCTTGATATTCTTGATCTATATTTTATTTTAATTCTTTCAGGTTTCTTATTCTTTAATAATATAACAAGATAAAAAAATAAATTTTTAAAAATTTATTTTATTCATGATGTATGTTTTCTTAAATATCTAAATGAAACAAACTCCCGACATTTTATACATTGAATTTTTATATTTTCTAAATTTAAATTATTAAATTTTCTAAATCTAAATCTGTATATTCTTTACTCTTTTCATCAATTCAAGATATTATGTCTATTAAATGATTTTCATATGGAAGTGTTGTTTCTCCATCATTTAAAATATATCTCTTGTCATCATAATTATCCAAGGATATTTTATTTTGTTCAACTAAAAATACATCGTGTTTAATACTTCTAATTGCGTGTATTATTTCAATAAATATTGCTCCATTTATTATATTATTAGGTCTTTCATCTTTGTAAGAAAATAATTTTCCAGAATCATTAAAATATTGACTTAGTATAGGATTATCTTTTATTTCTTGATCAACATCACGGGATTGAAATTTTTATAAGAAAGAATCTGTATCCATTTGATGTAAAGAAATTCTATCCATAAAATGTGGTTGTAAGTCATCATAATAAGCTTCATACATTTGCAATTTGGATAATTCCAAAATGCTAAATCCCAAATATAATGGTTTGTTGTATACTTTTTCATAATTTCCAATTTCAACAGCTGTAAGTTTTTTTGAAAATACTTGTTCACCTTTGAATGTTGGTTTTGAAACTGTTTTTAAATAAGAATTAACATCATGTTTTGTAAATAATTTTATATTTCTATACTTGTCTTAGTTTTCGATTGTTTTACCAAAAACTGCATTGTTTAAAAGTTTATAAGTTGTATCAAGAAAAGTTTGTTTGTTCATTTTTGCAATATTCCTATTTGTAATATTTTCATTAATATATGGTTCCATCCAAGGTTTTTGTTTGAAAGAAATAATACTATGAATTTTTTTATTTTCATTCAATGTCCAATATAAAATTGTAACATTCTATAATGAACCATGTAATATTTTTTATCATGTTGATCACATATTAATTTTTCACTTGAATCATCTTGTTGTGGATTTCTTAATTTTTGCCATGGTGATAATTTTTCATATTTTATTATTCTCTTGTCTTGTGCAAATGGAAAATGCTTTATCTTGTCATGAATTTCTTTTGGATATTTTAAATCTAATTCTATAAAATATCCAATCTTTGAATCTTTTGGTGTTGATAATATTTTCTCTAGAAATTCATCAGTTGAAGTTTCCCACTTGAAATTTTTAAATGGTAAATATTGAGTCATTTTTTCTGAATACAATGCAGTTTCATCAAAATATTTTACTTGATTTGGATTTTTTATTTTTTCAAGTACATCTTGAACTTGATCATCCTCAAGTTTTATATATGGTTTTTTACAATCAGGATCATAAAGATTGAAAAATTGTTGAATATTATTACTGATTATTTTTCTAGATCCCATGTTTGAAGAAATTCCACCTCGAATGTTTTTCTTTATTAACAGAAACATGTTAATATCTGTTAATAATTCTAATTTTTCTTTTGTTTGGTGTAATAAAATACTCCAAGCCATTGAAGGAAGAGAAACAAAACTAGAAGGTTCCAAAGTTGAAATTTCTCGAAATTTTTCAAAACAATCTGCTAAAATGTATACATCTAATTTGAGATATAAATCAGTATAGTCTCCAAAATTTTTACAATTGAATGTTTTGAACATTGTTTGTGCTCGCTTATATTCTTCATTGGTTATATTTGATTGGTTTAAAATTGAATGGGATTTTTCAATTTCAGGAAGTTCAATATCTTTATATTTTTCAAACGAATCAACATAATCATATGAATAAATTCCCTTTTGTCTACAAGTTAAATAATATTCTGGTTCTATTTTACTTTCTATTAAAAATTTATTTGTTATTTTAAAATCATCAGCAGCTAAAGATTTTCCAACTTGATCTAAACTTGTACCAAAAAATCTTAGTGAGTCTTTAAATTTAAAACATCCATAATTTAAACATATATAATTTTCATCTGTTTTTCCAATTATTTCAAATTTATTTTTTGATTTTTCAGCTAATGATTTTATAAACATGTGAATGTCATAACCACTAAGATTATGAAATACAATTGAAATTTTTGTTGGGTTTTTACAATTAAGATTGCAAAATTTATGAGCTGCTCCACGGTAATTATTATACTAGACAAAATGATCATGATCTCGAATTTTAATATTTAAATCTTTATTTGAAGAATTTGAGTTTTTATTTGAACTTGAATCATCTGTGAATTGTTCATTACACAACCAATATCTATCAGCTTGTTGAAATTCCAATTATTGTTCTTCTGACATGTCTAATTCAAATTCTGTATTTTTTAAAATTTGATGGAATTCATGTTCAAGATTATTAATTTTTTCTCTAAAATCAATCAAAGCATCTTCATCTCGAAATGAATATTCTAGAGATTGAATTATTTCAGGATAATTACTTTTTACATAAAGTCTATAAGCTGACGGAATTTGATGTGTTAAATTTATAGTTTGTGAAAAATTAATCATGAAATTCTTTTTCTTTTCTATTTTAGTTTCGTTTAACATATTTCATTAAAAACATAATTGTAATTTTCATAATTTTCTTTTTTAATTTTTCCTCAATTTGTTCAATAACATTCATTGGGTCATTTATAGATTCAAAACCTTCATAAATTATAGCTAGTGGTTTTAATAATTTTGACCATTAAAAAAAGAATAGTTTGCTATCTTTAACTTTTAGCATTTTAATCTTTGCTGGTTTATTTCAATGCAAAGTCTTGTATGTTTATCTTTCATTTTTGATGTTGGTGTAATGTTGAAACATCTTTCACAAACATGTAAATCTTGATTGTGAGATTTTGTAAATTGACTATTTATAAAACTTTGAAAATTTTTAATCCAGACATAATGATAAATATCTTGTCTTTCAAAATTTTTACCTTTAATTATTAATAGACTAATAATTTCAGAATTGGTTTGTTCAGAAATGTATAATGGAAAAATATTTCTGGAATCTGGATTTGGTTGATGGTAAATATTTATTCTTAAATTGTTTAATTTTTCAAATTTGTCAACATAGCGATCTAGAAAATAATCAGTAATTTCTAAACATTCTTCATTTGGTTTGTCACTGACATTCCAAACGTAATCATTTTAATATTTTCTATATTTTGAAACTTGTTCTGGATGAATTTTTTTAGGATGTTAAGCTGAAAGAATTGCCCATTGAAAACATTTATTGTCACTATTTTCAACATTTAAAATGTTTTTACTTTTGAGAATTTCAAGTGTTGGAATGTAAACTTTTGGTTGGAATGGAATTGTTTTCCAGAAATGAATTTCAATAAAATCAAATGAAAATAAATTCATGTCACATCCAGAAATATAATTTGACTTTGTTACAATTTCTTTTTCTAAACCTTTGTAAATTTTATTTATTGTGTCATCTCGAGGTTAGTTAAATAAATGGAAAAATGGTGACATTGCTGCAATTGTTAAAGGATTGTCGTAAATTTGAAGTATATTGTATGAAATGTACAAATAAATGTTTTGTTGCATCCATAAATTTGTTTTCTTCGTGAATTACAATATTATCATCAGAAGAAATTTCAGATTCGCTTGAACTGTTAACCATTTTTTTTCAGAGTACTCTTAATTTTTAAAACAAGAATTTTTCAATTTTAAAATTTTCCAATTTTCTAATTTCTAGTAGTGTGAAAATGAGCACTTTTGAGCAAATCTCCCCCAGAAGTGTGAAGGTGTGAAGTGTGAGACATTTTTTGGTGTATTTTAGTTTTTTCATGTTTTGCTTTGTGAGCTTTTGAAAGATATTTATTACTAGAATTACAAAAATAATTTTCTCGAATTACCATATTTTAAAAATTAGAAATTTGTGAATTTGTGAATAAATATTTTTCAACTGGGAAATCACTAATGTGCGAATGTTTAAAAGTGAATATTTGAAAATTTCTATATTTATCAATTATTCAAGTAGTGAAAAAATAGGGAGAACAAGTTCAGCATTTCCAATTCAGTTTTTCTCAAGTTTTCAGTTTCCATTTCTGGAAATTTACAAGTCGAAATTTCTAAAAAGTTTTGTTGCGAATTGCGCATGCGCTAAATTTTGTCAGTTTCCAATTTTGGGACTTAGATTCAGGGTACCCTGATTTAGGATGGTTGGAGTCGTTCTCCCTATTTTTCCACTACTTGTACGTACAATGCCACTGTATTTATTTTGTATAAGTGAATAAAGAAAGTTAAAGTTCTTTTTCTGTTTGTTTGATGGCCATCGATTTCAAACAAACCCACAAAATTTAAAGTTGTTGATACTATTATTATTCCTTATTTTTTTATTTAATTATTTAAATTTGAGGTAATTTTTTTATTACAAATTTGCTTTTTTGTGTTATATTTACAAATGAATAATTAGCAAATTTGTGTTTTTTGTTATTTTACTTAATTTTACTCGTGTTAGGAGCGGCCAAAAAAAATCTTGCCTGTAGCAGCAAAAAGTCTAGGGCCGGCCCTGACTGTGACAGCATCCTTTTTTAATTTGAATTCAAAAATTTGACAGGATCTACTAAATTAAATTCTAGTTTTTGCACCACAAAAAACATTTGGTGATTGTGAATAATCTGAACATGTTTGATTTCACTTTCTTTCTTCAGTTGAGTATTCTTTGTTTTCTCGGAATAGTCAACAATTTTCTTTATTAAACTACTTTTTTTAAGGTCAAAACTGATTGCATATCTAAATAATGAATGATAACACATTATACTTGCAGATTTATGCGTTCAGTGAATCAAATCAATGCAATTAGATTGCAAATGAAATGCATGGATATCATATCAATCTGAATGTATGTGCATGACCTCTACATAATTCATTTATGAGGGATAGTGTGCAAAACCTATGAGTAATATTTATATTACATTTGTTGTAAATGACTTTTCACTTGTTTAATTTCAAGTGTGTTTAATTTGAAGTGGAAAATGGATGTTGTTTTGTCAGAAAATAATGAAATCATTGTATTATATATTATAATGACTAACAAAAATAGATGAATTAGATTTATTTTGAAAAATAGTGAGTGTTATTATAATAAAAACAATTTGATAAAGCAAAAGATTTTTTACAATTAAATACATAATATTGGTTATTAAAATTATATATTTTTCTTGTTGAAATTCAAAAAAACAAAAGTAACCAATTGTTATTCTAATACAGGTCAATAAAACTAGTAAATACTAGTAAATTAAAAAAAATTAAAAAACAAATAATTGATTAACTTTCAAATTCATTAATACAATCACAAAACATTGGCATTAAACTATTAATAATAAATCTGGAGTTTTAAAAATTTTATAAAATCAAGATTTAAACAAAACTATTTTACACTTACTTTTATCCTGCAGCACAAAATTGCGTTTATTAATATCAATCAATTCACTAAGTCAATTGTGATCAAGAACTTGAAATCCGAAATGAGGGGCAGTCATTCCAATTATATGGCATTGCAACAAAGACATATATATATATATATATATATATATATATTATATATATATATATATATATATATATGTCATAATTAAATATATTTTGATAAATTATAATTTATAAATTATAACAAATCATTTGCCAGAAAAAAAGACTTTGATGGTTTTAATAATTTGAGATTATTTATAAATTCAAACATTTTCGGAAGATTATCTTGGGAAACCAATATGTAGATGATAATAAGAATTTAATCATTAAAGATAAGCAAATAAAAGTAAATTAGTTTTCAAATTTTGGAGAAAAGTTCGTTTTGGAAAAATAACTGAAATTTATCTTTAGTGATTTTAATTTATTTATATTTATTCGCAATTAATTCTGCACTATTTTTACTGTTTTATGTTACGTTCCCACAGATTTATTGGTGATTTAACGGATTTTTTTTACTTCATTAACATTATAATTAATTTACGAAATTATAACTTTGTTCCGTCGCAGGTTTAACAAATTTTAAAATATTTATTGAAAAATATATTTACAAATAAATGAAGTGAAGAAGACTGTGGACTTATTAAAATTATAATAAAAAGAACAACTATATTAAAATCATCTTAAAGAAAATTTAATGTTTATCTAAAAATGTATAGTTTTGATCTGTATTTTGTTTCATTTAGTGTGACTTTGAAATTAATTAATATTTTATTTTAATAAATACTAATATTGATAAACTTTTAAATCTTTTTTTGTTGATGGCGGAATCATTTATATATAAATAAAATTTAAATAAATAACAATGTTAGCCAATTTCTGCAATGTTTATTTATAAAATGAAATATGAAATATTTCGACTAAAAATCAGTCTTGATCACTCATGATCAAAATTTAACTATACTTTCGCTTTCTCCTCTTTTCTGATTGATATTTTCTTTTACTCAACGGTATTCAACAAATAATTTTATTTAAACAAATTTCCAAAATCTTCAACTTCGATTTATCAACATTATAAATTTAATAGATCCGAATAACAATTTTAAATTTTATAAAAATCAGATAATATTTATCCAGGCTTAGTAAAAATATTTAAATATTTAAAAATCGAATTTGCACTTCAGAAAAATGCAAATAAATGTATACAAACTTTACTATTCATTTATTTAATTTTGGATTTTCGACATTTTACCTTGGTTTTGTTTTGATAAACTTTTAAATCATTTTTTGTCGATGACTGAATGCAGTTGACTGAAAGAAAATATCAATAAGAAAGCGAAAGTGTAGTTAAATTTTGATTATGAGTATTCATATTTTATTTTATGAATAAATATTGCGGAAGTTGGCTAATATTGTTATTTATTTGAATTTTATTTAATTATTAATATTATTATTATCATTAAACATTAGTCAATTTCGTTTCTCACGTCTATGTGCGCGATTGTAATTTCTTGATTGTTTGAGTGCGCAGACAGACGCGAAGCAACGGTAATTTATGATAATTTTTATAGGAATATGGTTTTTTGTAAATTTTTTAATTGTGGAATTAATTGTAAAATTTTGAAATTTAATCATTTATATTGAAATTTAAAACGATGAACACCAACAATACTAATTTCGATGCCAAACGACTAATAGAAATAACTAATAAAAATACAATGAAAATGACAGAAATTATCCAATTATTATTATTATTATATAAATTTATATGTTATAAATTATGACTTATGTAAATGTTATGACTTATTTAAAATCAAATTATTATTAATTATAATTTCAAGAGTTAATGAATTAAAGTCTTCTTTAACAGATAAACACTTAACGAATTAACAACTTATTTGAAAAAATAAATTAAAGTTAAAAAATACATAATAAACAAAAGAAGTATTAGAAAGAAAATGAAATAGAAACATTAAAAGAATACTGAGGACAAATCATTAAAATAGCTACGAAGCCCTCTTTATCGGACTAACTTTTTCCGGTGTTTCATCAAAAATTTATACAAAATTTGCAAACCAATTTAAATTAGTTATGGAAATAATCTTAATTAAAATATTGTATGATAACATCTATCAATTCTTTTGGAAAACAAACTGCTGAATTTGACTTGCCTGGTAATGGAATAAAAATTACATTTATCTATTTGGCGATTTAAAAAGAAAAGAAAATCTTATCAAATTACCAATTATAGTGAACATTAAAAATGCGTTTGAATACATGATTACGAAGCTTACGATTTGATGAAGCTTGAGTAGTGTTTGAATCAGCCAGACCTTCATAAAAGAAAGTTTATTTTTATGACATACCAAAGAATTTAGTTGTTTGGAACTTAGTGAAAATAAATTCTCAAAATAAATTGTCAAAATCGTTTAGAATTAGTAAATTTGTGAAAATATAATTTATTATTTCGTTGGTTGGGTAATTAAATTTAACGCGCGGAATCCTTTTTAGTAATACACAAATCTAATAGAAACCCAATTAATTTATATCTTAATACTATATAGAATATGTGGGACATCAGCATATTGGCAAAGCTCATAATGAAAAATGGATTTATAAATTTTTAGGGCTTTTTTAAATATTTGTTTTAATGATAGAAATAATAAATTGTTTGAATTTTATATTTTCAATAAAAATAGGAATCTTAATAAAGAATATTACATCGACTGATTTGAAATATATAAAATTTTAATTAATGTAATTAGAATTTCGATTAATTTAATAAGTTAAAACTAATTGCTTTTAATAGATAATATGAAATTATACATAATTGAAACAAAATGCTTTTTCTATTTTCAACTATGTCATGTAACATAACTTTCTAAACAATGTCTAAATTACAAGAAGAACAGGAAATTAAATATGTTTGGTTTAAAATAAAAATGAAAAAATATTTATTTAACAAGAACTTTCTAAAGAAGAAAACATATATTATTATATGATTAAGTTATTGAAAAGTAGCATGCAATTATAAAAACTATTAATACCCAATAATAACCCATTGAAAATGATGGATAAAATAATAAATCTCCTTAAGTTTTCTAATACAGATTTTAATTTGTTTCAATAGCTTCATAATTACATTGTATTTGTGTTTTTGAAATTTTCCGCTTGAAAAACATTTAGCCGATTTATGGACGACTTTATAATAATAGTTATGTATAATTATTATTACTTTTTACTTTTCCTGTTCCATAAAAATTGAGCTATATGGTGTTTTGCTTAATTTTTTAATTTTTAAAATTATTTAATCACAAGGAATACAATTTAAACAAACACCTAAAAATATTTCATAAATTCCTAATATTGCATTATTCTGTTTCGGGTAATTATTAGCTTTTTTAATTTATTCAACATTACAGTTCATTGTTTTTATTTGTTTTATCTTTTGATTAGTCACTCAATTTATAATTGTTGTTTCTTTTGACCTGATTGAGTTGATTGTTTTAATGAAATGTTATAATTAATTTCATTAAAAGCCTCTTCTACCTTATTAATCAATTTGTAAATGGTTGTAAAAAATATATATATTTTTGTAATTAGTCCCTAGTGGATGTTAATTAATTATTATAATAAGTTATATGTACATTGGTGATTAAATTACAATCCTTTACAATTATCATTTAATTAGCGACAAATCGATAGAGATTGTGTAATCATCAAATCATAACTAGTGCGTTATTATTTTGGTAAGTCTATTTTTAATGTATGGTGGTCAACTATGAGTCCAGAGATAAAATATAACTAAAGATTGTAATCTTTGGGAATATGTAAACTTTTAATGTACATAGATTTTAATGCTATAAATCAGGGCTTCTTAAACCATGGGTCGTGACCCCATTTGGGGTCGCGTAGCATAATTCTGGGGTCGCGAGAGATAAAAATACAATTTAACAGAAAATGTTTTTTAACTTGTAAAATTATTGTTATAAAGATAAAATAACAATTATCGTAGATAAATATATCATAAAATCTTCTAGTTCGGAAAGATTGTTTGTACCTGCATTTCTATTAAGAGTATTGTAATAACTTGAATAACATTTACTATGAATTAGAATTAGAAGATGTTATAGGAATTTCTTAAAAAATATAAATTTATTTTTCTTTTATATTTGTATGGGGTCGTCAAGAAACTCGCAATCATAAATGGGGTAGTGGATTACAAAAGTTTAAGAAGCTCTGCTCTAAATTATTTATAAATATGAAAAAACAACATAGAATATAATTACATCAAAAATCAATAAATAATGAAATCACAAATAATGCTACATTGTCAATAATTTATACTTAATTAACTTAAAGGAAATGTCCTCGTTAAAAATCCTAGCATCATCAAATGTTATAAAAAATATTACATAAAAATATTTCAGATTCAGAATATCAGAAACAAATAATACGAATTCCAAAACTCTCAATTTTCATTCATTAGTTCTTGTTTTGTACATGGATGTTTATCCTGTATTTCTATTCCTTGTTGTATAGTGTTTTAATTTTAAAATTTTTATTACTATCCCATATTCTAACATAAAGACAATCAAATATCAACCTACCTAATAGAGAAAAACAAAATATCAACCTGGCTAATAGAAACTAGATAAGTCAAGATATAAATGAGTTTCTATAGTTTTTTGAAATTTATATTATGTATTTTAAAATTTTTTGTTACCCTCCCTTTGTTGGGCATGGTAAAAATTGGATTAACTTTCTAAAATAATGATAATTATAATAAAAATAATTTTAAATTTCAATTTCAAAACCAACACCTTATAGTAAGTTGTCAGTTGACTACAAAGATATTGAAGGAGAGAAGTTGCTAGAAATATATAAAAGATATTAGATAAAAAATTAGATAAAGAATCGAAAATATTTTAAAATATTTGGAATTGAAACATACCGAAATTTATATTTTTATTTTTACAATAATATAACGATGCATTAATCACAATAATGAATATTTGGAAAATTTGCAAGAGGTTGATAATTAGACAACTTATTGTTGTAGAAATCTTGTAAAATAACAATAAAATATTAAAAATAGTTTGCAGTCTCAATTTTTATAAATAAATTTAAAAGTCATCATAAATCATTAAAAAATAAAGGTTATATTTATTTAAATATAAATTTCAATTACGTGAAGATTAATAAAATAAAAATTTAATCTATGAACTTCACATCTCTTCAACAACTCTTTATCACATTTTGTAAAATTGAAACGTGTTTTTCAAATTTTCAATTTTAATTTCAGTTGAAATTATGGTGGTAAATTCTGATTTTTGTATTGAAGTCATTTAAAAGTTGAGTCACTTGACAAGTTAAAAACTTTTCAAAAATTCTTTAAAATATAAAAAATGACATGCTAATTACAGAATGTTCTCCTTTTGGTGATTAATTATTATTAATATTATTTTTTATTATTATTATTATTATTATTATTATTATTATTATTATTATTATTATTATTATTATTATTTCAAGTGAAAGGAGGTTCAAGATAAAGATTCGTCTTATTGTCTTGCCTTAAAATCAAACTTTGCAAACTTTTTTGATGTCCAGTGCATCAAGATAAGTGTATAACAGTGTTAATTTTGCACTATTTTTACACTTACCTGGCGCTCAGATTTCTCTGAGCGCCTCCCGACATAGTACTGATAGAGCCATTAGCTCGAAACTAGTATACTATTGAGAAATGTACTGGATATCACTTAATGTATAGTTTATTATTATTATTATTATTATTATTATTATTATTATTATTATTATTATTATTATTATTATTATTATAAGCTTAGATATTTAGATACTGCTACAGTGATTATCATGTCAAAAATCAAAAATAATAAATATTTTTCACTTATAATTAATTATCAAATCCATCTAAAAAATATTTAAATAACTAATTACTTTCAACATATTTCTTTTACCTTTAATCCAAAAGTTTAATCTTTAGGAATTTTGATGGTACTAATAAATTTTAGTTTTGCGGTCACAATAATTATAATATTATTTACAGAACGATTTGCTAATTCTTAATTCCACATCATATGCCCAATTATAAATGCCATGAGTTTTTGTCATGTTGATGGTGCAGGAGTCTTAACTTTTCTTGTCCAATTTAACTTGGTAATATGCATTTCATAAATTTATTGATGAGAAATATTTTTCCCTATTCATAAGATCTAGTTATCGTCTACAGTAGGAATTTTGTAAAGCTGGTCCAAATGTATTTTAATTTAATACTTTAAAATCTAAACACATTCTTTTGCCAAAAGTTTGTTTTTTGGAACAAATACGATGGGGGAATTATAATTTGATTGAAATTTTTCTATTATTTTATTTTTATTCAACTTTTTAACAATTTCTTTTAACTTATCTTTCGTATGCATTGGTTGTCACCAGTGGTTTAATTTGTATCGGGTCCATAACACATTTCAATTCGTTGTTTTAAAATATTTAGAATCAAGCATTCAAACACTCGTACACATTAGTTGTAAGTGTTAGCATATAGGGGAAATTGAAATCAAATATCCCAGTACAATTACATCAAATACAGTATGACGGAATTTTTACATATATTAATCGATCAATGGCCGGTCACATGCATGGACATCTTTTGTACGCCCGCCAGGAACGGGAATATATATAATGTGATTTTCTTTTCATTATGTAGCAACAAATTATACTATATGAACCTAACAAGTATAATAATAATTATTCATTATTCTCTAGAAATAATAATTTTAATATAAATATTTATTTGCAATATATAAATGACAAATTTCTAAACTTAAATAGTAATCGACAATGTCTGAATTAAAACAAATTCTGATTTAATTCGAGATATGAATTTCTTAATCAAATAGACTGCAAAGCTATCTGCCATCAGTTTTTCTGTGAAAATAAAAATATTCGATTTTCTTAATTCGTAATTTAGAAAAAATTATATTTTCCGAAAATTATAAATTTTAATCTTTTGACAATCTTAATTAATTGCGGGATTTTCGCCTAATTTAGAATTTCATATTTTGTTTTCTAATATAATTTATTATCTAATATTTTAAAAACTCCAATTATTTTCATTATTTTACATATCATTGATAATTATTAATAGTGGAAAATTAGTTAAAAATATTAAAAATACTTTTATGCTACAAATAGTTTTCTATAATAAACTGCTTAGAAGTTTTCTTATGTTTATTTTTTATTTATGATTAATTAAATATTATTTAATTATTTAATAGTCAATTAAATATTTTTTAATTATTTAATAATTAATTAAATAGCACTCAAAATAAATAATATAGCTTTAACGTAAGTCTTAAAATTGTGTGATTTTAAGCACGATTTAAATGTAATTAACATTGATCTTAAATTTTGGGTTAAAAATTTTCATTTAACTTTCAGACAGTATGGTGCACTGCTAAAATTAAACTTTCATTGGGAAAAAGTCAACTTTCAAGATAAATCAAATAGTTTCTATGGTTCTTGAATTTTTTTTAGAAGTTTTATATAAAATACTTTAATATTATCGAAACTGAATTTACAAACCTAAACTTGTAGAAAATATATTTTCTTAAGTTGTTAGTTCAAAGTGATCAGGCGTCTCGAATTTCAGTTGTTCTTCCCTAACTGAAAACTGTCCCGGAAACTATCCCAAATTATGTAACGCTTTTAGCATTTTCGCACTTAAATCTTTTACCATTTTCACAAATTTTCTGTTTCCTCTACTTCATATAAGACAACGATTTCCTATTAACTAGCAATAAATATGTTATCAAATCTGTATCAAATTTGTAGCACAAAAATATTTTGTTTAATAAATTTAAAAGTAAATTTAAATTCAACATATATAAATACAACACATAATTTCCTTTGCATACTTCAATAAATCTAGCAACCGCACTATTTTAAAAATTTGTAGTTTTAATGTTTTCATAAAATAGAAGTTTTTAATATATATTTTTTATTTACACTAAGTCAAGATGTGAGTTTAAATACAAATGTTACCAGAACAGAAACAGCTATACTCAATTGTAAAGTTCTTAACTTTAAAGTTCACTCATAACAGGTTGAATAAAGATCGTCCAAATAAGGGAAAATGGAACTTTCATCTTTAAAGTTGATCATACGATGCGAAAAAACGTAAGTGATTTTTAACATACCACCGTACTGAACTCACAATGTGTATGACGTTGGAGGTAGAATAAACATTTAATTTCTGATAGTAAATAAAGGCATAAATTTATAAAAAAATTTAAAAAATACTTAATAATTTATACATTAAAAGCATTATATAAAAAGAGCTAAGAAATTTTTAAACATTTCAAGTAAGTCTCGTTTATAATAATTTATTTTTAGTTTTTAACATTTATTTAGTAGTGATTTTCTCTTTAATTTTATTATAAAATCAGAAATTGTAAAAAGTTGTTGGGAACAAATTCGTTTTTTAAACATATTCATAAAGGAGCTTCTTTTTTTGAAGCGAGACACAAAACAAACATACGAAACGAGCATGTTTTCATCCAACAATTTCTTAATTTTATATTCTCACAAATTCTTTCATTCATAATGAATTAAGATATTTTATCATCTATTAAACATTTTTCATAATAATTAAACCTTAAATGAAATAAAATTTAAATTAAAACTGTTGTAAACCAGTGCCAAGGAAGTAAGTAGAAATTGTAATTTTCATTATTAACATCAAAAATAACATTTTTATGTGTTTCGTTACTCTACAAAATATGAAGAGTAAATTTCCCATTTTTTTGATTTTCAGTAGTAGTGACAAAACGGTGTCCTGCCCATACCCCGGGGAGGGTAAAAAATTAATTTTTGTTTAAATGCATACATTTGATAAAAAAATTTTTTACATGTCAGCATAATGGTCACACTATAGTAAGGTCTATATTTAGTCTGATTAAAAAAAAAAATAAATAATAATAATAATAATAATAATAATAATAATAATAATAATTATAATTATAATTATAATAATATTAAAAAATAACAACACATGTAAAAAATATACAATTCACACAACAATAAAAAGAAATCTTATAAAAACTACTAAATAAAAAACTGAATTAATTCACATATAAAATATTTAAATAAAAATAATACAACTAAAATTGATTAATAATTTTTATTTTGTCCGAGAAATGTGGATGTCGAAATCTGTATTCTTCGCGAAAACCGGGATCATCTTCGTCGTCCGGGAAATGTGGATGAGAAATTTAATCATAAATTTCATACATTATTTCTATACCCATAACCGTGTCACTCACATTATAATGTCCATAGGCTAAACTTTTATTTTTCCAAAACCCAATACCTCTTGTCATCATTATTTGTTTAGGCTATTTTACTATTTTTAATTGTAAATAATTGATGGTTTTTACTTGCTATTCGAAATTGTGCTACTGAAATCATCGAATTATTATGATAACAATCAAGATACGATTGATATTTTAAATCAGTACGCTTCAATGTTATTCCTTTAGCTTTGTTGCTCTCTGTATCACCCAAAAGACTATAGCATTTAGGCCTAAGGAACACCCATTCCTTATATCTGAGTCCTTTACTCTGATCTTTGAATTTACCAATGACAGAATCTAGAGCTCTTGAATATAATTCATGTGATGTATCATAATTCGATGTATCCAGTATGTTATCTCTTATCATAGCTGGTAAAAGAATATCTAATTTACACCCTTTAATTTCTAGAAAAAATAAATCAGTGTCACCTGGAATAATATTGATTTTACAATTAAATTCCTCTCGAAATTTTTGTAAATCAATATTTTGCAACTGATATATACGTAATTTAGAGAGATCTAATACAGTTTGACCAATGTAGCTAGGTCTATCTAAACACACTGATTCCTTACTTAATTATATTGAAATCGTCGTCAATTTTATAAGTATTTTTAAATGTTGGTTTAGAGGAATAAGTTATTAATTTAGAAGCCGAATTACACAGTTTCAAGTTTATGCAATTTTTTAAGTTCTCAACTGTCTTTCCATTTAAACTATTATTTAAAAGTTTAAAATAGTTTTTGTCCAGATTTTTTGTTGATACAGCCCTAAGTGAAGTATTCGTATCAATATAATTCTTAAATATTGAAGACTGTTGAAACCAAAAGCTCAATAAATTTTAGTTACCTTTACCCAAAGAGAAAGATAAGTTGGAGAAGTCTCCAATGAACAAAATAATTCTTTTTCGGATAGATGTGACTTCTCTATTTTAGAACCTGGAGCACACAACTTTTCAGCTGTAACAGGAAAATCATCCAGTTTATCGTGAATAGATGTTGGCATATCTAAATCAACTTCTACAGTATATCCATATAGAAGTGAATCTAGATCGTTCGATTCACAGTCCTTTAATAAATTATTTAAATCAATCTGATCTATAACCCAAGATAATTCACTTCTAGGTAGTTTTTGACTAAGAGCCCAACCATATAAATTATTAATGTCAATGTATAAAAGTTCACTATTCTCATTTGTTTTAACATAATGTTTGTTTACAAATGTCAAACCCCCTCGTATACCACCCTCAAAGAAATTATACATTTCAATGTCTTGGATCAATTCGATGGGTTCATCTAAAGTCATCAGAGCTGAATACCAAGGCATACCAGGAATGCCTAAAAAATTCAATGGTTCAAGACGATTATGTGCTAAATATCTGATTCGAAACTGTTGGAAAAAGTCAGTTAGAAGAAAAACATCAAGTTTAAGATATATCATCATATAATCACAAAGGCTATTACAGTTGGTTTCCCTCAATATAACTTCAGACATAGAATATTCATTCTCAGTAACATCATCCCAAATTGGTGGTAATTGGAGAGTTGAATGAAGAACTTCCAAACTAATGGCAATATCATAAGTGAAAATTCCTTTACTATTAACAATGGTTCCCCTAAATTCTGATTTTGTTATTGATAAATCAGGTAAAGTCTTAACCGCATCCTTTAAAGAAATATTTATGAATTGGCATTAATCAATAAATTTAACTGTTAAATTACCTATTCTAGCTGGAATACATGATATTTTCCAAGATTTAAAGTTACTCAGACCATACTTCAAGATATGATGAAGATCGTATTCTCTCAAGTTATGAAAAATAATTTGGAATTCATATTTTATTTGCCTTGAAGAATTACAAGTAAAGCAAGCTGCACCAAAAAATTTACCGTTAAAGTGGTCGTGATGTTTTACCGGTTTTATCAAAGGTTTCTTACAAAGATAACAAAAAACTGCAGAATTGAAAGAAGTTATATCTGTAGTTGTGAGTATTATTTTCTTCTTATAATTTTTATAAAAGTATGGTAAAACAGTTTTCATAATAATGTCTTCAACTTCTCTAAGAAAACGTATAACACAATCTGTTTGATCGGGAAGCAGTATGATCCGAATCAGCATCCATTAATATTTAAGTTATTCATCATTGCCGATATCAGATTGCTGATTTCGGGGAATAATACGACCTTTTTTGTTATCTCTTGCAGCATCATCAGACAATTCAAGTAAATCAGCAGCTAAGTATTCCAAAATTGCGCCAAACAAACCGTTGTTCCAGCTTCAACATATTCAGCAAAATTTCCCTTTCGCAACGTCCTGTGAATTCAACAAACAGGAAAATGAAAACCAGCTCTTGAGCTACGAATTTTGCTTGGGAACTTATTTGTTTTTCCAGCATTACTTTTCGTAGACATCTTAAATGACGTTGATTCTTGCACTGAAATATAGGATTTTATAGAAGAAGCTCGAGAAGCCATATTCAATGCGCTCCTGAACACCTCATCATTTGACTGAAAGATAGGATACCATAATTCGGTTAAATTATGTTCACAAAACTCCATCAAAGTCGACAATTGCATAATTTTAAAAACATTTTGCACTGATGATGTTTTTGTTATTACAATTTTATTTGAAGAGTAAAATTTAGAAATGAGCATGAGCAGAAATTTCGACATAAGTTCCGATTCCGTTTCTGTAAGCGATGACATTATTTGGAATGGGAAAAGAATTTTGGAGCTATTTAACGCGGCACAGAATAATCCACAATATGCGTAAAATAATCTACGTGCAAGGTTTTCACAACATAAATTTGAACATTACTCAATACCAATTTCATTGTCTTCATCAAAGCCGTCGAATTTCTTAATTGAACTCAATCTTTTTCCAGCTTTACCAATTGTTTTGTAGGAAAGCAAATGCACGTTCTTTGATAATTAGCCATTTAAGTTACTTCGATGAATTGAATGTTGAACTCGTTTAATATATCCAAATTTAATACCATTTCCTGTGATAGACTTTATAATACGATTCGATTTCATTTCAAACGTTTTACGAATACGTTTCTCTCTATTCATTCCTGGTTTTCCAAACCACGCTGGTAAAGATCTGGCGCTATCGTGTACCATGGACATCATTACTCATAAGCGAATAGTTGACATACCTTGTAATGATTTTATATCTTCCTCTACTTTACGAATAACTTGAATTTTATTCAGTACCAATTGATACAACTCAAGCTGAGTTGTTGAATCTGATAGTAATGTTGTGGAATTGGATTTTTATTTACTTAAAATGTTTGCCGGTAATATTTGTCCAGATAGAATCTTTTCATTCGTAGAATTCACAAATTCCAAAACATCATCACCTTTTGACGCTTTATATCAGCATTTTTACATAATTCAACCAATTCCGAGAAATGCTTTTTAAGTTCAATTTCTTTTACAGAGACACTCATTTAAAAGTTAAAATTCAAAAACTAACCATTCATAACATATATTTTTAAAGAAACCCAATTTGCATATAATATTTAAAACACCCATTTTAATCCAAGAAATTCAAAGTCACACAAATTAAATCTTTTTAAATTAAAACCCACATTTTTAATCTAAAAGTAACATCATCATCATTAAAACCATTTAAACATCGATGACACCATTTACTACGAATTCGAACCTCAGAAACTTAAAGATAATCACAATTCAAAAGTCGATCCAATTTAGTAACTGCTATATAGTGATAAGAGTCACCACTCTATAATAAAATAAGTTTAATTTGTCTACCTCCTACAACCTTTGAACGATGGATAATATCAACCTATGGATATTTTATTACTTCTGGATTTAATAAAATATCTTCTAACGCATTTTTATTGTATGTGAGAACAATTATCGAAAGCTCCGGATTATTATCCTCAAACTTTGATATGTTACAGAGACGCATCGGTAAGTCAGAAATATTATAGACGAGATTAGAAAGATTATAATTAGAAATAATATTTCTATGCCTTCTATCTACTTCATCATATTTCAAAATCGCTAGAACGCTATAATTGAAACATAAATCATCTGTATTTTCTATATTAATCACATAAAGTATATTTAGTAACGATTGAGGAGTTGGAAGAGAACCCTTACCACTTAAACGACTAATTTGCAAATATTTGGTAATAACGAAATGAATTTCTTTTATTTTATTAATTACCTAATTACTACCATTTTTGTTTATTAAAATTATTTTTTTCATTAAGAAGAGCAATACCTTCATCTAAAAAGGTATCGCTCATTGGTCTACAGAATTTGAAATAACGAAAGATTGGGATTCACCATCTTTTTCAAATTCTACATCTTTACAAAATTGTATCTTTACAGAACCCATTTCCGAAACAGCAGTATTTAATTTATTAATCAAAGGAATAAGCATAAATAAGGATATTAAATTTAAATTTTCGACAACCATTTTAACAATAGCATATGATTTCGTAAATCATAATTAACAACAGCACCATGTGATCCTCCATGTTGAATTGGATTATTAATTATTTCAGAATCAGAGAGAGATATTATTTCTACATCATTGCTAGGGATAACGTCTTTGTTTTCAAAATTAGAAATTATTTCAACAGCATCAAGTGACCCTCCATGTTGATTAAGATTATTTATTATTTCAGAATCAGAATCAGAGCGAGTTATTATTTCAATATTATTTCAATTTTTAAGGACGTGGGTAACTTATTGATAAATTTGACTTTCGTTTATTATTAATATTATTATTATTAATACGTAATTCAAAATTTCCTTTGCCTTAATAACTTAAATTAATTTAAATTTTGTGTGTATGATAAAAATTTAAATAATTTAATTTTTCTGTTAATTTACATGTTGGGCAAACAAAATAGGTGACACGGTTATGTGGTTGACCATAATATTTTTTCATAGTTTCATGACATGTTTCGTCATGAAAATAACCATTGGAAAAATTTGGGTAAAATATACCTTTATTCAAAAATAACTAATTACATAAAAAATAAAATTTATAAATATTTAAAGATGTGATAAAACAATAAAATATTATATACATACAAAAATAAATAAATATGCATCCAATAAGAATAATATGATTTGTTAAACATAATCTAATTGGTTAAATCCATTCTTAAATTTAATATATATATATATATATATATATATCCAAAGTATAATGAAAAAATTAGTATAATTAATAATGCAAACATATAAAAGTAATTTTATTTTTATTATGTAATATTAATTATTCCTTAATCTAGAAAACTCAATAAAAAAGATGGAGAAACAAATAAATCAAGATATAATTTCAATACTGCTAGAAGAAAATTCAGCATCTGTAGTGAATTTTATTAGGAAGTCTCCTGTTCAATTTCTACAATATTCTATGGAATATTTAAAATACCCAATTACTTAATCGTTTAAAGTAATTTTATTTTTTTCTATCTAATATTAATTAAGAATTTAATAGACACCAGTAATTTTCAAGCAGAGTTTATATAATATCCAAGTAGGAAAAATTGGTGACATTGACAAAAAAAATATTCTAGAAATACTGATGGCTATCAGCAAAGATATTCAATTTAAAGAAAGTTTGGCTTTTATGAATTACGAAAAAGATATTGATTTAGAAAATAAAAATGAAAATTCATATTTCATGATAAAAATAAGAATTCAGGGTTTTAAAAATGGATGCGAAACAATAAAACCTTTTTGGAAAATATTCGAGGCAGATAAATGTTTTTAAATATATTTTATAATTTTTTGTTGTTGTTATCATTTATTATATGCTGTATTAAACATTAATTTATTTGAAATAATTATGTATGAATTTTAAAACTTATTTGAGAGTAATAATTAAATAAAATTTTCGATTATCTATTTCATTTTATTTTTATAAATTTAAATATATCTTTTAACTATAAAAACCAAAATAAATTAATTTTATGAAAGTAAATTTTAGTGATTATCAAGTAATAAAATATAGGGGTCATTATATAATATAATACAATGTAAGAGTTCATTATCATCTTTTAATCACATAAATTTTATGTATGGGGTCATTGACATAATTTCAGTGATTAAACCTAAAAAAGAAAAGAAAAATAAATTATACAAAAATATTTTAATTGAGGAGTTGTCTTTAATATAATTTAATTTAAAAGTCCTTTTTGAATACTAAAATTTATTTAAAAACAAATAATTATATGTTTCTTAATTTATTTTAACCAAGCTAAACAATATTGGCTACAAGTTTTTGTCATCGGGTTTTGATACCAAATTTTATTGTATTCAATAGGCATTAACAAAAATTGAAGTTTTGATACTAATAAAGGGAGGTAATAGAAACCCATTGGATCAATTGCAAATATTTTTTCAGGTTTCACATAGACTGCGATCCAATGTTCTCCATTGAGATTACAAGATTGAGTATTTACAATAAATGCCTTGTTTATATCAAAATATGGTATTTTATCTAAGGGAAATACTGCAAGAAATTCTGATCACAAACATTTTCGACCCTTTTTTTGAATCTGAATAGAACTAGTATCGATAAATTTCAAATTATTAAAATTAAATTCTTACTTCATTTTTAAATAATTAATTTTCATAATTTGGTTTATAGTTCAAACCAATAATCTATTATCAAACTAATAATGTTTTATCAAACTAATACTGTGCGATTGGCTGTAATTTGAATCTCTTTTTCAAAAACTCCATAGACTCTTACAGAAATTGATTCAGTTAGTGGTTCTCCAAATTTAATATCGAGTCTTGGATTTCCTTGTTGTGGTAATTGACTTTGATTAAGATCAAAATCAGGAGCCAATACAAAAGTAAAGAATGGATATTTATTTTTGAACTCAGACAAACTAATTCCACAATTAATATTCTTATTAAGGTAATCCATGTTTCTAACAATAGATTGGATATAACTAGGACTATAATTATCATTTTCAAAATCTTGACTATATTTTTCACGATAGTCAGTTCCTTTCAATAAAGTTATTGATTTAACATTATTATGGTCATAAATTGAATAAAAGGATGAAAGCGATCCACTATTTCTTTTATTTCCCTGAAATGTTACAATAATAAAATTTGGTAATCGTCTATTACCAAAGATATGTTCTTTATAAACAGCAGAAGACCCAATAGACAAAGAAAATTCAACAACCTCTTTACTTTTCAATGGATAAATTGCGTTTTTTGATGCAAGTCCAATTTGGTGACCTGCTAAAACATATGGGTCACCTCAAACTCTCCCTACCATTAATTTTGCATCTAATAATTGTATATTAGGATCCAACTTTGTACATGTTAAACTATGTGATGAGTTTGATCTTGTCAATTTAATAAGAACACTAACACTGAGTAATAGATATTTCGGTTAATACATGAAATCAAATTGTAATGGTGAACATAATGAAAATGGTTTCTAATCATGTATGTTTTGTATCGTGATTATAATTTATTATGGTTTCAATTAATGCCTTATGACCAAATGTATCATTTAATCCTTCAACTTTGATAGAATTAAAAACTTATTCGGCTTCTTTGATAAAAAAATTTTTTTGCTGTTACATCAGAATCATTAGAAATATTTTCACCTACATTATTTACAACTTTCAATTAAAGATAAAGTAAAGTATCGTTTAAATCTAAATATTCGGTTTGTGACCCATTAATGTAAAATTGAATTGAAGATGTACCAGAATCAGTAATTGAATTAAATAGATAAATATCTTCAAGCGCACCATGTTCAATTACATCTTGAGGTGATGGCCTAACAAAAATAAAAAGTTCAGATTTTACACTAATCATTTTTCAAATAGTCCCACATCCTTTCATTCCTTTGAATATATGTTGCTTTGAAATTTTTTTTGCGTTTAATCATTCCATTTTTTTGTTTATTTTCTTGTTTATTAAACACATCAGATACTTTATTAATAACGGTAGGTAAATGTTGAATTACATCAGGTAATGTTTCTTTAATTTTAGATAAAAAATTTTATTTTAAAACAGGTAGAAACTTGAACTTTGTTATTTATTATATCATTAGCATTATTCATACTGAAATTCCCTTTAAATTTAAGAATTGGTAAAACAAATTGACCTATTGTTTTCAACCATCCTGTTTCATATTGTTTACCAACAAAATACGGTAAATCTCCACCAGATTGACTAATACTATAAAAGTTTACAATATCAGGATTAATCATTTATTTTTCGAAAATGTAATGTTAAATGTGTTTTGATATCTTTTGAAAATTTAATTAATTTTCCACTATCGTCACGAATATTAATTTCAATGTTGTTTATAGAAGAAGAAATCGGGATTCTTCATTTCTAGCTATACTACCTTTCCTTGTTCATATTTTTTAATCCATACAGATTTTAATAGAGGAACTCTTACGTTACAACATTTATTGGTTTAATAATGTTTGAGTAAATAAACATTTGCTGATGAATTTGAATTATTTTTGGAATTTTCACACCAACAAGATCCTTAACAGTAAATCTCTGATTCTTTATTCCCAAAGTTTTTATTTATTTTTGATCAAAAATGATATTTGAAATATCATCTACAAGTTTTATTTTTACCAATTCTTCATTTCTAAGATTGATTTCTTTAAACGGGGAAGGATTAATTGTCATTAAGTATCCATGAAGTTCTGATAATGTGGTTAAAAATAAATCATTTTCAAAATAATGCGTAAATTTAGTCTTGATGTCATAATTTATAATTATTTCAAATTGTTCAACAGCATTATTTTCCATAAATTTAGATAATTTAATTCTACAATGATCAGATTCACTAGTGATGGATATGGTTTGTAATCCAAATTTAGACGCATGTTCGTAATCGCGAAATGATATTTTAAAGGGAACATGTGGACAAACAATCATTAAATTTTAATAATTTTCTATGAATATATCAACATCTGGAGTATATTTGGAATTTAAAATTTCTTAGATTCTATTTTCATTATTTATTTTCAAGTATTTATTTTCTTCATGCAATTTTTTGAATTTGTATTGTATCCATGAATTGCTATAGTACGGAAAATGATTATACACAAGTCGGTCAAAGCCACTTCCCACTTACCATCCAAATAAACTGGATTTTCAAATTCAACAACAAAATTACTAGGATTATTATCAGGATAAATAAGAGGACAACTATTACTAGATAAAATCATATAAAACTGGTCTTCTTTCATAATATTTATTTAATCAATTTATTTTCAGATATCCAACTAGGAGTTTTATAACCATGCCATTTGACATAGTATTGTTTATATTTCTCTCGTGATTTGGTTTTTAAAATATTTTGAATTCTTATTACAGTGGGGTCTTGAATGACTTGTAGTTTTTGCTCATAGAATTTATCATTGACTTGCTTGTTTTCATAATCTTTAATAAAGTGCATAACTGGATTCTGATTAGTGTCTATTTTTAAAATTTGAAAGACTTCGTCACTCCAATTATTATCAAAATTCTTTATGAACGGAGAAGCACCAATTTAATTTATTCTAACATGGTCACCTACTTTATATTTTGGCTTTTTTGTTTTTGAATTTTCTTGTTGAGTTATCCAATTATCAATATTATTTGTTGAATAAACATCAATAGGTCTCATTCCATTTATTCCTCTATGGGGTGAATAATTGTAACTGTAAATTATTTTGGACAAAACATTTATCCAGGTTTTATCACCCAGATCAAAAAAATATCTTTTCAAACGATCTCTTAAAGTTCGATTAAATCTTTCAACGTGTGCTGTTTTTTTATTGGGAAAATACTGAATAAGGATTAATTCCTTTGATCATTTTTTTACTTTACTATTATAAAATTCTTTATCTAAATATTATATCTATTTTAATTAACTTATTTTAATTAGATACCCAAATCCGTTTGTAAATTACGAGGCTTTCCGTCATCAAATAGGGCTTTTAATGACAACAGCCATTTCATTAGCTGATTTAATTTTAGTTGCTATAGTACGGGCATATATACTAAATACATCAATACAAGTCAAAATATATTTGTATTCTTTATTAATTTTTGATAATGGAATCATTTCCATCAAATAAATTTGCCATAAATTATTAGCACCAAATGTTTTATAAGACCTCGTGGGAAATCTTTTTAACATTGGATTTTTAAGGGTATATGCTAATTGATTAGATAACCAATTTTGAGTTTCTTTCTTTGAAATAATTACTCATTTTTCAAGTTTTCCTATTCCACCAAAACCATCTGGATCTTTCGGGTTTGTCCATATTTTAGCACCAAATGTTTTATAAGACCTCGTGGAAATCTTTTTAACATTGGTTTTTTTAAGGGTATATGCTAATTTGATAACCAATTTTGAGTTTCTTTCTTTGAAATAATTACTCATTTTTCAAGTTTTTCTATTCCACCAAAACCATCTGGATCTTTCTGGTTCGTCCATATTTTTTGAGATTTTTCTCCAGTAATTTCCTTGATTTCACCTTCTTTGTCATTGATTGTTTCATTATTACAGCAAGCTGTTAATATATTTAAATCTAAATTATGTTTATTCGGTAATGAATTCTTGGCACCCATTATATTCTATTTAATTAAATATTTTTAAAATGAATTTAATGACGAAATTGCACTTATTGCCGATAGTACAATTGGAATTAATGTTCCTAAAAATCCACCTTGTTGTTTATATATTATTTTTCTCATTAAATTTCGATTTTTTGTGTTAAATAATGATAAAAGTGATCTTTTATGTCTTTGCAATACAAGGTTTTTAGCATTACTAATATTTATATTACTATGAACTATGTTAACTATAACTTCAATAAATCATCAATAACAAATGAAGGAAAAGCTTGTAATGTATTCATTCTTTTATTATTTGGAGCCTTTAACAAAAATATAGTAAGGTACGTTCTAGCTTCATTTTTAATGACACATTTAGATATGCAGTTTGTTTATAATTTAATCCAACTCTTATTTTTTATTGATTTTTTCCTATTATTTGAAAGTTTTACATTAGGTTTAGGCTTTCTTTTCTTTGTATATTTTTTCTTTCTATTGTTTTTCTTTACATCTATTTTCTTTGTATCTTTCGTATTTAATTTTCGTAGTGTTGAACTACTACTTTATTAAATAAAATTTTAATTATTACCTGATTTCATTTTTGTTTATAAATCGTTACACCATTTTCAATGAAAATATCTGTTCTAATACGTAAATCATCAGGACATTGTTGAGTAAAATCAAAGAATAAATATCCATGCGGTATCTTTGTCGCATCTTGGAACGAATCAATTAAAAACCTTCTATCGTTAAGATACGCTTGTCTTACGAGAAAATCAATAATGGTTGCATCTCTAGGGTTTTTAAATATAACCAAGTATTGTACATTCAGATTACGGGTTCAATGACTTCCACCTTGATGAAGCAAATTTTGAGTTGTAAAAATTACCGTTACTCCAATATGTCAACTGATTTTTGTAAATAAATTATTAAAATCTTTTTCTTTATTTGCTTCCTGATATAAATCATCGATAATAATAACATCGCCTTTACGTAATCTAGATGACTAATTTTTATCAAATCCTTTGATTATATACATTTTTAATTTACAAAACGGATCTTGAGTTATACCGTGCTCGTCGTCAGTTCCCTTATGCCAATATATAAGTTACAAACAAATAAAAATTTTCCACTACCACTAGGACCTACAATTTGATACATAGCGTCATTTCTTATTTCCATTTTATTTAAATTAATTTTCATAATATAATTGTTTATATTTACTTTAATTAATTGTTATACACAAATATATATTATTTAAATTTTATTACATTCATTAATGTTGAGAAATATAAATTATAAAGCAAATGTTTTGTAAAAAACATGAAATTTCCATTGGGAAAACCTCAACAATTAGTGGACACTAGTGGAAAATATCCAATAAAATTTTTCAAATCGGGTAAATGTCACATCATGGATTGTAAGCAAATTCTTAAATTAGGTGATTTAAAATATAAGATACATGGTTTACAAATTCAATTTATTACAGTAACATTTGATATCGGAAAATTTATAAATTTATATGAATTATCACGTAATGTTAAATGTATATATGAACCAGAAATATTAACGTCATTACGAATTCAAAAATATGATCCAGTTTGTGAAAATATCTTTTCAAGTGGGATAAAAAGGTTGTAATACTTGGGATAAACACTTTAGATTATAATGAATATGTTGAAAATATTATATGAGAAGTTAAAATGTTAATCAATTAAATTTGTTTGTATTAGTTTTAATTTTAGTAATTTTAAATGTCGAAAAGTAAGAATATATTTTTTATTTATAATTTCCTAATAAACATATTTAGTTTACTTATTTTGAAGTGATTTAAAAAAGATTCAAGAACTATTTCAATGAATTAAAAATACTCTGGATTATTGTGCACCAGAGTTACTCATTTCAAAAATATATCGCTTTACCGGTATCAATATAGAGCAACTTCTAGAGATGTATTACGACATGATATTAGGGTCAGGCAATAAATGCGTTGAAAATTGTATTGTTTGTAAAGATTCAATGAGAGTTTCATGTTCCATGTTGTCATGATTTCAAAAGAGATCAAACAGAACATATCCTAATTGCTGAAATGCGCAGAGCATATTATACCGATGTCTATGATTTGAAATAAATTTTATAATCGAATGATTTTTATTATTATTTTTTAACGAAACTAAATATAGACCTTACTATAGTGTGACCATTATGCTGGAATGTAAAAAAAATTTTAATTTATGCATTTAAAACAAAATTTATTCATTTAAACAAAAAAATTTTTAAAAATTCACTTCATTTAAACAACAAAAAAAAATCTTGACCCCCTGGAAGGACTTCATTTAAACAAAAAAAATTAAAAATTTACCCCTCCCCCGAGTATGGGCAGGGCACCGTTTTGTCACTACTTTCAGTAAAGTTACTAACTCTAATACTTCCCATTAAAAATTTGATTAATTCATAAATTATTAATTCTAACATCTATGTTTTAGTATTTTATTGTATTTTTAATAATTTTTTAACTTTTTAAAATTAAAATAAGCCGAAGATATCAAACAAAAAATTATCCAAATCTTTATTTAATAAATAAATTACAAATAACGAATTACAAATTTATTAAGATCTCGAAACTTTATACTTCGTCGATTACGGTTTTGCATCGTTGGAAGCGAATTCCAATGTTAATAGATTTTTTAAACACTTTAAATATTTCATTGTTTATTTCAGTTATATAAATATATAACTTCAAAAGTTATTGAAGTCTTTATTGACATGCTATAAAGTTGTAACATCGGTTCGTCTGTAAATCATGATAAATTACAATAAAACCGACATAAGATAGTAATAATGTAATACACTTAATAATAACAATAAAAATTCACACAGTAAACCTAAAGGGTGTTTATATATTGGAGGGCTTAAAAAGTTTTAATATTAGAACCAAGTAAAAATACAGTAATAAAAAATTCATAACAAGGTTTAAATTCAAATGCTTGTAGAGTTCATTTAAACGAAGGAATATTGATATTTAAAGCCTTTTAACACGTTGACGGACAGTAGGAACAAGCGAAGTTCGAAAATTGACACTATATGTTTTTGTGATTTTTAGAATGTTAGAAGTATAGTTTTACTCTTTCTGCTTAAATAAACTTAATTTTGATTAATTTAGTACCTTTAATTAGGTTGCGGCTATAACCGTCATGGCGCCAGCGGACTCTATACACTAAGTGATAGGACGATGGCGGCTATAACAGCAAAAACACGATCGCACTACTCCCTTCACAACCACGTGCATACTGAATCTGCAACTCGTATAACAGGTGAAATATGAACTTCAACCTAAAAAGATGTTTTCAAAACACGACACTATGCTTCTACGTATACGCCAGTAAGTGCACATTTGTGCTGCTATAGCCGTAGTGTCTAAAAACGACCGTTTCGTTTTGGACGGCTATAGCAGTCATGCCACATTGTGAACTTCGCTTTGACGGCTATAGCCGCAATTGTCCGTCAACGTGTTAACTGAAAATCATTATCCATTAAATCCAAAAAAGATTATTTTAATTTATAAATTGGTTTGATAGAAGCTTATAAAATAAATAACTGATTAAATTTAAAAATTAATTAAAAGCGTATTTAATCCAAATATTTTAATTTTTTCTTTAATTTTAATTCTTATTTATTTACATTTTATTATGTAAACATTTTTAAATTGTCGTCAGTTTTAAAAGTGATTTATAGGAAAAATGCATTTTTGACCAAGATCTGATTATTATAAAAATTTTAACATTTTTACTAGACTTACGAAACCCTTCAATTTGGCAGATAAAAAATAAATAAAATTTTGACTTTTTCCAGAAAGTTACGGAGCTCAAACAATCAATGGAAATTTTTTTAAATAAATTTTAATCGTTTCTTATTTATTTTATTAATTTTTAATTTATGTAAAAAATGTAACTTAAAAGTTTTATCACATAAAATAAATTTTTAACAGTAAAATCATTTAAGCCTGACTCTAAATGTTCCATATCAAATTAACAAAATCCAACAATATTGAAACTATTTAAAGTTATTATTATTATTTTTGAAGTCATAAATTAAAAGTTTATTATTAATGTTGGAGAACAGTCTCATATATCCCGCAAACAATCCTTTTTTATAAATACAATCTCAACTCTCTCTTCAACTATCTTCAACCTCTCTCATAACTCTCTCAATAGTCTATTTCAAATAAATCTCAATCAAGCAGTCAAAAAGACCTTGATTCTCTCAAATCTCAACCACTCAATTCCAATCCGATTTAACTGACAATATCGTTTGACAATTTTACAACTTGACAACTATATAATATTGAATCGAGTTTTATTTAATTTTAATTTAATTTGTAATTCTATTAATATCGTTTGACGATTTTAAAACTTCACAATTATATAATCTTGAATTGAGTTTTATTGAATCTAGATTTATTTAATTTTGATTTTTATATGATAACCGTGAGCTGTATGGTATTTAATTTTTTTCTGATAATTTTATTTTATTATCTTGTTATTAATTTCATTTTGATTATTATGGCCAATTCTATAAATTAAATAATTATAAAGGTCAAATTTTTAATTCTATGTTGGTTTAGTCATGTGTGTTATAGATAGGGTGACCAGACGTCCCGGTTTTCCGGGATAAACCTGATTTAAGGTACTTTGTCTCGGCGTCCTGAAAAATGTCTTCGGAACGGCCTACTTTCCCGGATTTCCATATTTTACAAATTTTGTATTCGAAAACACGGAAAAAGCCGGACGTGACCACACGCCACTGAGTCTGTTTCTGAGAATCTGACTCAACTATATTTGTTTTGTTTCGTATGTTTTTTCTCAATCTGCTGACCACTTTTGTACCGATAACAGTTGTTCGACTACTAGCGTAATAAGCTAATAAGGTATGTTCCATTTTAATTATTTAAATAAATATGGACCGTAGAAACCATTTTTCAAGTGCATTCTTCAAGAACTGCCAGGAATTTTATGATTACATTATCTCCAAACCAGAAATATTAAGGCAAGTCGGGTCAAACAAAAAATTTGAATAAGTGACACATTATGATAAATCGAATGATTCTGATCAAATATGTGCTTTATAATTTATGTTGTTTTGCATAATAAATCAGAACATGATTATTCTAACAATTTATGCACTTATTACATGTGCATATACTATATATGAATAGATTTGTAATTTTACTGTATTGTTTAAATAAATAAGACTGAGACGTTTTTTGGTGTCCCGGTTTGGTTTTTACGAAATATGGTCACCCTAGTTATTAATAAACAAAAATATATATTGTTGGGCTATAAGCCATAATTTAAACAAAATGAAAAATTGTGTAAATTAAAACAAAATAATTAATGAGGTTAGAAAATTATCAATATGGCTGCTGTAACATAAGCACGTACCGCAAGCAGAAATCAAAAAATAAAATAAAACATTAAATAAAACAAAATAAAAACATAACAAAATTAAATAAAACAAGTATTATTTAAAATCATTGAAAAGCCTACAGATGCAGAAAGAAACACAAAACCAAAATATAAAACCGCCAAAACCTTGCAAAAGAAGGTTTAGAAAATACATAAGCGGAATCGGCGACCAAAAATTTAAATATCAAAGGGTAAAAAGAGAAACAATCAAAAAGAATGGTTAAATAAAAAAAAATAAATAAAAATAAAAATTTACGAAATATTGAGAAAATAATATCAAAAAATAGAGAAAAATAAGGAGAAAAATAAAATATTTAAAATTAAATTAAAGCAATAAAACCCCCCGAAAAATAGCCGAAAAAGGCTCAAAATACTCTGATTGGTCGCACCCAGGCATGAAATGACTATATATACAGCAGTCATTTTCATAATTTTTAGACATTTAGAGAGAAAATTTTGTAGACACAAAATTTTTAGACTGTTAGACATTTTGTTGACACAAAATTTTTAGACTTTTAGAAAATTTTGTAGACACAAAATTTTTAGACTTCACTGTTTATGCCGATGTATGACAATTTTTCAAATTTGTATGCTTGACTGACAAACTTGTCGATCGTAAGTATTGTTTTTTGTAGAAATATATTTTTCTAAGTTAATGTTTTGTTTAATTTAACTTATTCTGGATGGCCGCAATGTCTTTTGGCATTGCTCGACAGGTTCCCCCTAACTTATTTATATTCATTTTATATACATGTTAATTGTGGAGAATGGCAGGGCAACATTCAATTCCGGCCGTTAAATTGGCAGGACGTTGACGTGTTGCTTTGTCACAATCCACCCTTCGGTGTCTGCTTAGTCTGGTCAGGCCTTGTTGCACTGATCACGGGGTAGGACACCGTCGTAATTCACCGTGGCGGCCATTTTCAATGTTGGTCGGAGCGGTAAGAGGGTAAACTGCGGGAAGATCGTCATTATTAAGGGGATAACATTTATGTAAATGTTTAAGTAGGAAAATTGAATTTTCAATTTAATTCCTGCCGATTATTATATTGTCAAGGGTACGACTAGTGATAGAAATTTAAGTCAACGAAAGTATAAAGTAGGTTTAGATCACGTACATTGTTCGATAATCATCGTGGTGGAAAATTAAAATAAAATGATACATTTTGGCATAGATCTGTGAGAAGATAATATAGAGATTTACGAATGGTGGTAACTGTGGCGACCATAGGAAAGCAAATATGAGTTGTTGGACTAAAATAATGATCTCATGATAATGCATTCATTTCAATTTACCATAGGTTAACGTTTGTATGAAACAAGGAATTTTCCATAAAATAAGGGCTGAACGCTGCCCAAATTTTTGAAAAATATTTTAATAAATAAACAGTAATGATGACAAATTGATATAGGAATTGTAGAAATAGATGAGTATGGACAAGCGTATAGATAGAAAGAGACGTAAGACCTTCCATCGGCAGTCAGGAACCCGAAAGTGAAAATATCATGGGGAGTAGTTCTAGAAATAGAGCTCACCTGCTCATGAATTTTCAGCTGCTATATACAGTACCAACATGAGCTTGCTCATGGGTATATAGTGGTAAGATTAAAATTGTGGGGCGTCTGGGTGAGACAGCATAGACCCTAGGAAAAGAAGGCATTTTGATAGAAGGAAATAAGTTTGAATAAGCTTTGCACAGATTTAAACAAATTAATTACACCCAGTACACCAGCAATATCAAAATATAAATATAAATCAATAAATAAAACAAACAAATTTTTGGAAAAACCAGTGATCGACCTATCTGATTGATCGATCGTGGATATATAAGAATATAAAATCATCAATGTTATAGGAAATCAAAACTTATTTAAAAAATTATTTCTTGGAAGCCTAGTTAAATCCAAAAATAAACCCGACAAACAATAATGGGATAAAATTAGTCACATTTAATACAACACATACCAATATATACATAATAACATGTTAGTTACTGGTTGATTGAAAAAGTGTACAAAGTAAAATATTAATTTTTTGTAAAACAATTTGTAGAAATAAATAATGTTAAAGTGATTTATTCTTTTATATATAGAAATCAGAAGTTGGAAAGAGCATAACTCAACATTATTGTTGAGGATAACTAAGTAATTTTATAGTCGGACTCCTCGTAGTCCTTTTTATAAATCAAATAAGCACAACTCAACACAAAATATATTTATTGATTTTTAACACAAATTCGCACTTTCCTATGAGATATCGATTCAACAGCGTGAAGGCAGATGTCCCAATAGAAGATTTAAATTTACTCAAATTTTGATTCCTGACCCTCGCTGGTTTGTCAAATTACAAATCTCTTTTCGTAGTTTTCGTCTGAAAACTATATTACGAAAGTTCGACTCGTAGTAATAGAACGTTTTCTTAAAATTTCAAAAAATATTAACTATTAAAGCGTCATTTGTGTAAAGTTTCCCAGCTCATCATTTTACTCTGTATCTCCAAATACAGTAGATTATAAATTATGCGAACCCTCGATTATTCAAAAATTTTAAAGGTTTAAAATTACATTCAAACGGATATTTTTTTCGGTTTCGAGGTTTCCGAATAATCGAGTCTACTGTATGAGAATTCACATACTTGCGTTTGTAACAATAAGCATAACTTCTATAAACTATTTGACGGGCTCCTGTCTTTGAGGTGATAATATTTTCAGTTATTAAGGCGCAGTTGTGACTGCTGTGTTATCAAATAATTAGGGGATCACTTTTTCTCTTAAAAAGCTCTTGCGTTTTTTAACAGAAAAAACAGTATTGTATCATAAGCGTCTGGAAACAAGAGTTTAGAACGATTATTTACGAGGAACTATCGAAGTGAACATGAACGAATTATTATGAGTGTGCCATATGTATGATGTAACTTATCGATGTATATTATGAGCAATTATATGATACGAGAAAATGAATTTGTTTACTACTGTCGAAATTTTTCCGCCCCACAGCCACACACCACAATAGCTCGTGCCCGTGAGAGACCTCGCCATGCTTAACGACGGGCTCGAACGTCAAATCATTTTCGCTTATAGGAGCAGTGTGGAGATCGGAAACCAGTCTTTTGGCTGATTCCTTTTCCCTTCAATCCCGAAAAATCGACCTAAATTTCAAAAACATATCGGCTAAAATTATTACACGGAGTAGTCCAGTGGGCACTCCTAAAATCTAATATAAACATATGAACATCTTAGGGTCAACTTTTGGTTAAAGGGAATGGGACTTGAGGAAATCGATGTAACGATCAGGACGATTATCTTAATTAAATTGAAAACAAAATTCTAAGTATGCATAAGACGGTACAGATAAAAATTGGATTTTAAATTCGACTAAAAATGTAAAGATTCTAATGGAATAGTAAAGGCGATACTTAATATAATAAGAATAAATTGATAATGTCACATGTGAGTTAAGCCAACGTATTAGTAACAACAAAACCCAAGTATAGATTTAAAGACAACCCCTAAAGTTACGCTATAAAAATTAGAACTGTCCAGTAGCAAGAGATACTCACTCAATCATGTAAACTAGAAATAGAAGATCAAAAACCCATAAAATTAGCGGCTGGGTAACACTACGCATTAGGTCGCCAGTCGAACCAGACATATGTAGAATCAACCCTAAACCATAAGATAAATCATAGAATGATTTTTGATAAATAACAAAACTAGGCATAGGTAGAATCAATCCTAAACCATAAGATAAATCATAAATTAAATGATCAAAACAAACATACAGAGAATTTACCCTAAACCACAAGGTAAATTATGACACGATTTCGTTGAATGATAAAAACAGGCATACATAGGATCAATCGTAAGTCAAAAGACAAATTATAAAACATTTTATTATATGACAAAACATGGGCCTATATGGGGGCTATCATAAAACATAAAATAAATCATAATACAATTTATTAATGAAAACATAAAAATAATCGTAAATCACTAGAAGTACAACCAACCACTTCGTTGAACAATAAGTAATAACGGACATTTCAACCACAGGTCTATAAGGTGGGTTCAGCGCGAGAAAATCATTTAAGCAAATTCATCTGAACTCATCGATGAAGTGAAATCTGCGAGGTAAGGCGAATTTCACTGCCACAGGAGCTGCCCTTGAATGTGAAGAAATAATGATAGAAAGGAAAATTACTCACCTAAGATTATGTCCAGTTTATATCACCGCGAACCCTGTTGTAAAATATCATCATAGACCATTAAACATTGTTATATTCATTTTGAAGAAGCATAAAGTGAAAATTGTCAACCTGCATCCATTAGACAGCTTGAATTTGGAATTATAATGGATCCGAAATCCCCGTAGAGATGAATAACTACCCCAAAGGTAGATCCAATGAGAGACAGCCACAGAAAATTCTCGTGACTATACAGATCACGTGGCATGATTCATTCTAGCCATATAAATACCCGGCCTATCTGGTACGTGCCATCATTCTTCTTAGAAAATATGCCAAATTTGAATAGATTAAAGAAGCGTAACGTGAATTATCACGAATTCAGCTCAGCAAAGGAAGAGGAAGTCCAATTCACACCAGAAAACCATGCGTCGGGTAGGGCATTTTACTCCTTGCAATTTAAGTTTTAATTTACCTAAATTAATTTAATAAATAATGTGTATTGAATCTTATTTTCTTTTCAATCTGGATTTAAATTTTATAGTATTGTACGGATAAGAAAAATTGATTTTATTTCTTAACAGTAGTTATTATCCAAATATAACGTACTTAGTTTTGAATTTCATTTAATGATAACAGTTAGTGACAATACGTAAAGTAACAGTAGTTTTATATTTTTCTTCCTATCACAGTAAATGAATACTACTGCAAGTAGCCAATATTTATATGTTTAACTTAACGTCGTATCAATTTTTACCGTTCAATTAATAAATGCGTTTATTCAATACGTTAGAAGGGATTTATTGACAGAAGACAAAGGATATTTTACATTTCCAACCGGTGCAAGGCATATCGTAGTCTTAGTCTTCATGAGTAAATCGTGAATTAATACTATATGATTCTAATGAATGGAGTAAATTTTTGTTTTGTGAATTCACATGCATAGACAGCTAATGAGGAAATAAAATTTTATTGGTATATGTTTAAGAATGTGTGATATATGATTTTGCATGTGGAAATTTAACGATATTTAATAGCGACAGGAAATCTTGGTGAACATTGGACGGACAACGACCGAACTACATTGACGATCCCAAATAAATTTGCTGGACGTTATCGACAAGACCTGTGAAATCGAGGATATTCCCTATCCACGTATGGTACACCAGAATGGCCTCACCGAAGTCAAAATCGACATGACGTAGACTTGGAACTGCCCAGTCACGCCAATTAAAGGGAACCAGGAAGAAATCCGGCTCGCGAAATCGGCCACGAAGCCGAGGTGGCACTTCAACAATTTGAATACCTCAAAAGGAAATATCGCTGGAAAGCCAGCCTGCAACGCAGACGGTTGGTGAAAATCAACAAAGATATTTCCAGTGGCCGTATTCCAAGCTCCGATGGCTATCTACCCGACTACAATGTAGCCTTCAATCCAGAAGATCCAGCCCTCATGGAGCTCAACGCGCCGGTACATCTAGTCATCCCAAAACGTCTCTTTCAACCCGACATCCTGGAGGCACTGACTGATAGGACGAGTGAGGAACACGCCTACTCGCGGCGTCCTCCAAAGCGTGAAGCATCGCCTAGAAACTATGGACATAAAATCACAAAGTAAATCAGTGTAACAATGTATACTTGGTTTTTGCACCAGGAGCAAAACTGCCCTAGGAGACCAACGGGTAAACCAAAAACCCACACCAGGCCAGGACGAGCCGAAAGGGAGCGCATGAAGCTTCAACAGCAAAGAGTCGATCAGAGGTAGCTGTAAATAATTTTGTAGCAAACGTTATGAGAATAACTTTGACTATTTTCGTTTGTAAATAAAATGGTTTTCCTTGATGTCTTAATAAATGTTTATGTTCAACTTAGTTATGTTTTTGATTCGATTACTGAGTTTGTGACGATAAATTACCGTTCAAGAAAATAAACTTCAAGTTGAAAGATGTGAGGAAAACAAGGGACCTAAAGAGCTAAACGAGCATACACCTTCTTATCGCTGAACCAGCTGTAGACCGGTTCACCTTTGACGGTCTCAGAACCATTGGTTACATTACCAACGTTGTTTAGCAACGGGTAACCAGTGGAAGGCGCATAACTTTGTATGTAAGGGGTCAAGGTTAAAACACCACAACCCCACATATTGTGGAGGAACAATTACTTCTCTAACACAATATTTATAATTTTATCTAATCTCTGAGATCTGATTTTTGTAGTTTCTGGCTTCTCTATCTCTTCTCTCGCCTTTATATAGTGTTGGCTGTTTTAAAATTTCTGGATTTGGTATAATTCTTGTATTTGCTTTTACACAGTTTGGTACACAAGCTAACTATTGGTTTTATTCTAAAATTCAAATTGTTTGTTAAATTTGACTTATTCTTTAAAGCCGTTAATTACTGATCCAAGCTTTAGAAAAATATGTCTAATACACAGTCAACTAAAAGACTGCCATGGCAACTGCTTCGTTCGAGAATATTTAATTAATTCGCTTTTATTCTTGTAAGAACTTTACCTGGAGACTCCAATCAATTTTTAATCTTTGTGTTTGCCTTTTTATTTTTTCTAATCTTTTCCCTCGTTAAATATTGGTTTTAAATGTTATGTAACTTTTAATTAATTTTACTCTTAATTTAAATTTTTGAGTTTTACTTGCTTTACATTAGAATTATCTCACTTTAAAATTTATTAGATTAAATTAAAAGATTTTACCAACAATTAACGTCTATTTGAAATTAAAACAAATAATAAGTGATAAAATTAAGTTTAAAATTTTTTTTCTTAAATCAGTGTCTATTTTTAATTAGGTCAAATATAAATTAAAGTTATTAAAAAAATAAGAGATCGTTTGTATTATATTCAAGAACAATTATGTCAAATTAAAAATAAGAACATTTATTATTTGGAGTACTGATAATATTTTATTGCACAATTTAATATCAATGCAAACACATATAGGTAAAATTTTATTGTATTTTTAGATTTTATTTTGAAATACAAAACGGCTGAAAATTAACGTTGAGATTTTGTTTACAATATTTTAGCACCTGTTTGGCATGTGGTAAGATCTAAATAAAAATTGTGAAAGTATTTTATAATTTTCTAAAATAAGCAATTCGAAACCATTTGTTTTTTTTAAAGTGATAAAATTTTCTAATTTCCTGAAACATTTTTTGTCAATCTTGAACAAATAAATATTTTGAAATTCAAGTAATAAAAACTAAATGGTTTAATTAATATAATTCAGGCCTGGACAGGGTAAGGCCCGTCATTGGTAAGTAAGCTTGCTACAAATTATTGACCACAAATAATTTAAGTAAAAAATAATTTTGTTGGAATAGTTTTTTTTGAAAAATTTTCATTTAAACAGAGACCATAACGCTTATAACTTTAGCTACTTACATTATTAATTAAAATTTATTTGTCGCTTAAAATAATTTGTCACTATAATTTCACTTGTTCAGCGGAGATTAGTGGATATGATGTCACAATTTTAAAGAAAGTGAAGTTATTTTATTATGTATACTATATTTATTTCATTCTTAATCAAAATTGTATGCTGTCTTCTGAGATATTAGTTGGCTTAGATTCCACTTAGACCAGACTCGTATTTACAAATATATAATCTACGTATGCATCCATACCATTGTTGATGCCAGTGTTAATTGACAAACTATTTTTCAAAATAGTCTTCATGACGATAAGACCAAACCTTAGTCTATAAAAAAGCAAACATATTCCATTCAATTTATATACTTGGAAAATCCATCAACTTGTATTTGTAGATGTTTTGATTTCAAATTAACGACATGAACATCCATCTCCCCCATTTCCTCAATTTCTTATGACAAGCACATTGTGACTTAAAAAATATTTATTGATATTTCGAAAATTCAAAGCTGGTCTCACGTTTGCTTTATTTTGTTGGATTACCACCATCAGAGAAAACACCGCTTTAACCTCTTCACTATAAGCTTGAAACCATTCGTTCTTGATCCAACTTCTTCGGCCTCATTTAAATTTTATTTGACTTTATACTGAGATATCGAAGTCATCAACGCTCCTGAAGCGTTCTGGGTCCAATTCTACTTCACAGTCAAAACATACTAAGAATTACTTGTTCTACTACTCCATCAACACTGACAACGGCATATTCTGTGTTCATTTGCCGACTCCGCTTTGGTTCCTCGAATTATACGTTTTATAAGGGACATCGCGTCCAATCCTAACAGAACCTCAAATCCGGGAATGATCTTTAGCGTTACTAAAATATTTAAATTAATTTCCTAACATATTACATTCATCGACTTAAATATCTAGAGAAATCTCAAATATATTACCAGCAATACGCTTCTTTTTACCCCGGAACGGGTATGACCTTCAATTATTGTTTGCGAATATCAAAAATGCTTAATTACTCATTCTATTTACTTGAATGAGCATTATTAGCGCTCTAACATTCCCTTGTTTGAATCCGGTCGTTTCCAAAAACCACTTTATACCTTCTTACATAATGGCTAGGATTACCACCTTGTGGCATTTGAGACTTCACTTTGTCATCTTTGACACACTTATTACGTGGTTTTTAATAAGCAGTACAAGCATGATTTGCTAAGTCCAATTCATAAAACTTTGACAGAGATAAATTTTGTCCTTTCTAACAATTGCACCAGAGAAATCGAAAGAGAATCAAAGTTAGCACTTTTTTGGCTGCATGGTCCTGTACAAGAAATAGCCTTAACAAGTCATCTGGTTTTTCTCAGTGAGTTTTATCAGTGTTCTGAGATTTCCAAGGTGCACTTCCAGATTTTCATTAAATTTTCATTGCATTTTCTCTAATTTAGCTACGGCGATCTAAGCCGTTTTATAAAACGTTTTCCCAATGTCAATAGCACATCTTCAAATGACATCTTGTTCCCCAATTTCTGCATGTTGAATATTCCCCAAATGTTGAATATGCATTTCCAGTCAGAACCAACGATAGGCTAGCCAAAACCTTTGCTTTCCGACTTTTGGTCTTCTGCTTGTTTGACATTTGCTTCATCATCCGCACTGCAAATTCCGAGAAGCTGGATCAACTTTTGTTGGCCGCGATAGCTTGTGGTTTTCCATCAAAACAACTAGGAAATAAATTTTATTAAATTATATCTTTTCAATTTAAACTCTGCCAATTTGATTCCAATCACTTATTAATTTAATATATTTTAAATATTTACAAATTTATTTACATAATTGTTGGGCCAGAACGTAAACGGCCTTCAAAATGTTTAAATGGATCAGAAACACACACGCAAACACAACACGCAATTTAAATAAAACCCCAAAACACCAATTAAACCATATAAAATCTGAGAAATAAAAGAATTAAATATAAATTAAGAAACCTAAAAATAAATTAAAATAATAACAAAATGCACCAAGATCCGCACGATACCTACACAAACACAACAAGAAAACACGACAAATTCGACGAAATTGGAAAAATCAATTAAAGTTCATTAAAGCAAGATTTAAATCGGAAAATTTGAATTAGTAATAATTCAAATAAAATTATAAATAAAAAATTATAAAAATAAATCGAAAAATAATAAAAATAAATAATAGAATTTACTAGAAAACAACAAGGTCGAATTTTGTTTTACTGCATCAAATTTCACACGTCATACAAATAGGTATATATACTGATCCATTTTCACATTAAAGTTAACCATTTTTAAACACAAAAACCATTTTGAAATTTGTTTAAAAACCTATTTTGAAAACGAATCGTTTTTGTACAAAACTATCTTTGATAATTATTAAAGTTTTAAAAGTCTTAAACGTTTTAAACGATCTTCGAAGTTACAGTTGGTTTTCAGTTATTATTTAGGTGAGGATCATTGATTTTGGAACCCCTTTCCACGCCCCGTACCTTGCATCTCTGTAGAGCTCTGCTCGGACGTCGGCGTGGGAAGAGAGGCATTTGGTTTATTATATGAATGTATGCTATTTTTATGAATTGGAAGGGTAACTTGTTATATTTTCTTATAATTAATAAATATTACTATGCATAAATTGTTTCATATATATATAATTTGTTAACTAAATCTGTCGAAATTTTTCCGGCCCACAGCCGACACATCACGCAAGAAAGCAAAATATACATAGTGCAGATGCATGTAAGAGCGTGGACAATCGCCAATGATATGCACCCGTGAAGACTCAGCGTGCGCAACGCAGCGGTCGTAACGTAAATATTTATCCCTATAGCTGAAGCGAGGAATAAGGAAGAAGTCTCTGGCTGCTTCCTCGTTTCTCAATTCAGAAAAATCGACCTAAAATCACATTACACACGGCTTAAACTTATCACACCGAGTAGTCCAGTGGGCACTCAATAAATATAATGTAAACACACATGCGCTTAGGATCTATTAAAGGGGAAATGGTACGGGGATAAACTAAACTAAAATCGTTGATAGAGTTAACCTGATTTAACAATTTGAATTAATTTTATCATTGGTGTACTAAATTGAATTTATTTTCGAAATAATTATCATTAACTCAAATTACCTTATGTATAAATTGATTAGAATTAAAGTAAATTATGGATTTAAAAATAAATTAATTACAATTATTTCATAGAGTAAATCGAAATAAGTTACGGATAAAAATAAAATTAGTTACAAATAATGTTTTGGTTAAATTAAATCGTAGGGTAAAAGTAATCTAATTATGAATATATCATTCGGTGAATTGAAATTAATACTGGAAAATAACCTAATTAGTAGTACGTTAAATTACATTTAAAAATAACTATTGTAAGTAACTCAGTGAGTCCCTTAAACTGATTTTAGCTATCAAGTTAAAAAGTTTTCATTAAAAGTAAATGTTTCTTTAATTCAGTTGGATTTAAATAAAATGATAGCTAGAGAATTTACGTGACTCACGGGTTTAACTTAGATCAAGTCCTTGATTAAAAATTAGAGCAGATTGTATAGTAATAAAATAAACTTGTATGTAAGGGAAGGTAAAACTTAGAGTTATTAAGTCAGATGTTAGAAATAGTTCATTAAAATTGCCTAATCTATTTATTGATTAACCTAAGTTAACGATAAGAAAAATCTCTAAGGTAATTAGTAAGGAAAACTCAGGATGATCGATCGTAAAATTTGATCCAATAAATTTCGAGAAAATTAAACTAAATAGTAAAGTAATCCATCAATAAAAGTCAAAATCGATTAGGGGAAAGTAAGATGAAGTCACGTTTTAAACTAAGATGTTGGCTGAATTAATGAGATGCTCCGTTAGTCAGACGTTTAGTAGTTTAAGTTAAAGAATTAAAACAATGAAATCTGTATTTTTACTTCTAATCGAAATAATTGTAATACCTTTAAAATCTCCACATAAATATGATACAAATATCATCAAACATCGGTAAATTCCAGCACGAAGTAATCCAACAAAAAATGAAAGTTCATAAAATCAACAATAAAACGGAGAACATTTATTGCCTTGAACTAAAGAGAAATTTTTTCCAACCATTAAATCGACCGACTAACACAATACTATAGTTTTGCAATTCCGCAATTTCATTCTAGCCAACCCTCAACATGAATTCCAACGGTTAATTTTCCCGGTACAATTTAAGTTATGAATAACATCGAGAACCATCAACGATTGATCACATCCGAAAATTTGTCGTAAGCAGCCAGCATAGTTCCTCAAAACCATGGACAATTAAATTAATCAGTAAGAAAATAAAAACAGATTACCTAAACACAAAACCCCGATAAGACAGTACCGACGGCTTAAACGAACGCACAAACTAGACCCAGATTAATGTCAACGTCAACCATTAGAGTAATAGACAAAGTGGATTTCGATTAGTAGATTCGCACAACTGAATTACGACGAACTATCAACCATTAAAACACGGACGGATGTCGTGATCGGATAAGAATTAAGCATTCCCAACATCCGTTCCGACAATTGACCATCGCGAGAAACATCCGTTCCGACAATTGACCATCGCGAGAAACATCCGTTCCGACAATTGACCATCGCGAGAAACATCCGTTCCGATAATTTACCACCGAGAGAAAGGATGAAATATAAATAATCATTTCCGTTGGAGGAATGAATAGACGAGTCAAGTATCCATAATTACGACAATGTCGATAGGCATTAATGATTACAATAACTATTGATAATTTCGTTAAACCTTAATAAATACAATAACTATTGATAATTTCGTTAAACACTAATAAATACAATAACTATTAGTAGTTACGATGAGCATTTAAAATTGCAATAACCGTTATTAATTACGTTAAACCGACGCGAGTATGTTTTCCCCCCCAACAGTAGTAACGTTAAATGAATTGAATCCCAAATAACTAAGTCACATAGACATACATTACATATTCTGCCCCCATCACCTTTCTTCAGCATGAAAGAACTATGGAAATTACCAGAACATGAACCCAGACATTTCAGCACAATAATCCTTACAATTCCAGCTCGACTATCAAGTTCACTGAACGCTAATTTAACCAGTCAATGTATCCCCTAGAATTACCGGATGATTTAAGATTGCATGAACTCGAGATTGTAGATTTAACATTCCCATAAATTAGTAAGAGAATATATGACGTTTACTTATTTCAGCAGAATTTATGTTGCCGAATCTGATTTCGAAACAAGAGGCAGATGAATGGCGCCGAGCCTGGAAACGAGCGCGCCCATCGATGACTCTCGACGAGCCACGCCCGAAACGATCGTGCCCGTCGCTATGGCAAGTACTGGGCAGAGGAAATGACCCACACCGACCAGAGGAGGAACAGTATCCTGCCGAGGAGATTGTCGACCATGCTCGAAGCCTGCTGGCTCAGTGGGAGAAGATCCAAGAAGAGGTCGACCTACAGGTGGTGAAGGCGAGGATGTACCTCGCCAACGTTGAAGAGGACGTCCTCGTCGGACGTATCGCAGAAACGTACCCAGCCCGACCGGCACGCAACCTCCGACGACCAGTGCCCATTATTCCCGGTTACACCCCGGAGGAAGGAGTCAGGAAATTTCTCGAAGAGTCCTGAGCCTCCAGACACAAGCATGACTAACATTTGTATCTTATTGATGTTATGAATAATGAATTATAATGAATTATCATCTTAGAAATTTTTGTTTTAAATAAGTTTTCTGCTACGATTATGTTTGAAATAATTAGAGTTCTCCATATTAGACAAAATTAATATTTTTCTTCATAGAAATGTCGGCCCTGAAACTAATGGAAAATGAGCTAGCCCGCGCTAGACAGGCAAACGCGGAGCTACTCAGCCAGATACTACAGTTAACTCGCGAAGTACAACAGGTCAAGGCGACCTGTTTAGACCCCAAACGGACGAAACTACTCTACCAACGTCTCTCCGCAGCTCAAAAAGGCTGGGCCGAAGAACGCCAGCTCAATCGGAGTCTGCGCACACAGATCAGGGGCTTAGAAGTTGCCCTAGCAGCCTGTCGGGAAGGGGAAGCGGTAACGTATCCGCTCATCTTCGCCCCTTCCCAACTATCAAGTCAACGCGTCATTGATGAAGCCGCACCAGGCCAAAAACCGACAGCTACCCAATCAACCATCCGCCGGCCGGGACGCAAGGAACGGGCCCGACGCCGAGCCGCACAAGCGTCAAGTCAATCAACTTAACTTATTATGCATGTCCTTTGTTCATTAAATAAATCATCTCTTATATATTCGGTCATGATGGGTTAGACTCGAATTCACCTACACCAATCAGTCTATAATTAAGGGACCAATGTAAAGCGAGCATAGGTCTTCTATCGACAGCTCGTGAACCCGAGGATTGTCCGAGCAACTATAGTACTAGCATATGGTACTCAATTTTTGCGGGCATTCCACCACTTGAACACATTACCAACGTTGCCTAGCAACGGGTGCCAAGTGGCGATCAGCAACTTTTTGTATGGCGTTACTAGGGTCACCCGAAGGATAAGCAAGATTTGAAACCCTGTAACCCACCATAATACTTAATTAGTTTTGTTTGAAACTATTGAGTATATAATAACAAAACATTTTTTTATAATTGTAAAAGTGTTTTGTTTATACAACATGAAAAATTATTTAAAATTAAAGCAATTTGAGAAATTTTTATTGAATAAAAATGTTACAATTCTCATAAAATTTCGTCAAATTCTTCGTAATTCAAGCTTCAATTTTAATATTAAAATGGGTTTAACAATTAATATTAGACACCAAAAGCGAGCAAATAATATTTCATATATTTAGGATAAATGTTTTTTCAGCATCAAAATAAAAGACAAAATCTTAATGATATAATAAAATTTGCAATTGAAATTAATTCATTTTTATACAAAAAGCACTATTGAAAATATCATTTAGAAATCAGTAATAAACTATCTCACTATTTTTCATCAAAAATCTCATCTTCAAAATCCCTAAACACATCCGTTCTATCATCTTTCTTTCGGAAAATCTCTAGATTTTTCAGGTCGTTTTCGTTGATATTGTAGCATCTTTTCAACCAGTCAGCTTCTCTGAATACCCACAATTCACCCGAAGGGTAAGCCACGATTGTTCGATGATCTTGTATTGCCAATAATCTGTTTTGGGAGTTCATCATTTGTTTTAACAGGTCTATTGCTCCGAAATGATTGCCATTATCAAAATCATAAAAAATGTCAACGAGATATTCATCAATAGAAATTGTCGGATGTTTTTGTGTTCGTAAAGCTATGAGACAATTGCAAATCTTTTCTATTCTTTTGATTCTTCTATCACCTGGCAGCTTGAAAAACGGCTCCACTACATTCAGTCTATTATCTAACCTTAATGAATGATAAATTATGTGGAGTCCCAAGTGTTTACTTAATTTATATGAACAACAAGGTTGTTTAAATAAGATATCATGTAGAAAAGACAGTTCTTCAGCCAGAAGAATAATTGATGAACTTGTACCATACCCTCTAACGTGTGTATTAAAATCAAGTGAATTTAATTCATTGCGTATATTTAATATATCAAATGCCGAAAGAATATCTTTATCTTGTATATTTTTGATAATATCATCCAAAACTTGTATATGGATCTTCAAAATATAGAAAACGTCCTGGGAGCTTTCGTGAGCTATTTGTATCAAATCATACATCATTTGACATAAACAGCGGGAGAGATTGTGCAAATCATCTTTCTCTTTGTAGGAATCTAAATTACCAATATATGTTGGTACAGAAGGGTGAGTTTTATTAACTTTATCAATTATAGGCAATGAAACTCCTTTGCCGCTTACAATGTCACGGAATTCCTTTTCCGTTATCACTTCGCCCGTTAACAAAAGTAACAAAGCGTAAATTTTCTTTACAATCACATCATCATAGGCCTGAAGCTTTACTGAATTCCTTTTGCATATTGTTTTGAAAATACTATCGAAATCACAAATCCTTTTCAGAAAAATATCATTAGTTAAACTAAAATGAATTTGTGTGCTGAGAAAATTTAACCAATCTTGTTTTTTGTAGAGTTTTTTATTGATAAAAATGTCAATTAAATGTTCACCATGCTTTTCTAAAAACAGAAATATTTGAGGAAACCTTTTTCTCAAGTCATCTTTACTAAGAATTTCCTTTTCTGAATATGCACTGCTACTAGTCGAATCGATGTCACTTTTTGACACCATTCCTTCCGACAATATCTGACTAGCGGCTTTGGACATCCAAGAATATCTAGAAACGTTTTGTGCAACTTTCGTTTTCACTTTTTTTGACGTAAAAGTTCTTGAAACTCCGCGTGGTCTTGGAAATTTATTTCGAAAAAGTTGCTTCTTAGACAACCTATCCTTAATGCTCACTTTTTGATAAACGTAAGGAAATTTGGCGTCTTCAACTGTGCTGTCTGTGTCGCATTTAAGCATTAATCGAATTTTGTGATTTATCCAATCGTATTCATTTGAATAGTCTTTGAAGTTTTGCTGTAAGAGTAATTTAAATTGTTCGATCGGTTCCAAAACTTCGAAATCAAATTCAGAATTACTTATTAAATCCCTATGGACCAAACAAATATTGCTCTCATTGAAATGAAGCCGAGTTTGATCAAGATTATTTGAAGGTCTTTTCATTGAATTCAAATGAATGAGTTTTGTCTTTATTTTCTTTAATTTATTCATTACATTTGAATTTTCATTTAGATTTGTCAAATTTTCTGTGACAGGCTTGTAGACGATTGACAAAGCTGCTTCAGTTTTCATAGTTCTCGGTGTTTTGAGTTTCTCGTCAGATAAACTTTTATTTGGCATTAGTAAACCGACTTTGTCTTGCAGTTGAAATAGTTCTTTAACATTTTGTTTTTTTATTCCCTTTTCAAACTCTATTTCCTTCATACTTTTTTCGTATTTTGCTTGAAAATATTTCAACAATTTATGTGATTCATTTATGTCAAGTAGATCGCATTGTAATCGACTTAATTCGGTTACCGTTGAATGACGAGTATAATACTTTTTATTTCCGAATTCTAAATCAAGGTCTTTCAAACCCTCTTCACTGCATTCTGAGGCTTCATTACCGACTGATTCTAAATATGTCGTATCGTGGTCTCGTATTCTTGCAACAATACTTAGAAGTTGTTTACTAGTACTTTCGGGACTTAAAAAGGGTGTAATTGGACAACCAGCTATTACAGTTTTTTCAAGATACTTCAATTTTTTAAAAGGTACATTAGTCAAAATGCTATAGAGTATAGATCCTTCAATTATAACAGTTCTCAAAGATTTCACAAAATATTGAGTCGGGTTTAATCTCTTAACAATATAACCAAACATTTCAATGAATCCGATATAATTTCCACGATAAAGATCAAAGATCACTTCAAGAGTAATGTATTCGGGATACAGAAAACATTCGGTAGTTTCAACACTCAACATTATTTTACAATTACACTTTACTTCGATCTTTTCAATAAACTTTTGATCAACTCGACATAAAGGATCAACGTATCTTTTTTGATTAGGGATGAGAAATGAATTATAAATAACAGATGATCGACACGGATCATATCCATATCTATAAAGATATGCTTGAAGAATTGGATTTTTAATCCAAATACTCAATCTTCCGGTGAACAAACTGCAAAATCTTTCAAGTTGATCAATGTAAACTTGCCGACAGGCAAAGTTTTTCACTTCGAACGTTTGTAAATTGTTGAAAATAAATTGTACTTTTGTAATAAATTCATAGCTTAATAGTTTTTTTGATTTCTTTTGAGTCCCTACAAGGGTTTGTAAATATTTCAGATGTTTATTAATACATTCGGACAATAGAGGAGTATTATCAAAAATAAACAGTTCAATGTAATGAATCAAGTATTTTAGTCCTAGGAACAATATGAAACTGAAATCCACCGAAGTTAATGGAAAGGTTCCAACAAGAAGAGCTGCTTTATCATAGATTGTAGTAGAAAGTAAACCAGCATTGACAAACCAAAAGTTTTTATCAAGTATATGCCTTTTTGGGATTTGGATATTTGAAAAATCGAGTAAATTGCTTTTCATTTACCAAAAAAAATAAAATTTGGTAAATAAGAAATCAAACTAAAGACAAAATCAATATAAATAAATTTAAAATAAAATTTATACTATTATCATTATTTATTATATTTTATATATAAATCTAATATTATAATGTATTTTTTAATTTTTTTTATTCATCTTTAATTTGTTTGAAATATAGTATTAGTTCTGGACGACTTTAGTCGACTTAAGAGTTCAAAGGGTTAAAAGAATATTTTACAATATATTTCGATCTCATCCAATTAAAAAAATCCAATAAAATCAATTCAATGAATAAAGTGCTCACAGTTAAACCATTTTTAGTTAAATAATTTTATCATCAAAGTCTCATAAGCAATACCGCTAACCCAATAGTTTTTGAAACTTTTAGATAACATTTTAACATTGGAAATTTCTAAATTTCTAAATTGAATAAGCATTATAGTTAAAACTAAAGTTACTCTTGTAAAAACTACCCGATACGACTCTTAGCAATTTCCAAATAATTTTTAATCTCTTAAGGTTGTGGATTTGCATCACCTTTGCTTTCTATTAGCAATTTTAAACTTGAAGTTCATATAACCGGTGTTTATAACAAGCAGTATGCAATTTTTATTTAATAAAAATTTGAAATTATAATATTGTGAGTGAAGCACAATATTTAAACAAATATATTGTTACAATATTATTACATTCTTCTCCTCTACGTATGGAATCTTGCTGGAGTCGATGGTATTTTTTGGCTGTAGTGAGTAAAGTTGCTCATTGTTAAAATTTTCTTTATTTAGCGTGTCACTACTCTTGGTGTATTCAGAAGCATGCTTTTCGGTGATATCTATTCCAGAAGGAGCTAAATGTCTGGTCTACCCAAAAAAGGGACAAAGTTTCGATTAATTTACCTTTTCTACTAGAGGATCCTTTTTTTCTCTTTCAAAATATTTGTATGATATAGGATTTCCCGGATTTGTGAGAAATGTTGGAAGATCGGTACCAATAACTAAAGACCTCAAAAATTTTAAAATTCTAGAATGAGGAGTTTCGTTCGTTGCCGTATGACATTTAATGGTATTTCTAGCTCTCTTTCCAACTGTGATTCATCCAATCTTAGCTCTTTTATCGTGAGGTTTATGGTTTTCATCAAAGTGTCGTGTGTCTTTTTACATTGGCCGTTACTTTGTTGTCTATATGGAGTTATCCAGGTCTTTACAATCCCGTTATTATGAAGGTAGTTCCTAATTTTTGTTGAGTTGAATTGAGCCCCTGAATCGCTGTTTCAAATATGCTAATAGATGACTTATATGTTTTATCACTGTATTAGAAGATATGTCAGAGCATGGTAATCCAAATGGGTATCTAGAATATTCATAAACTATTACGAAGAGGTATTTATTCTTGAATTCTGAAGCCATTGGACCCACGAAGTCTAAGGAGAGTCTTTTCCAGGGTTGATTTGATGTTATTAGAGTACCAATAGGATGATTAAACAGTTTGGGAATGGAATTTTCTAATCATTCAAGATGATAAGTGATTATGAGGACAGTCAGAAAATGAAAAAAGTTGATTATCATGACATTTCTCAAAGATGCCGAAAGTTTATGGAAATGGCTAATTATCTAATATGGAAATTAAAATTATCTTAAATTTCAACAAGTATCTATCTATTAAAGTAAAGACACAAATGGAAAAATTACAACAAAATATTGAAAGAGAATTAGTTAAAAGAGAGACAGGGAAACGGAGAAACGATGAAAATATGTTGAAATTTTGGAGAAAACTGTGAAGTGTAAAAATAGTACTACAGTGAGTACATCGAGGTGTTTGATTAAAGAAGCAGTTTGGCAGTTATCGATTTGGATATTAATCACCGTGTGACTTAATAATTCCTGATTCTTAAATCTCGAGTGGTGAACCTATTGTCTAATTGTATTAGCAAAGTCGAATTGATTGTCATTGTGATAAACAATAAATATTGAGAATATAGAGGATTTTTTCACTGTTATTGACATTTCAAGACACGCTCAGAGATAGATCGATTATTGATAATACTTAATTTTACAAACATTTAAGTTGCCCAACACAGTGAATCAAAATTGACATTCAAAACTTTAAATAACTCTGTTTTTGAAGCGACAATTTTAAACTGACCTTCTGAAGGCAAATACGTTCTTATACCAAGAATATTGTTGGGCCAGAACACATACGGCCTTGGAAAATGTTTAAATGGATCGGTAACACACATGCAAACATAACATGCAAATTCAAACTCAAAACTATTAAAACATCAATTAAACCCTATCAAATATGAGAAAAAAAGAGAATTACATATAAAATAATAAACATAAAAATAAATTAAAATAATAACAAAATGCAACAAGATCCGCACGATACAAACACAAACATAACATGAAAACCCAACAAATTCGACCGAAATTTGATAAATTAATAAAATTTCATGAAGATGAAATTTAAATCAAAGAATTTGAATTAGAAATAATTCAATAAGAATTCTAAATAAAAAATTACCAAAATAAATTAAAAAATAATAAAAATAAAGATTAGAATACTCTAGAAAATAACAAGGTCGAATTTTGTTTTACTACATCAAAATTAACACGCGAGGTTAGGGACAGAAAATAGGTATAAATACCGATACATTTTCACATAAAATTTAACCGTTTTTTGAATCAAAAATCATTTTTGAATTTTGTTTACAAATCTATTGTAAATTTTTTAGGTGAGCAGTAGTTTTATTTGGAAACTCTCTCTCCACGTCCCATCCTCGCAACCTCGGTAGAGCTCTGCTTGGATGTCGGCGTGGGGGGAGAGGTATTTTTATGAAATTTTTTGATTGGATTGAAGTGGTCAAGTAATTTTGTACTTTACTTTTAATATATATTAATAAATATTTATGATGTTAAAATTTGTTTTCATGAAATTAATTTAATTGTCGAAATTTTTCCGGCCCACAGCCAAACCACATCGCAAGACAGCAAAATCAACATACAATTCAGATTCGTGTAAGTGCGTGGAATATCGCCGATGATCTGTGCCCATGAAGCTCCGGCGTGCGGAACGCAGGGGTTGGAACGTCAATATTATTCCGTATAGAAGAAAGGAGAAATAAGGAAGGGGTCTTTTGGCTACTTCCTCGTTTCTCGTTTTCTGTAAATTCGACCTAAATTATTCTACACACGGCTCAAAATCATCACACCGAGTAGTCCAGTGGGCACTCATTAAATATAATATAAACATAAAATGCGTTAAGGCCTATTAAAGGGAAAGGGTACGGGGAATAAATTAACATGAAATCGTTGATATGAAATAAAATAAATTAATAAATTCAAATTAACCATAAATTATAAATTTGTAATCGTTTTCCAAATGATCGCTTCAAACTCCTAGTAAAATAAAGAATTTAATCGGGCTCTAAGATTCGACATGTTTTTCGGAATCACCGCTATGTAATCACTGATTATTTTTACCGTAAATTTACAGTTGTAATGAATTTGAAAGGAAAAACCATAAATTAATATTACTATTACATTGTTGTTAATAAACTCGGTAAATACATAATTATAATAATTGAAACCAACTCACCCTAAAGTTTCAGTAAAGTAGAGAATTTAACTAACTCCAAGTCGGAGTACATCCCTCAGTATAGTGAACAAACGTATTTTTCTGAGTACCCTCATAGAACGACATCATTAATAGTTGAATTTGACTAAAACTTAATCGAGGAAACAAAATAAATACCATGGGGTTCAGTTAAATAGAATAAAGAAATAAAATCCCATCGAGCAGATCAATTTATTCCAGTAAACTTTTGTATCATAAATCAAAACAACCCCTCCCAAATCCGCATAAGATGCTCGTACTAACAGAACCCACGAACTCTCTACAACCTCAATAAAATTGTGCGAAAATAAATTAATTAAATCACTAACCCCACTTACGGAATATGTAGTACTGATATAGCTAGAACAATTCACCTGGTAAAATAATTCCATTTGATCATGATAACATAAAATAAGACTTATTTTCTAAAGCCATTCACGGCATGTTTGGCAGAGACATCCAACATTAACTAAAGAAAATCTGTTAGAATAAGAAGTCATCATATAAAAGAACTTACCAAACCGTGTAGTCGAATAGAACTCCGAATTTTCGATAAAACTCCATAAAACCGATCACAAAATTTCGCGTGTTCGGGTTGACCCATTAAACCGAATAAATTAAATATAAAAATCCAACGATCAACGGAAATAGAATTTAACATCAACAGTCCAGTCAATTACCATTGCATAAACAATTTCCCGAGATTCATCAGAATTAATCAATAACCCGTGTATACAGTTATATATATTATCAGGATCAAGTGACTTTGGAATTTTTTTATTTTTACATATGGATATCCAATCTTTGGCTAATGAAGCAACGGCGACGCAGGGAACATCTGCAAAAGGAGCTACGACGACACGGGATAAAACGGAATCAACCAACTCAATGGAACAGAAGGAAATCTCTCTCGCAGACCGATGGAGATGGGCCTGGGCTCAGTACCGCCAGGAGAGATGCCCAGAGTTTCCCCCGTCGAAGTTCCTCGATAGGGACAATCTGGGACAAGGAACTATCGATCAATGGAGCCCGACCAAGGAGATCCACCAACAGGCTCAACGACTGCTCAGCAATCTGGAGACCCATCAACGCGAAGTCAATTTACAGGTGATCCGAGCTCGCCAGTATCTGGCGAATGTTGAGGAAGATTTGCTGGCGGGTCGGATTGCCGATAACTATTGGCATCTTTAGCCAATCGTTCAGGACTCGCCAACCGCTACGACTCGAGCACGCGCCACAAAGAGACCGGTTATGTCGATATCGGGATACACACCCGAAGAATGGGTGGCCAAAAGATTCCCTTGAGGGATTTCAAGCCAAATTTCGCACAACGCGTTACTCTAAACAATTTTGTTTTTTTTTTATTTAAATAATACAAATTAACTTTGCGAATGTTTTATTTTCGTTATTTTATATTTTCACTTGATTAAGATTTTTAAATGATTTCGCCTCAATTTTGTTTAAGTAAACCGAATGTCACACGATTGTAACCTATTAGTAAACCATCTGTTAACCATTTTTATCATTATTAGACATGGACCCCACCCAATTGTTACAAAATGAATTACACCGCGCACAGAAATCCAACAAATCCCTCTACGAACAAATAGTTCAACTTACTAAAGAGGTGCATCAGGTAAAATCTACTTGGATGGATCCGACCAAACTCAAATCGGTCCACCAACGCCTCACACCCGCTCAAAAGGGTTGGGCGGAGGAGCGTCAACTCAACCAGAGTCTCCGGACGCAAATCAGGGGATTGGAAGTCGCCCTGGCAGCCAGTCGTGAGGGGGAAGCGGTAACTTATCCGCTTATCTTCGCCCCTTCTCAGTTGGCGTACCGGAATCCCCTCAACAATGTCACGCTGGCAGCAAATCCATCAACTGTCCCGTCAAGTAATCGCCGGCCGGGACGCAAGGAGCGTGCCCGACGCAGAGCCGCACGTCTGCCAAGCCAATCGAACTAACTTACCGACATTATATATACTCTCAATGGTTTTCTTGTTTGAATAAATAAAATGGTAATTATTGTTAAACAAATCCCAAGTAACAGGTCACAAGATATGATTTATATGAGATTATCATCGTGAGTACTCACACCGTGTCATCGAAACATCGTTCTATTTCTACCGGTCAACATGAATCTGATTTTGAATTTTCTCACACAGGGGACATTGTAAAGCGAGCATAGGTCTTCCATCGACAGCTCGTTGAACCCGAGGGTTGTCCGAGCAATTACAGTATTAGTAATAATGCTCACTTTTTGCGGACAATCCACCCACTCGAACACATTTCCAACGTTGCCTAGCAACGGGTGCCGAGTGGTAGTCAGAGTAATATTTGTATGGCGTTACCGGGGTAACAATGAAATGGTTTAAACAAATAGCGAAACCCAGTAACCCACCAATATTCAACATTTCCAACATTTAATGATTTAACATTGTATATATGAGATAGCTATTATATGGTTTTACTAAATGTTTCATCCCCTTTGTTTAAATGTTTCACCATTTTGTCAAAAAGTTTAATCATCCATAATGCATTAATAATACTTTAGTTTTTTATGTATATATTTATTTTCAAATTTATAATTATTTTCAAAATATTCCGGTTCCAAAAGTCTGTCATTAAAAATTTGTCACAATCTTACGAATCTACAAAATGAAAGTCTGTAAAGTTCATGAGCAATGGGTCCGGTAACGAACATGAAAAGCGGATTAAGCATTGTTGATTTAATATTTGCTTTTTTGTAAAAGTGCATAAAAGAAAGTATAACTCGCAGCATCGTATTTAAAAATCATGTTTAAAAGTACTTATTATTTTTACGAATTATTTTGTTATTTTAAAAATTGTAAATTTGGTTACTAAATCTTTTAACAAAATGATAAAGCATTTCGACAAATAGGATGAAACATTTAGAAAAAGTGTCTCGTGCCATTGTCCACCTAGCCTGTTGCACTAATGCTAGTTTCGATACTGTCTTAAAGCATATGCTTGTTTTTTTTATTACTTGATAAAGTTTGTGCGGAAAAATTGCTGTAGTTAGAATTTGTATGTCTATTTTCGTCTGAAAACGAAAAAATCTGTTTTTATTAAAATCAGTAATTAAAACACACAAACTCTAATAATTTTGATCATCCAATGTAAGAATTAATAAATAGTTTGTCAAAAAATTCTATTTTTGATAATTTGATTATTACAAGATATGAGGTTGTAAAATATATTATCAATTGAATTAATATAATTTTAATTAATTGAATTAATTTAATGTTTAAATTAATTAATAATAAATTTAGGAATTATAAAAGTAATGAAAATAATTTCATTCTTCAGTATTTTCCTTTTCGTTGCCTTTTACAACAAGATCTGCTAAATTACAATTTTCTAGATTTGTATTGTAACACTTTTTTAGCCATTTTGTATCTCGAAATGCCCATAATTCCCCAGAAGGATACGCAATTAAAGTTCGATGGTCTTTCATTGATGCGCTCTTTTGTTGATTTAACATCATTTGCTTGATTAACCCCATTGCGCCAAAGTGATTGCCGGACTCAAAATCATAATAAATATCAACATAATACTGATTCATTGGAACAATTGGGTGCTGACCTGTTCTAAGTGTAATGAGACAATTACAAATCTTTTCTATTTTTCGAATTCTTCTGTCTCCTGGTAGCTTTAAAAAAGGCTCAACGGCATTTAATCGGTCGTCTAATTGCATTGAATGATAGATAATGTGAATTCCAAGATGCTTGTGGATTTTGTAGGAACAACAGGGGTTTTTGAAAATTATATCATGGAGAAGAGACAATTCTTCGGCTAAATAGAGCATAGAAATATTTGGCCCCATACCACTGATGTATGATTTCATATTAAATTTTGTCAAATCATTGATGATATTTAAAGTCCGAAAAGCCGACCGTATGTCATCATCGTTAATGTTTTTCACGATTTCTACCAGCTCCGAAATGTGAGTCTTCATTATGTAAAACAACTCTCTGTTACATTCATAGCCTAAATGAATTAAATCGTACATTAATTGACACAAACATTTGGACAAATTTCCAACATAATCTTTCTTTTTGATCTTTTCCAAGTTACCAATGAACGTTGGCAATGAGGATTTAGATAAGTTAATCTTGTTTATGATTGGGAAATTTATTCCTTGGCCCTCCAGTAATTCGGCAAAGTTCTTTTCTGTTATAGTATTATTAGTCAGTAGTATTAATAAAGCGTATATCCGTTTTCTTAACGAATCATTAATGTTCTCGATCCGATCAGTATGATTTTCATAGACTTTCATATAGATGTCTTCGGTGTTGCAAAGTTTGTAAATTTCAATTTCTCGGGAATATTGAAAATCCAAATTCTGCTCTAGAAAGTTGATCCAGTTTTGCTTTCGAAATAACTTTCTACTGATAAAAGTATCGGTTAGTCTCATATCAAATTTCTTAAGATATTTGGCAACATCCGGTAATTCTTTACTCAAATCGCTGACGTCTAAAATGTCTAATTTGTTACTTTCGCTTGAATGTGAAAAGTCAATATCTTCAGAAATGGTGTGGTTTGAGAGGATTTGGCTAGCTTCCAATGATATCCATGATGGGTTTGATGAAATTGTAGTTACTTTTGACGTCAATTTCGGGATATTCGAATATGTTCGATTATACAAAGAATGCTTCTGAAACTTTACTCGGCACTTATTTCTATTAAACAATCGGTCTTTAATTGTTCGTTTTTCAAAAATATAAGGATACTTTAAATCCTCAATGGTATCTTCGGTATCACATCGAAGCATTAATCTCATTTTGTGATTTGTCCAACTAGTTTCATCAGAATATACGTTGAAGGTCTCGTTCAAGAGAATGCTAAATTGTTCCCCCGGTGAAAGACTAACGAAATCAATTAAATCTTCTTCCGGATTTTTATTCTTTTCGACAATAACATTATTTTTATTTTGAGCTGCTAAAATAATTTCCTGATAAATTTGATCGGGATCATCCAAATTTGTGCCTTCAGCATTTTTTGTTACATTTTCTTTAAATTTATCTGTCGTACCAGATGCTTCATCGATTTCGTTGAACTCTTTTTCTAAATCATTTTCTGGAAGTGCTTCATGAATTTTTGTAATGTTTTTCTTTTTAATCTTAGTTGTTTTCTTTCCATCACTAAGTTGGTCATATGGTAATAATCTGTTTTTTTTTGTTTTTTTCATGTCATTTATTATTTTCTCTCTCTTCATTTGTTGCTCTAAATTAATCCTTTTCATTTCTTCGTCATACTTTTCTTGAAAATACTTTAGTAAAAAATGAGAGTAATTTAAATAATCGACTTTTTGTTTCTGTTTCATTAATTCAGTTTCTGTAGAATGAGTTTTATAATAATTTTTATTACTAAATTCCAAATCCGCTTCATTTGATACACTATCTGAGTCTTCGATCTTTGATGTTTCAGCACTTGGAACTCCTATTATTCTATTTTCTTCTTCTCGGATCATTTCGACTATATTAAGAAACTGTTTACTGATACTGTTTATACTTAGAAAGGCGGGACACGGAACTCCGGGTATAACAGTCTTTTCTAAATATTTTAATTTTCTTACTGGAACATCAGATAGTATATTATATAGCATCGCACCTTCAATTAATATTGTTCGACAAGACTTTACAAAATATTGCGTTGGATTAAGCTGTTTGATGATGAATCCAAACATTTCCATAAAGCCAACATAATTTCCGTGAAATAAATCAAAAATTACCTCGAGTGTAATAAATTCCGGGAAAAGGTAGCACTCAGTACTTTCAATAGACAATATAATTTTACATTTACATCGAAGTCCCATTTTTTCGATGAACTTTTGGTTGACTCGACATAGAGGGTCAATATATTTTTTCTCATTCGGTATAAGAAACGAATTGTATATAGCCGCTGACCTATAAGGATCGAATCCATACCTTATCAAATATGCTTGCAGTCTTGAGTTTCTGATCCAGATCTTTAGACGTGAGGAAAACAAACAACAAAATCTCTCTAATTGATCTATGTAAATTTGACGGCAAATATAGTTGTTATATTCTATATTTTGAAGACTCTCGAAAACAAACCGCAATTTTTCAATGTATCTGTAGCTGAGATATTGCTTGCTTTTCTTCTGTTTACCCAAAAGAGCTTCTAAGTACTTTATATGTTTACTTATGCACTCAATTAGTAACGGAGTATTGTCAAAGGAAAATAATTCTATATAATGAATCAAGTATTTAATTCCAAGAAATAGAACAAAACGTAAGTCAGCACTTTTAAGTTTGTTAGTTCCAACTAATACTAATGCCTTGTCGAAATAAGAATCAGGCAAGAGGCCAGCGTTGACGTACCAAAACTCCTCAGCTATGACTTGTCTTTTGGGAACCGGTTTATAAATGTTAAGGTTTTGAAAAGGGGTAATTCTGATTCCATTTCCACTCATTAAATAATAATTTAATTGATTAAATTAAAATGCCTATTGATGATGTTTAATTTGGTAAAATGGTAAAACATAATATTCCTTGTTGAAATTTAAACGAATAAAATTATTGTCATTTTTATTAAATACGAGGTTAGGGACGAGACAGAATTTTTATTTTTGTCTAAAAAGAAATATTTGCATAAACCGGATATGCAGTTTAAAAATTTTTGAATATTGTTCTACAACAAGCATATATAAATTATATTTTTTGTTTTTGTCTGTAAGACGAAAAAACCAGGGAAATTAAGAAAATAGTCATTTATTCTATGACGTCATTGTCTTTGTTTGAATGGCCTTGACCATTTTCATGACTTATCAGATAGCTCACTTTCTTTATATGATCTCTATATCTCTCTGTTGATGATATCTAAATGTTGGGGTAATATAAAAAATACGAAATTAAAATACAAAAGTTTGTTCCAAGTGGGGAAAATTGAGGCCCTCAAATTCAAGTTTAAAAAATTAAGTTTCATGCCAATTCTAATTAGATTATTGACAAAAAGTAAAGTGATCATAAATTCCATACTGTGAAATAAGATTACTCATCTTATATGTCTCTTTATTTATATTAATAAATCTTCGAATTTTAAATTTTGTATTATTAATTTTAAGTATAAATCTCTTTAATTAATGTTAGTAAAACTGGTAATAACCCAGGGAAGGGGTTACAAGGAAAAGGTTAGTGTGAATGATAAGAGTGGCTACCAAAAAGAACTCTCACGGTTGTCGTTTCAGAAAAGATGTAAGGCCAGGGTTCACTGATACTATGACTTTAGAGTAAAGTGCGTAAGGCCTTCTATCGGCAGCAAGCGACTGGGAAAACGAAGGTCCTTCGAGGAGTAGCACTAGTGATAGCGCTAACCTGCTCGAATGGCTTTCGGGTGTTGCGTACAGTACCAACATGATTTCGGTCATGGGTACGTGACAGTTATCCAAATCGTGCGTTGTATAGGGAGGAAATCACCCTAAGACATAGAGAGGACAGATGCGTCACCACGGCATGATTATTCTAGAAAATGTGTTTCCCCGTACGACCAACAGTATTGATTACATAATCTACGGGTTTTACATATCATACTCGATTACATAGTCACACATTCTATTACATCACAGATCAAGATCAAGTGATATCATACATTAAGATCAAATGACATCATGTGCTAAAGGTCAAATGTCTAATGACGTCATTAATAATTTTTGTTTATAAAGTCATAAAGTAATAAATCCATTTCAAAATAAAGTTGTCATTTTGAATTTTTGTTTAAATTGTCCGATTTTAGTGAAACTACATCAATTTTGGTTAATTATGGGCTCAAAACCCATAATTTTAGGGTACTTTTGATGGTTTTGTCGTTGGAAGGGTGCCTGATGGTGTCGAATTTAGAACAATATGCCAGATTTCTGTCATATTAAGACTAATTTTACATTAAAAAGTTGATTATAGTGTTATAAACTATGAATTAACGGTCTAGTGAGTCAATATGGTAAAAGGGAGGGGGCAGGATTAAATTTCGAACAAAATTCAGTTTTTGACATGATAAATTCCTAGAAAATCAACTTAAATATCAGTGATCAAATCTACTAGGCTTTGATGAGTAATCTTCTTTAAATCGATTTAAAATCTTAAGGCTGGGTGGGATTTTATTTTTACGTTATTATTATTATTATTATTATTATTATTATTATTATTATTATTATTATTATTATTATTATTATTATTATTATTATTATTATTATTATTATTTTTATTATTATTATTATTATTATTATTATTATTATTATTATTATTATTATTATGATTAAACCTATGAAGAAAAGACGAGACAAGATGAAGAATGCATTTATTTAATACCAGAAACAATGAGTGGTGAGCAAAGCTCACATTTATTCGTAAGATATGATGACAGTGCCACCCTCAAAGTGAGGTCAAAGTGTCTGGTATAATCATAGTTTTCGTTGTAACATTACAATAGCTGCATCATCGATGCACGATGTCATTTAAACTGAGTGATGTTACATGAATAATTATACCTGGGGCGTCACAGTTTTACTTCAAAAAAGAGCCATTTCCGGTATTTAACTGAAAAGTTAACTACTCACGCATACATGTGTGTGGTTTATGGTTTCGACAACCTTGATCCAATATGTAAATACTTGCTTGCCCCAATAGCTACCCGTTACTAAGTAACGTTAGAAATGCAACCATTAGTTTTTGAGATCGCCAAAGGTGAGCGCCACTTCGGAACTGCTCTGGCCCGACCTCAAACTGGGTCTAACGCACTACCGTTAGAAGGTCTGTGTGCGTTTTGGTACTCGTCCCCCCATTGGTGATAGATGGCTTTACTTGTCCATTCGACAGACATTATTCGATAGGTTAATATAGAACTCAATTTGATCTAAGGGAATTAAGATAGTTACACCAAAACACCATTCAACACTGTTTATTTAATAAAACATCTAAAGCTAATTTTCATGATTAGGCGTCCTTTGTCTGAGTCACTCGACGTTTAGCTCGTTCAGATCTGCTAAGGCGATGTTTGAATGGTCTGGTGGCCGGCTTTGAATTTGACATGGCTTCTCGGTATGCTAACTGCGCCGGGGCAAAAACGAGGGGATAGGTCACTGGCACCCCTTCTTGGCATGCAGACAGCGCTACCTCCAAGCCCCTGAGTTGCGTTTTTGGCTCTGGTTGAGCTGTTTTTCTTCAGCCCAACCCTTCTGTGCCGCCGTCAGCTTCTGGTACAGACGTTTTACCTTGCTCGGTTCCACCCAGGTACTCTTGATCACTTGCATTTCTTTGGTTAATTTCAATATTTGCCGGTGAAGGTCGGTATTTATCTTTCGCACCTGTGTCAGTTCTTGCTGTAGAAATTGGTGGGGATTCATGTCTACAATATAAGGGTACAATAAACTCAGCATTGCAAGATAATAGTTCAATGTATAGAGAGCCCTAAGTCTGGTGGTGCTGACTAGTGACTCAGGTGGTTTATTTCTATTTAAATTGTTATTCAGTCAGGTCAAGAATAATCTAACTAACATGTATTTTTATTACACAATAGCAAATTATCGTGGAGAGTTGATTCTCGGATATGATTGATCCGCGATTCTCCTCGGTACTCTCCAAGCGTAGGGATGCTCGCGATGCATGTTTGGTAGCTCTTCGGTCCTTCGCGCTCCTTCGGGACAGATCCTGCGAAGGACCACCACATTAATCGCCTCTGTTCGAACGTTCAGCCTTAGGTCATCTAAGTTAAAAGACGTATTGTACGGGGGTGCGTAATCGTCCGTACTTGGGATCAATCCGGCCACGATATCCCGGTTAATTTCATCCAGATGTTGCTGCGCCCTGCGTACTTGACGATTTGTTTGTTTCTGGTGTTCTTCAAGGAGGGCGAGAAGATACTCCGCCTGCCCTCTTATCTCTCGCGCCGGGTTTCGACCTGGATCTCGCTTGAGTGCGACGAATGGGAGGTCGGTGTCGTCGCTATTCGTCTGGTCTCCCATTCTGGATTCTCGGACCGGTGAGATCGAGAACCTCGCGTCCCACATCGCTTACCGGCACCGTGCAGCTGAATGTGCCGGGAAGCGTAGTGTAATCCGGGACGCTTCGATCCAGGAATTTTCTGAAAGTAACGATACATTAATTTGCATGACGCGTTTATCGAAGCTTTGATAACAAGTTAGTAACTTAGGTTTTCCCAGTTATGTGTCATCTCGAGGGTCATGGAGCTAGTCGATCAGGTTCCTAATTCAAAGTAGGATTGTGGAGCTATTGATTCTTACGACATGATCTATTTTACTCAGTCATTCTTAGTGGAATGCGCTTAAATTGGCCTAAGCTTTAGAAACTCATTATTAGTTTAATTCGATCCCTCCGCGGGGATTTCTTACCGACTCTCCGCTCCGTCATCACTCCAACCCTCACACTTCACCGATCGTTCGACTTCGAGTAAACGCCCATTGATTATTAGGAAAATTTACGCGTTGATTACCCACGATCGATACCCTCTAAGTTTCACCGCCCGTTCAATTCGAGGTTACTTTTAAGTACAAATATCTTTGTCCTCCCTAGTGGTGGTCCTAGGGTTGACAATCATTGGTTTGCCGAATGCGTGCGACGTGAGTATCAATGGCTCGAGTGAAGTAAACATTTCGAGGCTAGAACCAACTAAATTACTGACATAGTAGGCTAGAATAAAACTACGCAAAATGATTAGTCAAATCTTAGATCCAGTTAAACAATAGACAAATCGGTTATTGAAGAGCATTAACTTAACTAAGCGCCAAGATGAGTTGAACCGGTTTTCTCCCAAACTAAGTTGGTGCAAATTGATTTGGATTAGTTCGATGTCAAAGAGATTTGGGTACTTGTGGGATTTAATCCCGTCGGGAAATGTTGAATATTTGTGTAGAGTACGTTAAATCGCATACTGAATTTGGGTGCATAACTTGAATATCACGTAACACTGGTAAGTTAAATTCAAACTAAAAACAAAATGAGTAGATTAATTTAAAATAGGGTGATCATGGCTAAGTCTCGAAGCGATACCAAAAGACTAAATATTAAACTAGGGTACTCATTTACTAAACATTAAAGTGGTACAGATAGGTTAGGTTAATATAAAACTAAAGATTAAATACTAAACTGGGATACTCATTTTATAAATATCAGTGTAATACAAATAAGTTGGATTAAAAAAATTTTTTAAAAAATAAGAGATTAGGATACTCCTTAGCTAAACATCAATATAATACAAATAATATTAGATTAAAATGCAAATGAAATAAGATTAAATATTAAATTAAGATACTCCTTTGCTAAATATCAATATAATACAAATAAGTTAAATTTAAATGTAAATAAAATAAAGATTAAATATTCAATTGAGGTATTCCTTAGCTATCAATACAATGCAAATAAATTAAACTAAAAATAAAAATAAGGATCGAAGATTAAATTAGGATACTCCTTATCTAAACATCAATGCAATGCAAACAAGTTAAATTAAATTGTAAATAAAATAAATGTAGAATATTAAATTGAGATACTCCTTAACTAGATATCCGTACAATGCTAAATGAATTAAATTAAAATGTAAATAAATTAAAGATTAAATCATAAAATTAGAGTCATCATTACTAAAAATTTTAAGTTACATAGATCAATCATTATCATGCATGTCGTCGTCGTTGTTTGAAAATTTATCGGCACCAAAACTATACGGGCTTTAATCCAATATTTTGGTTTGTAAGGGCTCGAACGATGGTGACGTGTGCTGATCGGCCACATAGGTCGCGTTGAGAGTTTAGCACTAAATGGGTCGGTTCTTGCGTATTGAAACACACGTATACAAAATTTACGTTGATGTTAACTTAAATATATTTTTACAACAGGATCTAATTTCTCTTCATCGCTCTTCGGCTTGGATTGTTATGGTAAAGTTGTGTACGGTCTTTTGTGTCTGATTCGCGTGACTAGGGCTCGAGGAAGATTATTGTCAATTCAGAAATGAAAATGTTATTGATTATTACCTTCGGTTGTTCTCCGTTCGATTGTTTCCAGACTGAGTCTGTGGTTTAGTGGATCTCTAACCGATGTATTCGATTGCCGTGAGTTTGTCGTTCTAGTCGTAGCGGCTTGATATCTTGATTTATCAGACATTTTGTTTTGTGTGGTTAATTTAGATCAACACATTCATTATATCTAAGTGTGGATGCACACATCGTGGGTAGATGGTTAAATTTTCTCTGTCGACACACATGCCATTTATCTCGGTGGTGTGTTTGGTATCTTCATTACTGGTGTGTGTTCATGCTCTTTTCATTTTGACTTAGTTATTGATTGGCATTTTAGAAAACGTCAAATACCTCTACTCATTTACTCCTCTTGCTGACGATATATTAGTGCCTCTAGCATGTTATTCCTCCGAGGAATTTTGTCGGAATTCAAATTATTATTTCGTCCGGCAATCGATCACTGTCTACTGGGTCTTTCTTGTGGATATTAGTCGGTTATCTCAGGGGATATTTGATTTATTTTATATTTTTTCTCGTGATTCCTTTACCTTCTAGATGTTATGTTCTATGTGTACAGTTACGGGTTCGTTCGGAATCATTTCTACGTTATTTCCAGAGTTATTGTGAGTCAATGTTGTGGTATTACTCTTGTTATTAATAAATTCTTATATTCGTTGTTGATTGTTATTTTATTTCTACAAATCGTATTGAATATTTTATGTAATCGAAGTTCGTCGACATTGTTAGTAATGATTCCAAAAAAATTGTTCAAGAGGCAAAGAAATGGTCGTGATTCCAATCGGATTTGTAGTTTTCAGATTTTCGCGTTGGTTTCTTAACATCATGAAAGTGGACTAGCCGTAATGTTGGGTTGTTATCGAGTTTACATTTAAGAGTCGATCTAGAGTGATTTTATGCGTAGTAAATGCGTTAAAGATGATAATAGAATCCATCGTGGTTTTATCGTTAGCATGTGGGGCTATGATATGAAAGTTAATCCTTGGAGTATCTCATGAATTGTTTGGAGTAATTACGGGAGATTTTACTTTTATAATGGGACTTTCAGCTTTTAAATGGTTCTCGAATTATAGATTCATGTCGAATTTTACAAAAGTCGGCGGCGTTCTGAAGGAGTATTTTGGATTCATTGAGTTTTCTTATCAGATTTTTGAGTTTTGAGTTCTTTTTACACGAAGTAACTATATATTTTGATTGAATTATCATTAATTTCAAAAATTAAATTACGATCGACTTTTTAGCTATTAAAATAACTTGAAGTACATTAGTAATTAATAGAATTTTAATTTTTTTTTTTTTAAATTTTTTAAGATCACAGCAACGATTTGATAACATGAAAATTCCCCGTCCCTTACCCTTAATTGATCCTAAGGTAAGCTTATGTTGATATTAATAGTTTATTAGTGGCCACTGGACTACTCGGTGTGGTAATTTTGAGCCGTGTGTGAAAATATTTTAGGTCGAGTTTATGGTAAATGGGGGCCGACAAAACAGCCAAAAGACTATTTCCCCTTCACCCTTTTCCCCTTTACGGAATGATATTGACGTTTCAGCTCCTGCGTTCTCACGCCGGAGCCTTCACGGGCACGAATTATTGGCGATTATACACGCACTTACGCAATTCGATTATATGTATGATTTTAATTGCTTGTAATGATGTTTCGGCTGTAGGCTGGAAGAATTTCGACAAAGAAAATCTACTTGTTAGGAAAACATATATTTTTTGCCACATAATACATTATAGCTGTCGTGAATAACATAATTTTCGTGCATAATACATCATAACCCTCTCCCCATGCCGACACCCAAGCAGAGCTCATTCGAGATTGCAAGGATGCGACGTGGAGAGAGTTTTCGAACATCCTCTCACTCACATCAAAGTTTTTGGCTTCCACAGAGTAAAACTGATTAAAACGATTGAACGATTTCAAAACTGGTTAAAACGATGATTTCGATTCAAAATTCGATTCGATTATAATTATGTGAAAATGAATCGGTATATATACCTATTGTACGACCCTAACATTGCGTGTTAATTTTGATTTAGTAAAACAAAATTTGACCTTGTGATTTTTTAGTATATTCTATTCTTAATTTTATTATTTTGTAATTTAATTTGACAATTTTTCTTTTGAATTTTTTAATTGAATTGTTTCCAATTCAAATTATTTGATTTTTATTCCATTTTCATGGATTTTTGCATTTCGGTCAAATTGTTAGGTTTTCGTGTTATTTTTATGTTTATTTCGTGCGGATCTTGTTGCACTTTGTTATTATTTTAATTTATTTTTGTGTTTTATAATGTTATATTTAATTGTTTTCTTTCTCGTATTTTAGCAGGGTTAGTTGATGTTTTATAGGTCCGATTTTAAATCTGCATGTTGTATCTGCGTGTGTATTACCGATTCATTTAAACAATTTTTCAAGGCCGTTTGTGTTCTGGCCAAACACATGCAATGGTATACTCAGACTTATTAACATCAGATTTATTAATAATCAGACCTATTAACATCAAGTAAACATCCCTAAAATATGAGGAAAATGTAATTAAATATAATAGCAAAAACATAAAAATAAATAAAAATAATAACATATATACCTCAAGATCCACACGAAATTAACATATAAATAACTAGATAACATAAAGATTTGACCAAAAACATGAACAATTCATAAAAATTAGCAAGTAACGAATAAAATAAAGAAAAATAGAATATTTTCAATAAGAAATATTCCATTAAAAATTAAATAAAATAGATTGTTCATTTAATGTGAAAAAATGATAAAATTAAAATTAAATATTACAATTAAAACCAAGGTCAAATTTTGTTTCATTGCATCAAAAAGAACACTCAGGGTTAGGGTCACAAAATACGTATAAATACCGATTCATTTTCACAAAATTTTAATAACTTTGTGGGCGATCACTTTTTCCTTTCAAAAAGCTTTAACCGTTTTTTTCAGTAAAAAATACTAGTAGTTTCTGAAAGGAGTCTTACGAGAACTACAATTCAATTTCATTTAACATTGTGGATTGATATTACCAAATGAGGGTAATTTTGAATGAAAAATGATGATATGATAAATGTTGTACTAATGTTATAATGACCAATTATATGTATCAGAACCAACAACAAATGTGTTACGAAGTCGAAATTTTCCCGGCCCACAGCCAAGACCTATCGGAAGATATTGAAGTTGGTGGGTTACAGGGTTTCGTTATTTGTTTATCTTTATTGTTGCTCCAGTAACGCCATACAAAATATTACTCTGACTACCACTCGACACCCGTTGCTAGGCAACGTTGGAAATGTGCTCGAGCGGGTGGATTGTCCGCAAAAAGTGAGTGCTATCGCTAATACTGTAATTGCTCGGACAACCCTCGGGTCCAACAAGCCGTCGTTAGAAGACACATGCTCGATTTTTTGTAATTGGTCCCCTTATATCACGGATTTATCATTAGAGTCTAATAAATTACAGGAATTCTATCATGATTTTCTGGATCCTCTTACATGAGTAAACAAAATCAAACTACAAAATATATATTATCCATGAGTTACAATGTTTATGAATTTGATTTGGATTGGGTTAGCAATAGAGCGGCACGGCGCCTAGCTCTTTCCTTGCGTCCTGGGCGAGAATGGGTGTTTACGGTTGTTGCAGGGTTTGAGATCGAAGTTGAAGCAGCTGCCGACTCCCGATAGGCTAACTGAGCCGGTGCGAATACGAGCGGATATGTAACAGCCGCTCCCTCTTGACTGGCTGACAGGGCAACCTCCAGTCCTCGTATTTGCGTACGTAAACTCTGATTTATTTGTTTTTCTTCTGCCCATCCTTTCTGAGCAGCTGTGAGTCTCTGATATAAGGGTTTGATTTTTGCTGGATCTATCCAGGTGGCTCGAATTTGGTGTACTTCTCGCGTTAGTTGGATTATCTGATCGTATAGGGTCTTGTTATTTTGTCGTGCTACGTCTAGTTCTACTCTCAGGGTTTGTAGGGAATCCATGTCTGGAATTGATAATATCAAAACAATAGTTATTACCATAGAATTAACTAATTAAACAAAATTTTCTTAACGAACTGTTACAACATCAAAAAAAAACGAAATTAATGTCTACTCGAACAGAATCTTTATTTTTGTAACAAATTTTTAAACTAAATGGGATTCACAATGTTAATATCATGTGTCCGTGAAGCCTCTTGCTACCCATTCCTCTGGTGAGCAGTTTGGAATGATCATTACCGGCCTTTTGGTATTCCGAACCCGGTGGGACCCCGTCATCTGCGAGTCCTTCCTGTGCACGCCCGTCTCTTTCCCGGTGTCTCCGTACAGGGATCCGCGTGGCCGTGGGTGATAATAGGTAGCGGCAATCCGGCCGGTTTCGAGGTCCTCCTCAATGTTTGCCAAACATTGACGGGCCCGGGCCACTCGTAGGTCTACTTGTCGTTGATGATCGAGAAGATCATCGAGTAGGAGCCGTGCGTGTGCGCAGATTTCTGCCGTGGGGTGCCACTCTTCCCAGAACGGTTCCGGTACTTCGGGAGTTTGGTGGGGGTCTACTGATCTGCCATTGGTTCGTTGGAATTCGAGCGGGGATGACTCGCGACGTTTAGAGTGCCAGTAAAGCTTCCAGGCTTCTCTCCATCGGTCGGCAAGTTGCATGGGAATGAGATCTGGGTCTGAACTTCCTGAATGAGAATCATAATTAATATAATCCCTTTAGGACGTCGTTATATCGGTGATGTATGTATTTGTTCTATTTCGAACGAAATTTAAAAGGACTTTGTTACATTCTACAAGAAAAATTCCCTACATTTGGTAGTCTCCCATCTGTGAGTGGTGGAAGCTAACATCTAAAGATTATACTATTACTTCCAGTGCCATGGAGAAGAATTTCCAATAACCTAACATAGAGAATTATCATTCTAGAATTCGATTATGAAATTTAGTATAGAGTTTCGACCGCAAGTCCGATACTACATCGTTCACCAAACGTGGCAATTTTATTATGTTATAAGCACAAAACAAAACATTAATTTTAATACGGGGAAACCATCATCATTTATATATAAAAATCGTTACCTCGGTGTGGGTCGGGATCGGCTGTCGATCTTTCGCCGGTTGGGCTGTTCGAAATAGTTCTCTTTCTATAATTTCGTTGGCGGTGCATTGGTAATATTAATTCACTGATATCGGCGAGGGTTTATATACTGTTGATTGCATTTACTCATATTCTCTGTACTGCCTTAATATAATCATATTATTTAAATGATCATGTATCATTCGCCATTCGGCAAAAGGGTTGACGTTGTTTAATTAAGTTTGGAATTTCTCGATTAGATTTTTATTTACATCATTTATTCATACCAATAATTCGATCTCCGACTTTGTGGACTGAACGGATGTATCAATGTCCAGGTTCAATTTGTATTAACATAGCTATCATGGAAAATAGTCGGCGATTCAAGATGATTTAACTTTGGACGTGGGTCTCCGTGGTTGATAAATTAGTCAATTTGCAGTTGTTTATTCGTAAGTTTCCGGTCAGCGTAAATTATCATTTTAACTTTTTTATTTTTCAGATTAAATCTTACTGAATCGATGTCGAGTTTTTCGGAAAAACATAATGGTTCGAGATATTGATGATGATGTTGACCATCCGGACGGTTCCCTATTAATCAGTGAGTTAGTTATATGTGGGATTTACGTCGTCTGGTTACTGAGATTTTTCTTTCAGGAAGATTATGTTTATCGATCGGCGAAACTGGAAATCTTGATGTCGCTAAGTTGATTTCATTCCATTCTATCTCAGATTTATCGTGGAAAGGAATAACTCACTCTCTTCGGATAGCACGACATTACTCGGACGAAGGCTCTCCCTCGTTGGATTCAGAACGTTAACCTATTAGAAGTACATTGTTATGCATTCATATGTTATTCGTGATTCCTAACTTTATATTCGATGGATTTGTGCATCTTATTCTCGTCAATTTGATTTTCATGTGCTTTCTGCTTTTAGGGTTGGAACTATTAATTCGAATATTATTCATTTATGTTTTATGATTTTTTTGATTTTCGTGAGTTTTTGATTTTTACGGTTGATTTTGTGAGTTAACTTCCTAATTTTTATTTGCTAAGTGAAAAATCTCTAATTAATATTGGAAATTATAATTTATATTCTACATGACAATAATATAAATTTCTAGTTTTTGTTAACAATAGAAACGTTTAAACAATATTAAAACATCATGAATAATGATAGGGGCTTATAATTAATTTATGAATCGTATACTTGATCGTATAATATGAATCTATAGTTAATAATTGAGAGTTAATGGTAACTTTAATATATGAATTGAAAATTGATGATAGGAACTTGTAGTAAAGGTTTATAAGTGACAATGATATTTTTATAATTAATAACATGAATTTGAATTTACGATTACGAAAATGAGTTTACCGTTAATAATGCGATTTTTCATTTAGTATTATAAAAGATTTACAATTAATTATTAGCAAGAATTTTCGAATAAGGATATGAATTTACCATTACTAAAAGGATTTATAATTACTGATACTAATGCAAGGGTTTGTAATTACTAATATGGATCTATAGTTAACAAGATGAGTTTATCATTAATAAGAGATTTGCAATCAACAGTATGAATTAATAATATGAATTTAATAAAGATTTACAATAGATAATCTGGATCCACGATTAGTATTATGAATTTACAATATAACTTCGTGAGGAATAACATAGATTGATATCAGGAGTTTATAGCAAATAACGACGATTTCATTTTTATTGAATTTCCCGTCACCTTCCCTTAATTGACCTTAGACGCATATTATGTTTATATTATAGTTAATGAGTGCCCACTGGACTACTCGGTGTGATGATTTTGAGCCGTGTGTAATATAAATTAGGTCGATTTTGCAGAAATGAGAAACGAGGAAGCAGCCAAAAGACCCCTTCCTTATTTCTCGTCTCTTCTATCTGGAACAATATTGACGTTACGACCCCTGCGTTCCGCACGCTGGGTCTTCACGGGTACATATCATTGGCGATTTTCCACGCACTTACATGAATCTGTACTATGTAGATTTTGCTAACTTGCGATTTGAGTTGGCTGTGGGCCGGAAAAATTTCGACAGATTAATTAATTTTAAGAAAAAACAAGTTTTAAACATCATAAATATGTATTAATACATACTAAAAAACAAGATACAGAATTACTTGATCCATTCAATCAAAAATTTCATAAAAATACATCTCCCCCCACGCCGACATCCAAACAGAGCTCTACCGAGGTTGCGAGGATGTGACGTGGAGAGAGAGTTCCAAATAAAACTAATTCTCACCTAAGAATTGTTGTAATAGATTTTTAAACAAAATTCAAAATAGTTTGGAAAATGGTTCAAAATGGTTTTTATGGTTAGTAAAAACGGTTTAAAAATGGTTAAATTTAATGCGAAAATGCATCGGTATTCATACCTATTTTCTGTCCCTAACCTCGCATGTTAAATTTGATGCAGTAAAACAAAATTCGACCTTAATATTTTCTAGTGTATTCTATTCTTTAATTTTATTATTTTTCAATTTATTTTAATAATTTTTCGTTTAGAATTTTTATTGAATTATTACTAATTCAAATTTTTTTTGATTTAAGTTTCATTTTCATGAACTTTTCTTAATTTATTAATTTTTGTCGAATTTGTTGGGTTTTCTTGTTATGTTTGTGTTGGTATCGTGCGGATTTTGGTGCGTTTTGTTATTATTTTAATTTATTTTTATGTTTATTATTTTATATTTAATTCTCTTTTTCCTCATATTTGATAGGGTTTAATTGATGTTTCAATAGGTCTATTTAAATTTGCATGTGTGTTACCGATCCATTTAAACATTTCTCAAGGCCGTTTGTGTTCTGGCCCAACATAACTAATTTTAAATATTTGCCACTTGAAGTAAACTAGTAATTTAAACAAATGTTATTGTACCTATTTTTAAAGTTAATTGTTTTATAATTTTTGTAAATAATTTAAATCAATTTTGTTATAGAAAGTTTTAAATAAATTATCAAGTGTTTTATTTTTTAATTAATTTGAAAAATCGCGGCCTATGATAAATTATTTTTTTAAACAAAATAAATTTGTAAACAATTTTATAAATTTTGTAAATAAGTTAAATTAATTTTGTTATTACTCATTTTTTTTGAAGTATTAATTTTAAATAATTGCCACTTAAAGTAAACTAATGTTGGGCCAGCACACAAATAGCCTTGAGAATTGTTTAAATGCATCAGTAATACAGCACAAAAACCCTGCACCAAGATAATTTAAAATACAATATACAACATTAACTAAACACTTTAAAAACTGAGAGAAAATAAATAAATATAAAATCAAAAACATAAAAGTAAAATAAAATAAATACAAAATGCATCAAGAACCGCACGAAATTTACATAAAAAATAACATAATAACAAGAAAATTCGACCGTAAAATGACCATTTATATAAAATTAAAAATTAATGAATTAAATGAATAAAAATAAAATATTTTTAGTTGAATAAATTTAATTGAAAATGTTAAAAATAAATTACCAATTTAAATAAAGAAATAAATAAAAATTTAATTATGATAACACAAATAATTTCAAGGTCGAATTTTGTTTAATCGCAATAAAATTAACACGCAAGGTTAAGGCCAAATTGTAGGTATATATAGTGACGTGTTTTCACAAATTAGCAAGCACAAGTACTAGAATTAAAATTAAACTAAATATTGTTGGGCCAGAACGTAACCGGCCTTGAGGAATGTTTTAATGGATCAGTAACACACACGCAAATATAACATGCAAATTTAAATAAACCTATTAAAACATCAATTAAACCCTATCAAATATAAGAAAAAAGAGAATTAAAAATATAAATTAATAAACATAAAAATAAATTAAAATAATAACAAAACACACCAAGATTCGCACGATACCAACACAAACATAACAAGAAAACACAACAAATTCGACAAAATTGAAAAATTAATAAAAGTTCATGAAAATGAAACTTAAATCAAAAAATTTGAATTAGTAATAATTCAATAAAAATTCTAAATGAAAAATTATAAAAATAAATCAAAAAATAATAAAAATAAAAAATAGAATTCACTAGAAAATAACAAGGTCGAATTTTGTTTTACTGCATCAAATTTAACATGCGAGATTAGGGACAGAAAATAGGTATAAATACTGATCCATTTTCACATTAAATTTAACCGTTTTTCGAAACAAACCATATTTTTAAACCATTTTCACACCATTTTTGAAATCGTTTAAACCCATTTTCAAAATTATTTTTAGGTGAGAAATGTTTATTTTGGAGCCCTTTCTCCACGTCACATCCTTGCAATCTCGGTAGAGCTCTGCTCGGATGTCGGCGTGGTGGGAGAGGTATTTTTATTTTATGCAATATTATTTTTATTTTTTACGGATTGACATTAAATGGGAATTATGTTTATTTGTTTATAATTAATAAATATTATTAATATTGATAAATTGTTTTTTATATATTTAAATAAACTAAAATTAATTCTGTCGAAATTTTTCCGGCCCACAGCCAACACATAACGCAAGAAAGCAAAATCTACATAGTACAGATTTGTGTAAGAGCGTGGAAAATCGCCAATGATATGTACCCGTGAAGACTCAGCGTGCGGAACGCAGGGGTCGTAACGTCAATATTATCCCTATAGCTGAAACGAGAAATAGGGGTCTAACGTCTTACAATTAGGGCAACCACTAAAATAGAATACATAGGAGTGCCGCGATGAAAGCATGGTCAACTAAATAACTTCCCCAAGGACTCACAGTTGCACAGCCTATTCAATTTGTGGAGGATTGTAGTAATGATTAACGCTAACCGCATTCGATAAGTTTAAATTTAGATAACTTCCACTAACAATAACATAGGCACCAGTTATTTGATTTTGACCTAACATGGATGAATTAATTGAATCGGATAACGATGATATTTTAGACATGCCGCACGAACAAATCGACAGTCGAGGGACGGACAACCAGGGACGGGCAGGAGCCCCGCCAACTACGGAAATATTCGACCAGTTACGACAACAGTGGCCGTATCCTACTACTTGGCGGATACTAGGCTTGGAGAGAGACCCGTGTGGACTCGACGGACAACAATATCCAGCAGCGGAGACATACATCAATGCGCGGAATCTCCTCACCCAATGGGAACGGGTGCAGGAACAGGTGGATCTACAAGTGGTCAAGGCGAGGATGTATCTCGCCAACGTAGAAGAAGACATCCTCGCCGGGCGGATTACAGAAGCTTACCCACCTCGCCCAGTCCGCGATACCCGACGGCCCTATACGGTGGCGGCTCTAAAGAAAAGCTTGAAAAGACACTTTCCCGAAGAATAACTGCAAACATTACAATGTTCATGCCTTAATTGATTTAAAAAAAAATATTTAAAAGTCGTTCGTGTTATTTCTCCCTATATATAGACTTGTCCCGTAATTTTGTTTAACTGAATGAATTATGATCTATTTAAGTCAATAAGAAATTAAAAGATTTTCTTTTATTATAGTGATGTCTTCCCTACAAATCCTACAAACCGAACTAGATCACGCGAGGCAGTCAAACGCGGAGCTGCTCACAGAAATTATCCAACTGACCCGAGAAATACAGCAAATAAGGGCAACATGGTCAGATCCAGCAAAAATGAAAGCGGTCTACCACCGACTCACGGCGGCACAGAAAGGCTGGACAGAAGAGCGACAGCTCAATCAGAGCCTGCGCACTCAAATCCGAGGATTAGAAGTCGCCTTAGTAGTTTGTCTGGAGGGGGAAGCAGTCACCTACCCGCTCGTCTTCGCCCCGTCCCAGATGGCGCAGAAGAATCCTCAACCAGCAGATCAGTCCACCACTCAATCAAATGATCGTCGGCCGGGACGCAAAGAGCGTGCTCGACGCCGAGCAGCAAATCCACCCCATTAGCTCACGATAAATATTCATGATGTCGATTCCAATAAATTAGTTGTAGTTAAATTATTTCTTAAATGTATGTACGTACAGGTATTAATAGGAACACTTGCATCATGATTTCTAACCATCTCTACACATTCGATCATGGATTTTCTTACACATGGGACAGAGCTAAGCGAGCATAGGTCTTCTATCGACAGCTCGTGAACCCGAGGGTTGTCCGAGCAATTACAGTACTAGCAGTAATACTCAATTTTTGCGGACAGTCCACCACTTGAACACATTACCAACGTTGCTTAGCAACGGGTGCCAAGTGGCAGTTAGCATCATTTTGTATGGCGTTACTAGGGCAACCATGAGGACAAGCAAGATTCGAAACCCTGTAACCCACCAATATTATTCGACAGTATTATTTCTAACTTGGTTAGAATTTCAATTTTCCGTCTCACTGGGAGACCGGTTGTATTAGAGTGCACTATAGCACTTATTAATTGGAATTTTTATTAGAATTATTAATGGATGGATTATCAATGGAAATTTTAATGGATTATCAATGGATTAGGTTACGAATTTTTATTAAATTTTTATTAGATTATTGATGGATGTATTATCGATGGAAATTTTAATGGATTATCAATGGATTAGGTTACGAATTTTTGATGAATTTTTATTATATTATGAATTATTAATGGAATTATTTTGGATTATCAATGGATTAGAATTTTTAAGGGATAATGTTGCAAATTTTTTATGGATTATGCTGTGAATTGTTAATGGTAAATTATCATACAGATTGTTAATTTTCAATATATGATTTTTGATGTAGAATTATGCTATTACGAATTTACAATATAGGATGAATTATGGATTATTAATTTCTATTATATGTTTACAAATTTCCGAAAATTGTTTCATGCATTCGAGACTTTTACCCAATGGATCTGGTAATTTTCATTTACTCCTTTTTCGGCCCACAGTCAAAACATAACGCAAGTTAGAAAATAAAACATACTATCGTAAATCGTGTAAGTGCGTGTACAATCGCCAATGATTTCGTGTCCGTGAAGGCTCCGGCGTGCGGAACGCAGGAGTTGGAACGTCAATATTATCCGTATATAGGGGAAATTGGAGGGTAAATGAGTAGTTTATTGGCTGCTCCTTCATCATCCGTTTCCTGCAAAATCGACAAAACTTTTGAATAACAATTGGCTCAAAATCTCTAACACCGAGTAGTCCAGTGGGCACTCATTAATTATGAAATGAACATACATAGATCTTAAGGACAAAGAGAAGGAATGGGTAGTGGGGAAAATTGCGAAATCGTTGCAACAGTTAAAATGAATAGCCATTGGAAAAAGATTAATCCGAATGACCAAAATCATGAAAATAATGTTTTTAAATAAGAATTAAATAAATTATATTAAATTGAAACGGAAAATATGGGCAGAACGCTGAGCAAATTTTTGGAAATAGTTAAAGCACTTATCATATGAAACTGTAAAATAAGGGCGGAACGCTGCTCAAATTTTCCGAATCAACTAAAATACTTATAGAAAATAGAAAATTAAAAGTGAAATGCGACTCAACGGTTGGTATAAGATCATTATGAAACTGAAAAATAAGGGCGGAACGCTGCTCAAATTTTCCGAATCGATGAAAATACTTTATCGAAAACTATGAATGATATGAAAGTATAGGTATAGTTTGCTTCGACCACTAGCCCTTTCGTGCTTTTCCTTTTCCTTTTATACTCCTGCTCAGACTGTTTTCAGACGATTGTTAACAACATTTTCTACATTATTAAATTATTAAAAATAATTACTTCCCACAGACCACCTTAGCCGACGTTAACAACGTTTGCTCCATTACCAAATTACAAATTAGGAAATAATTACCTATCCATAGATCAGTGGCGCCCATTTAATATTGTTTAGGCCAATTTACCCTTTTATATTATTCCGTCTACACGCCAGGTTTTCCTCATCTTCTGGGTTTCCCATTGCCTCGGACTTCCTATTGACTGGGCTTCCCATTAGTAATTAATTTTTTTAATTAATTTCTTTTTTTGTCTTATATTATTTCCTAAGGACCCCTCACTAAATTTGTATTATTATTTCTGGATTCGTCTCTCAATTTGGCGTTCATCCATACCGATTCCCCCCGATACTACTTTCGAATTTTTGTAAATTTTTTAATTAATGTTGCACTTTTATCATTTTGGTGTTTTCTGATTTTATTGTGCTTTTTTCGTAATACCCCAACACATTTATGTTAATAACAGAGCACATGATTTTAATGAATTATTCTCAAACTCCGCCATTCAGTCCTTTCATCATTAGTACTATTACGGCCTTGTCGTTATCATTACGATGGGTTCATGATTGTCCTCATCCGTTTATAGATACTTTCATGGTGATTTTATTACTTGAAAAAATTATGAATGTGACTGGACCACCGGTATTAAACTAATATCGAATTAGGTAAGCTGAAGTGTTTTCATTCATATGTTTTTTAGTATATACCCGATAAAGTCCTGTTTGGAGCATCATTAAAAAAAAATTCGTTGGTTATAACTTGATGAAGTCCGCAGTCTAAGCACATAGCATGACTTAGCATATACACAAAAGAAAATGAAACTCATAAATCATATCGAAATTCAACCCATTCTAGATATTTATTTCGTTTAACAAGTATATTTCAATGGCATGTCCTTTAGTAGGCCTCATTATGCTGTTTTGTCACTTTGTCAGTCGATCTCAAATTTTTTGAATCTAAGGTTTTCTGGGTCGCCTCGGATCTTACATTATTATTTGATGTGTGTAATGTTAGTTAAATGGTCATGGAGTTAAGAAATTTTCTTAAAAGTTATCCTTGAGTTATCGGTTGTTTGTGACCTCGAGCCACTCGGCTTCGGTGGGTGTGTTGATGTTCCGTGGTTTAAATCTATTATCGAAGACGTAGAAGGACTTTTCGATACTGATCTTCCGTGATTGCTGGTGATTAAGAGTTCTTGTATGTATTACTGATATCGTTATTCCATTGGTTCTATATATATATAGTGGGTAGGCACACTCTCTGCATTTGACATTTAGTTCTCGTGAATTGATTTTTTTGTAGTTGAATATTCTTTTCCCAAATACATTTGACCTTTTCGCCGTTGAGATTCTCGGGAAAATTTTATTTATTTAAGGAAACTTGATGAGTCAGCTTGCACCCAGATTGCATGTCTATTCTTCCCTCCGTAGAAAAGTGTGTGAAATAACTGGAGTTTTTCTAGAATTCATTTAGTTTTAAACTTTGCTGATTTATTGGAAACTTTATTCGGATTGGATATTTGTCTATTCAGTCGGTTTGTGATTGATGGTTATTTAGATTCAATTCCATTCCTCAATTAATGTCGTTCCTGCTGTACCACGGAGCTTCTTAACTTTGGCTGAAGGGTGTCGGTGTTTACAACTTGGTTGTGGGGCATCTACAATTCAACGTACAAGCAATACTTTCTGTGTTAGTTAATTATCATTAGTAATTTCGCCTTATTTAAGTTTTCAGGCCGGTCGAAATGTGATGGTTGAGAATCATACTTCCTTGGATTAGATCGACAAGTCATCTGTTGTTATTGATTTTCCCGTGAATACTTGTGATCACCAATATTAATTTACTTTCGTTATAATGCAGTCACCTTTAATTGGATCATTACCTTATCGGGATTCTCTGACGTGAATTGGTTTACAAGGAAAGTGTGATTACCGAACCTGTTGCGTTTTATGAAAATTTTCTATTTATCTCTCGTACGTTTTTGGGTCGTAGTAATATTATGTCTCTAATAAATAGATTGGATCTTAGCGATTTAACCATCTTATCACTCGTTTACTATTTGGGTTGCGGAAAACTTTGATCTTGAATCATCGGTGAAGACCCCAATCCTTACCTCGTCGGTACTTACTTACATGTTGTTTACCATTCGTAAAGACTGTCTATTTCTATTCATTATTTTACTTTTTATTTTTAATTTATTCCCGAAATGGTTCTGATTATTACTACCATTTCCAATTTATTTATTACATCCAATCAACTTTTCTATTAACCATTTCATCGTTTTTCTAAATACCGTTCAATGTTATTTGGTTCATTATAGATAGTTGGGTTGATTTTATTTAGTAATTTTATTTTTTCTGTAGTCTTCTCTTTGCTTATTTGCTAAATATCTAGAACAATTTACGTTCTTATTTACCTATTATCAAACAATTCATTTACGGGGTTTATTAAATTTACTAGACAGCTTATTTAATTTTTGAGGTTCATTACTTATTACTAAAAAATTCATTTACGGTTTCCATTTTATTGAATTTACAAAATATCTCGATTAATTTATGCTTATGGTTTAGTACCAAAAATTTCGGTTACAAGTTTTATTTTATTAAATTTATAGAAATTTTTGATTAGTTTATATGTCACCGTATATTACCACGTAATCCGTTTTCATTTATCGAGTTTACTAAATATCCTGATTAATTTATTTTTACCGTTGCAAAGACTTCGCTCGTTTTCCCCACTCACTCCCTTAGACATTTGATCTTAGGGTTGAACATATTGATGTTAGGATTTTATGAGTTCCCACTAGACTAATCGGTTTGAAAGATTTTGAGCCAATGAGTAAGTAATATTTTAAATTGATTTTTCGGGAGATAAATGACTGAGGGTCAGCCAAAAGACTGATTCCCTATCTTCCCTCTGCCCCTATAAGTTTTCGTAATTGAAGTTTGGATCCGTCGTTACGCATAACTGGATCTTCACGGACACGAGACATTGGCGGCCATACCTGCACTTACACATCTCGACTTGTATATATACTTTGTTGGGCCAGCACACAAACGGCCTTGAGAAATGTTTAAATGGATCAGTAACACACATGCAAATATAACATGCAAATTTAAATAGACCTATTGAAACATCAATTAAACCCTATCAAATATGAGGAAAAAGAGAATTAAATATAAAATAATAAACATAAAAATAAATTAAAATAATAACAAAACGCACCAAAATCCGCACGATACCAACACAAACATAACAAGAAAACCCAACAAATTCGACAAAAATTAATAAATTAAGAAAAGTTCATGAAAATGAAACTTAAATCAAAAAAAATTTGAATTAGTAATAATTCAATAAAAATTCTAAACGAAAAATTATTAAAATAAATTGAAAAATAATAAAATTAAAGAATAGAATACACTAGAAAATATTAAGGTCGAATTTTGTTTTACTGCATCAAATTTAACATGCGAGGTTAGGGACAGAAAATAGGTATGAATACCGATGCATTTTCGCATTAAATTTAACCATTTTTAAACCGTTTTTACTAACCATAAAAACCATTTTGAACCATTTTCCAAACTATTTTGAATTTTGTTTAAAAATCTATTACAACAATTCTTAGGTGAGAATTAGTTTTATTTGGAACTCTCTCTCCACGTCACATCCTCGCAACCTCGGTAGAGCTCTGTTTGGATGTCGGCGTGGGGGGAGATGTATTTTTATGAAATTTTTGATTGAATGGATCAAGTAATTCTGTATCTTGTTTTTTAGTATGTATTAATACATATTTATGATGTTTAAAACTTGTTTTTTCTTAAAATTAATTAATCTGTCGAAATTTTTCCGGCCCACAGCCAACACAAATCGCAAGTTAGCAAAATCTACATAGTACAGATTCATGTAAGTGCGTGGAAAATCGCCAATGATATGTACCCGTGAAGACCCAGCGTGCGGAACGCAGGGGTCGTAACGTCAATATTGTTCCAGATAGAAGAGACGAGAAATAAGGAAGGGGTCTTTTGGCTGCTTCCTCGTTTCTCATTTCTGCAAAATCGACCTAATTTATATTACACACGGCTCAAAATCATCACACCGAGTAGTCCAGTGGGCACTCATTAACTATAATATAAACATAATATGCGTCTAAGGTCAATTAAGGGAAGGTGACGGGAAATTCAATAAAAATGAAATCGTCGTTATTTGCTATAAACTCCTGATATCAATCTATGTTATTCCTCACGAAGTTATATTGTAAATTCATAATACTAATCGTGGATCCAGATTATCTATTGTAAATCTTTATTAAATTCATATTATTAATTCATACTGTTGATTGCAAATCTCTTATTAATGATAAACTCATCTTGTTAACTATAGATCCATATTAGTAATTACAAACCCTTGCATTAGTATCAGTAATTATAAATCCTTTTAGTAATGGTAAATTCATATCCTTATTCGAAAATTCTTGCTAATAATTAATTGTAAATCTTTTATAATACTAAATGAAAAATCGCATTATTAACGGTAAACTCATTTTCGTAATCGTAAATTCAAATTCATGTTATTAATTATAAAAATATCATTGTCACTTATAAACCTTTACTACAAGTTCCTATCATCAATTTTCAATTCATATATTAAAGTTACCATTAACTCTCAATTATTAACTATAGATTCATATTATACGATCAAGTATACGATTCATAAATTAATTATAAGCCCCTATCATTATTCATGATGTTTTAATATTGTTTAAACGTTTCTATTGTTAACAAAAACTAGAAATTTATATTATTGTCATGTAGAATATAAATTATAATTTCCAATATTAATTAGAGATTTTTCACTTAGCAAATAAAAATTAGGAAGTTAACTCACAAAATCAACCGTAAAAATCAAAAACTCACGAAAATCAAAAAAATCATAAAACATAAATGAATAATATTCGAATTAATAGTTCCAACCCTAAAAGCAGAAAGCACATGAAAATCAAATTGACGAGAATAAGATGCACAAATCCATCGAATATAAAGTTAGGAATCACGAATAACATATGAATGCATAACAATGTACTTCTAATAGGTTAACGTTCTGAATCCAACGAGGGAGAGCCTTCGTCCGAGTAATGTCGTGCTATCCGAAGAGAGTGAGTTATTCCTTTCCACGATAAATCTGAGATAGAATGGAATGAAATCAACTTAGCGACATCAAGATTTCCAGTTTCGCCGATCGATAAACATAATCTTCCTGAAAGAAAAATCTCAGTAACCAGACGACGTAAATCCCACATATAACTAACTCACTGATTAATAGGGAACCGTCCGGATGGTCAACATCATCATCAATATCTCGAACCATTATGTTTTTCCGAAAAACTCGACATCGATTCAGTAAGATTTAATCTGAAAAATAAAAAAGTTAAAATGATAATTTACGCTGACCGGAAACTTACGAATAAACAACTGCAAATTGACTAATTTATCAACCACGGAGACCCACGTCCAAAGTTAAATCATCTTGAATCGCCGACTATTTTCCATGATAGCTATGTTAATACAAATTGAACCTGGACATTGATACATCCGTTCAGTCCACAAAGTCGGAGATCGAATTATTGGTATGAATAAATGATGTAAATAAAAATCTAATCGAGAAATTCCAAACTTAATTAAACAACGTCAACCCTTTTGCCGAATGGCGAATGATACATGATCATTTAAATAATATGATTATATTAAGGCAGTACAGAGAATATGAGTAAATGCAATCAACAGTATATAAACCCTCGCCGATATCAGTGAATTAATATTACCAATGCACCGCCAACGAAATTATAGAAAGAGAACTATTTCGAACAGCCCAACCGGCGAAAGATCGACAGCCGATCCCGACCCACACCGAGGTAACGATTTTTATATATAAATGATGATGGTTTCCCCGTATTAAAATTAATGTTTTGTTTTGTGCTTATAACATAATAAAATTGCCACGTTTGGTGAACGATGTAGTATCGGACTTGCGGTCGAAACTCTATACTAAATTTCATAATCGAATTCTAGAATGATAATTCTCTATGTTAGGTTATTGGAAATTCTTCTCCATGGCACTGGAAGTAATAGTATAATCTTTAGATGTTAGCTTCCACCACTCACAGATGGGAGACTACCAAATGTAGGGAATTTTTCTTGTAGAATGTAACAAAGTCCTTTTAAATTTCGTTCGAAATAGAACAAATACATACATCACCGATATAACGACGTCCTAAAGGGATTATATTAATTATGATTCTCATTCAGGAAGTTCAGACCCAGATCTCATTCCCATGCAACTTGCCGACCGATGGAGAGAAGCCTGGAAGCTTTACTGGCACTCTAAACGTCACGAGTCATCCCCGCTCGAATTCCAACGAACCAATGGCAGATCAGTAGACCCCACCAAACTCCCGAAGTACCGGAACCGTTCTGGGAAGAGTGGCACCCCACGGCAGAAATCTGCGCACACGCACGGCTCCTACTCGATGATCTTCTCGATCATCAACGACAAGTAGACCTACGAGTGGCCCGGGCCCGTCAATGTTTGGCAAACATTGAGGAGGACCTCGAAACCGGCCGGATTGCCGCTACCTATTATCACCCACGGCCACGCGGATCCCTGTACGGAGACACCGGGAAAGAGACGGGCGTGCACAGGAAGGACTCGCAGATGACGGGGTCCCACCGGGTTCGGAATACCAAAAGGCCGGTAATGATCATTCCAAACTGCTCACCAGAGGAATGGGTAGCAAGAGGCTTCACGGACACATGATATTAACATTGTGAATCCCATTTAGTTTAAAAATTTGTTACAAAAATAAAGATTCTGTTCGAGTAGACATTAATTTCGTTTTTTTTTGATGTTGTAACAGTTCGTTAAGAAAATTTTGTTTAATTAGTTAATTCTATGGTAATAACTATTGTTTTGATATTATCAATTCCAGACATGGATTCCCTACAAACCCTGAGAGTAGAACTAGACGTAGCACGACAAAATAACAAGACCCTATACGATCAGATAATCCAACTAACGCGAGAAGTACACCAAATTCGAGCCACCTGGATAGATCCAGCAAAAATCAAACCCTTATATCAGAGACTCACAGCTGCTCAGAAAGGATGGGCAGAAGAAAAACAAATAAATCAGAGTTTACGTACGCAAATACGAGGACTGGAGGTTGCCCTGTCAGCCAGTCAAGAGGGAGCGGCTGTTACATATCCGCTCGTATTCGCACCGGCTCAGTTAGCCTATCGGGAGTCGGCAGCTGCTTCAACTTCGATCTCAAACCCTGCAACAACCGTAAACACCCATTCTCGCCCAGGACGCAAGGAAAGAGCTAGGCGCCGTGCCGCTCTATTGCTAACCCAATCCAAATCAAATTCATAAACATTGTAACTCATGGATAATATATATTTTGTAGTTTGATTTTGTTTACTCATGTAAGAGGATCCAGAAAATCATGATAGAATTCCTGTAATTTATTAGACTCTAATGATAAATCCGTGATATAAGGGGACCAATTACAAAAAATCGAGCATGTGTCTTCTAACGACGGCTTGTTGGACCCGAGGGTTGTCCGAGCAATTACAGTATTAGCGATAGCACTCACTTTTTGCGGACAATCCACCCGCTCGAGCACATTTCCAACGTTGCCTAGCAACGGGTGTCGAGTGGTAGTCAGAGTAATATTTTGTATGGCGTTACTGGAGCAACAATAAAGATAAACAAATAACGAAACCCTGTAACCCACCAGTTACTATTTTATTAAATTTTAACTATAAATATATATTCTTACATATCTACTTTTACATATCTATTCAAATAATTAATAACTTTTAAAATGAGGTATTAAAATATTTGTTTAAACTAAGTGAATTTGTTTGTTTTAATAAAGTATTATTTATTTAAATCAATACATCTTTTAATTATTGTTTTAATTATTTAATTTGAAAATAATTTTGAATTTTTTATTAATATTATCTGAATAAATAAAATTTGTTTAAATTGATCGTAAGCCGTAAGCGCAAATAATTTAAAAATATATATATATATATATACATTTAAACTTATTCAAAATAATTAATAATTTACTAAAATATTTATTTAAATAACTTATGCAGACAAATTTAAATTTCTTAATTTTAAAATAATGCTTTATATATTTACTTAAATTTATTCGTTTACGAAAAATTAATTAAATATTTAGGTAATTAAAAATAATAAATGAAACAATACTTACATTGGTAAAATAATGACTAAATTATGAAAACATTTTGATCATATACCAAATGATTACACACATCTAACAAATCAAAATTCAGTAAGCGGTATGAAAATATTTTGAATCAACCAATCAGATTATAGAAAGGGGTAGAAATTATTTTGAGTCATTAAGTCAAATTACCACACTAAATTAAAATTACAACAAAGTAAGAAAATACTGCAGTGAATTGCATCAAAATTATAAAAACTATGTATGTTATGTATGTGGAAGAAAAAAGTCAGAGCCTAGCCGAATCACCTGTAAAAAAAACCATAGGGACAGCTGGGCTGATTGTATATTTTTTTGCTGTTCCTTCAAAATAAAATATATAAAAATAATAATTATATAACATTTAAAACAAAATTTGACCTTGGGTTTTTCACTTTTCATTTAATTATTCCAGTTTTTATGAAATTCGTCGCTTTCAGTAAAATTAACTTGTTAACATATTATTTTTGTGTAAATTTAGTGCGGTTCTTAGTGCATCCTTGTATATTTTTTAATTTAACTTTATGTTTTTTGATTTTGTATTTAATTATATTTTTTCTTTCATATTTTAAGGGTTTAGGTGACGTTTATAGGTTTGATTTTGAATATGCATTTTCGGATACATTTAAACAAAACGTAGTCTTGGCCCAACATAATAATAATAATAATGTTGAGGATACCTAAATAATAGAATAAAATAATTAATAAACATGTAAAATGATTGGGGAAACAATGATAAGTGATTAAGATGTGGTTCAGGAGCTTAATAAAAAGGGAATGAAAAAGAAATGTCGAATAACGAAAAGGGAATAAGAGAAAATAAATAATAACAGGCAATTGAATAAAAGAAGGTCATTTATAATTAACGAGTGCAAATTTAGGAAAACATAAACAAAAGCAAAATTTGCACGTTATCTCGAAAGCCCTTTCAAGATAAGGGAAGGAATGTTGTTTGGGAATCCGAGAAAGAGCATCTCTAAAAATTATTTATCTGGACAGCTATCAGTGATTATAGAGGACCAAATTGAATTAGCGGTAAAAGATATTGGAAATTCTATTTGACATCAATTAAGTATTATTAGGTGAAGGAGTATAAAAAGGAATCGCAACTAGAATCAGAGAGAGAAATTGGACGAAAGAAACAAAAAGAGATTAGAGAGAAATTGGACAGAATTCGACGAATAATTGGAAAGGAGAAAATTACTGAAAATTATTGAAGAAAGGAAGAGAGAAATTTGAAACAGAAATTAAGCGAAGTCAAAGCAAAGCAACTAAATCAGAGTTACCGATCTCAGAAACCCGTCACAGTAGTCAAGTGATTGTGAAATCCAATTGATCCGAAAAGTGCTATTCTTCCCGAAGGGTTGTAATAAGCATCAAATTGTGACTAGATAATTCGTTGTGTCATTTTAAATTGGAGATAAAGTGTGTTAATCAATAAAGTTTATATCGTTTTGAGTTCGTTACTGTTGTTTAAAAGCACGCTTGGAGTCAGATTGACAAAACATCTTATTTAAATTCACCGACAACCCCAATAATAATAATAATAATAATTTTAATACTATACTCAATTACCCACCGTTAAATAGACAATATTTTTCAACCCATTCCCATTTTAAAACCAGCCTTAAGATTTTTAATTGATTTAACTAAAATTATTATGTAAATAGCCATACACCTCTAAACCTAGTGGATTTGACCCTGATTCATTAAATAAGAATTAGTTTAAAAAAGTAGAGGATAGAAAGTCTAAAAGAAAAGCTAAAATAATAACAGAATTGCTATAGAGAATGAATTAAAAGTCACAAAATCTATCCTGGCGGAGAAAATATAACAAACTATTATTTTAAATACAAAATGAATAAAAGTTAATAAAATGATAGATAAATTAAAAACATAGAGTTAGTTTAACTATAAAGAATAAAAATTTTTGATATAATGTTGTCGAATAAATAGGAAAAAAGTAAAAGTTGGAACTAGGAAAATTAGGTTAAAATAAAATATAAATAATTGCCGGATAAAAATATGATATTCGGATTTGTCAAAAGGTCAATATTTTTTAAACTGATCAATAAAAAGTTTCTTTTTAACCTAATTGATTGGTTATTTCTCTTTTCAATTTTCATTTCTTGTCATCAACCTTTTTTATCAGAGTTCCTGAACGACATATTCTCCGATTTATACATTTTCTCTCGAATTATTTTATTTATTAATTGAATAATATTTTATTATTTAGGAATCCTTAAAACTTGATAATGGGTTTCAGTATATATATATTTATGCAATAAATTATTAGTTGATTCCTCACAGAGAAATAAAATATAACTAATAGGTTTGAAAACCAAATTTAATAACACAGATTGCTATAATTAGATGGAAAAGATTAATATCATGATAAATCAATAATATATGATGGTCACATCGGGAAATTAACTTTTTAATAAATTATTTTGAGTAAAGTACAAAATGAAAATACTTATTGATTTATTTCTCATCGATTAATTTTTCAAAAATACATACATATGCAATAAGTTATTTGTTGATTCCCTACAAAGAAGTTAATTGAATAACATGTAACTAAGATATTTGAAAACTAAATTTTTAAAATAAAATTTAATAACATAGGTTGCTATAGTTACGTGGAAAAGATTCATATCAAGTTAAATCAATAAAGTATGATAGTCACATCATAAAAGTTATTATTATTATTATTATTATTTTTAATAAATTAGTTTGAGTAAGTTACAAAATGAAAAATATAATTATTGTCTATTAATTTTGTGTAAAGAATTTATAATTTATATTTAATTAAGTATTATATTAATAATTTGTATCACCACTAAAAATTAATTGATAAAATAAATTGAAATTTTCGTTGAAAAATAATAATAATTAAAAATTGTGTTACAAAGAAGTTAAAAGTAAAATAAACAATTATCATTTTGAAGTTTAATTACTATATTATTATAAAAAGAATTAATAATTAAATCCTGTCAAATAACTATATTTGATATTTCAATTTATAAAAAAAATCAATAAGTATTTTTCATTTTGTAATTTTCTTGACATTAATGATTTTTATGAAACTATAGCAACCTATGTTATTAAATTTCATTTTCAAACATATTTATAATTTATTCAATTTAAATTTATTAAAAATTTCAATTTGGATGTAATTTTTTAGTATAAACAATCGATTTTAATTAGTATAAACGAATGATTTTGAGGTATAAACAATCAATTATTAATTAAATTATTATTAAAATATTATCATAAGTAAGTTTACTTTTTATATATATTTAATTAACTATTTGTTTTTTAGTGAATTATTGCTATACATATAAATTTTGCGTAGCTATCAGTCACGAAGATGTTCACTACTGTGAACTTGTTACATCATCATATTTCAAGATAAATGATGCTGGTTTCCCTGGTTATGTGTGTCCAGAATGTCTCATAATAACATCTGGTAGATGGTCAATGTTTTTACAACAACACGGGCATCACCTCAGACAATTCGGAGAATCGAAAAGTAGTATTATTGCCAAAAGTACGTGTATGTATAATATAACTAACTATTAATTTTCTTTTTTTTTAGTATTGTCAAAGAGGACAACCCTTCAAGACACTTTGCATATTGATAAATATGATACAAGTAATCTTTTGATAATTTTTAATGATTTTTAAATTGTTAACTGTTAGATACTTTTAATATTCAAGATTCTAGATCGAGTAATGAAAGAAATGAATATAAAAATGGTAATTTTTTACTTTTATTTAAATTATTAATTATTTTTAATTTAGATGATTTAAATGTTCACATTGAAAACATAGATGATAGAATATTTTATGAAACAAATTATGCCGAACTTGAAAATATCTCTACTGTAAATGTTAAATGTGAGTTTTTTGTTATTACAATCAGAATTATTTAACTTTTTCATGTTTCAGGTAATCTTTATCCAAAGTATTGTCAATCTACAAGCCATGATAACAACTGCCACAATAAAATGAATCGATATTATCAAGTGAATAATTATTATATATGTCCTGTATGCCAGACCCAAACCTCTGACCCATACCTTAAATTTTATAATGACCATAAAAATCACTTGACTCAATTTTATACGGATAAAAAATCATTGTTTAAACACAGTTTGAAACGAAAAAGCACCATAAAATCTGAAATACTTGAAAAAATATTTATTAAAGATGATTTACAAATTGGATTAGGGTTAAGTGACATTATTGTTCAACCAGAAATTGAATATGATTTACTACGCTCACACCGAATTATAAAAGTTAATATCGGAAGATATAATGTTAAGGAAATAGTTCTTCCATCTTCTCTTTTGGAAAAATTAAAAATTACATTAAATGAAATGAAACATTCAAAATTTCAATTTGGAGTCCAAGTAGAATTTGAAAAAGATGGGGAACTCAAAGTAGTTAGTATATCAAATCGCGCTGCTTCAGTGACTACAACTTTTCTTGATGAGGGTATGAAGAAAATAAATGAAAAGATTGTTGAACGAACAGAATTAGGAAGTAGTTGGAAAATAAACCGAATAATAGAAGTAAATTTCAAAGTAACCAAAGTTTCGAATATATCTAGGTTATCTGGACATAGTTATATTCAAACACCTAAAGCTCTAATAGGAAAAAAGGCAATAGTTAACGTACAAAATACCGATAATTTATGTTTCATATATAGTGTTTTGGCTGTATTGAAATCTGATAAAATCAAGAAAGATAGAGATAGACCAAGAAAATATTTACCGTATATGAATGACTTGGTATACGATCCTAACGATATGCCAATGAAACTGTGTGATATTCCAACTTTTGAGAAGAAAAATCCTGGTTTAGCAATTAATGTAATGATTTATAATAACGAAAATTTTGAGGATAGAGAAGAACGTATAATGAAGCATCCATATTTAAATATAATTCACCGAACAAAAGTAACTGGAGTGGATCCAATTTATTTATTATTGATAAAGGAGGGTGAAAAATATCATTATACAGCAGTAACTAATTTACAATCCTTGATGAATTGTCATAAAAACAATGATTGTAATGTTCGAATTTGTTGCAAATGCTGTGAAAATTGTTTAAATGGATTTCGTAAGCCAAAATCCTTTGAAAAACACCAAGAGTTATGTAAGAAAAATCAGTTGGGTACTACGCTATATACATTACCAAAAGATAAAGATAAATATTTGGAGTTCAAAAACTGGTCAAAAACGATAACACCTCCTTTCGTTATCTATGCAGATTTTGAATCTATTTTACCAATAGATGACATTTATTTTCAAAAACATTTGCCAATTTCTGCTGGACTCTTATTAATCAACAACTTCACTGGTATGACAAGTTACCATCATTTCATTGGTCAAAACTGTGTTTATGAATTTTTGAAGAAGGTTTCAGATATAGGAACAAACATTGTGCTACCATATTATAAAGAAAATGGGAAAAAGCTAATGTTACCACTTACTTTTGACGAAGAATATTCATTTGATAATTGTGAATATTGTTATTTGTGTAATAAGAACATAGTAGATAAGGTTAGAGACCATGACCATTTTACAGGAAAGTATATTGGTCCAGCATGTAAAAGTTGTAATGTTAATAGGAGCATCAAAGAATTATTACCTGTAGTGTTTCATAATTTACGTGGGTATGACTTACATCATATCCTTAAGTATGGAATAAATCAATTTCCCAATTGGAACTTATCATGTATTCCAATTAGCAGTGAAAAATTCTTATCCCTTATGGTATATGTTTATAGCTTAGAATACGTTTTATCGACTCTTACCAGTTTGTTAATGACTCATTAGCTAGGGCTGTGAAAACTTTGACTAGTTTACCATTAACAAAATCTGTTTTTACTGGTACCATTGTTAATGAAAAAGGTATTTTTCCGTACAACTTTGCCACTGGTTTAGAGGTCCTTGAAAATACTTATGAACTGCCTCCAATCTGGGAAGGAGTGAGTGAAGTTGAATATGAGAAAGCTCAATTAATTTGGACTGAAACTAAATGTGTAAATTTACTTGACTATATGATGATATACTTGAAACTCGATTGCTTTCTTTTAGCTGACTTTTTCCAACAATTTCGGGCGAAATCTATAGCTCATAATAGTTTAGAGCCTTTAAATTATTTTGGTATTCCTGGAATGTCTTGGAGTTCTGCGTTAATAACTTTAGATAAACCCATTGAACTATTGCAAGACATGGAAATTTATAATTTTTATGAGGGTGGTATTCGTAGAGGTCTTACTTTTATTAATAAACACTTTGTATAAACTGACAAAACCACTGAGTTGCTTTATATTGATATTAATAATTTATACGGTTGGGCTTTAAGTCAACCATTACCTTGTGGTGAATTTAATTGGATATTTGATGGATTTGATACAATATTATCTGATTGTTTGACTTTGAATCTTGAATCTTTGTCGTATGGGTATACTCTTGAAGTAAATCTTGAAATTCCTTCTGATCTTCACGATACGTTAGACGACTTTCCTATTGCTGCTGAGAAAATGAAACCTGAGGGTTCAAAGGTTGAAAAATTGTTATTGACTCATTACCCAAAAAAGAATTATGTGATTCATTGGCGTTTACTAAAATTATACTTGTCTCTTGGTGTTGAGGTTACTCATGTGAATCGAGCTGTAAGATTCAAACAGTCTCCTATTTTTAAAAACTACATTGATACCAATACAGAGTTAAGAGCAAAAAGTACAAACACGCTAGATAAAAATTATTATAAGCTCCTAAATAATAGTTTGTATGGTAAAACTGTCGAAAACCTGAAAAAAAGAATGAATTTAAGATTATGTAATACAGAAAAGAAGATGATTACATATGCTTCTAAACCAACTTTTCAAAGAAGTATCAAAATTGCTGATGATCTAATTGCTGCTTTGTTAAATCCAGACTCAGTATGCTTAGATCGACCGAGTTATATTGGACAATCGGTACTTGATTTGTCCAAACTTCGAATGTACGAGCTACAGTATAAGGACTTGGAAAAATACCGACGACAATTTAATTGTGAGATTAATATAGTCGCTGGAGATACAGACTCTTTTTTCTTGGAGATTAAAAATTGTAAACTAGATATTCTTTTGTCTGAAATGGTTAAGGATAATCTTTTGGATACATCTAATTACCCTTCTACTCATCCACTTTATTCTAAAAAACTTGATTCGGTTATTGGAAAATTTAAGGATGAAAGCAAGGGAGAAGGTTATGACGAATGGGTTTTCCTTCGACCAAAATGTTACAGTTTGTTAGGTAAATCTTCTTGTCTAAAAGCTAAGGGAGTCACATTGAAGGACACAACGTTAACTCATAAATCTTATAAGGACTGTTACGAGTAAAACTCCACTTTTTCTGTACCTCAATTTCGTATTGGTACAAACAATCACCAACTTTATAGTTTTAAAACTTCAAAGGTTGCACTAACAAACAAAGAGGATAAAAGGGTTTGGGTAGAAAAGAATGTAAGCCTGGCATACGGTCATTATATGATTGAGACTGACAATGAATAGAAATAATAATTTTCCACATGATTATCCAACAGCACATCCAACATCACATCCAACAGCCTATCAAACAGATCATCCAACAGCTCAGCCAACTGTTCATTGAATTAATAAATGTATACCTATATACGTTCTTGTTCTTATTCATTATTTTGTATTTTTTTTTGTGTTTACATTATATTTTAGTTTGTTTTGTTTTTGTTAAGGGGGGGGGTACCAAAAAGTGCGCCAGATGGCACACATCTACCTACTGGTTTCGACCAGTAAGTTTGAGTTTCAACAAAGTTAGGATATGGCTATTGGTCTACTGCCGTCTTGTGTAATAAATTGTGAAAAATTTTCTAATATATTTTAAAGTTCATTTACGAAGATTTTAACACCGAAGAATAAAAATAATTTATTTACTGAAATAATAAAATTGTCCTTGTCATTAATTTTTAGATAGAAAGTGAGACACGTATTAAAAATAAATATGTGTATATGACGATAGAAATTTGTTGCTCCTGATCCTGGCCTTTATGAAACTTCATTCCATTCTCTTACCTTTCGCTAATATCTTTTAAGTTTTAATATACATTCAATTGCAATAAATCGAAACTTTGGAACATAATTCGTTGAATGTTGTGTGTTTGTAATCCTTCAATAATTTAGCATCATATTCAGCAGCGTGGCTGGACCATACCTTGAACAGGCGACCAGACTTGGAATAATGCATTAAAAAAATTTATATAAAAAGCAAATCGTCAATATAGCAATTGATTTTGCAATAATATTTAAATAAAATTATTAGAAAAATGGTTTCATGGAAGGAAGCAAAAATGAATGACTAGAAATATTTTACTTCAATAATAAAAACGTTTTCTATTTCTGATAAATGTATCAGTATTATTACAAATCTAGCAGTAATGATCCAGAAAAGGGTTTAAGTGAGCCAAAATTATGCGAAGAAAATGAAATCAGCTGTAAAAATCTATCTAAACTTAATTTTATCAAGCCCAATCTTCAATTTAACTCGCCTAGCATAAAAGAAGATCCCCAAAGATTTTCAAGGAATGAATCGGTTTCTTGTAAAACGCGAAATGATTTTAGTAATAATTATGACAAATCATTCACAACAGAAATTAAATCTATCCCTCGAAATCAAATAAATGCATTCAAAGCATTTCGAAACTCTACTTTCCGATTAGTCGTTAATGGAGCTTCTGATCAAGGATTAATTACAAATAATTCAAACAACTCTAATCGCTTTTCAACGGGTAAATTAGGATATTCCTTTAATGGATCCAATAATTCAGGAAACGCACGTGATACATACATTGATAAAATTAACAAAAGAATAATGCTGAAAAAGATTACGGAATTAGCAACACCCTATAATGCAAACAGCGACAGGATTCAAAAGCCTTTTCAGAGAATTATACCTCATCCAATTCTAGATGATCAGAATTTCAGTATACTCTTTAATTCAACAAACTCAGATAGGAAAACGAATAATAAAAACTGCCTGGAATCAGAAAATGAAGACTCAATGCATATTGAAATAAAATCTACAAAGAATAATTTTGACAGTCGTGAAAATATGTTAGAAATATCTAATGATTTATCAAAGCTTGAAAATTATGAAAATTTGTTAAAAAAAGAATTACAGGAAATTAAACAGTTAAAAAATGACAAATTAAAATCCTCAAACAAATTGGTTTTAGTCCTTGACTCCAAAAATATGCCAATCTCTGGAGATCTTACAATAGGAAAAAAATTTCAACCGAATAATGAAAATTCTAATTCTCTGAATACGAGTCGTTTATTAGAAGATTTTCCAAAGAAAAGCACGGAAATAAATATTATTAATAAATGTTCAATTGAAACAACTGAAAACTCAAAAATGAAGCAAAACGAAAATATTGATACATTTAATTGTTTAAATCAAACTGGAAATTATCTGAAAGAAAGCAACCGGGAAATGTTTTCGGATTCCTCTAAAAAAGAAATAAATAAAAACAAAAATCAAACTACATTAATAAGCGAAATTGAAGTTTGTGTTGATGAATTTCAAGAATCATTTATTCCTCCAAAATCCATTTGCCAGATTCCACTTTATTTTCAATATAATGGGGGTAAGAAATTTAAATTCAAACTGAAATATTTGAGCAAATTCGGACAAGCACAGAAAGCATTTTGTGACAGATTAAATATCAATTCCCTATTAAATGTGAAATTTATGACGGAGTCCGGTCAGATTGTTAGTAATTCTGATACCCCTTCCAGTCTGGATTTGAAACCTAATGATATAATCATTGTAACAAGAAATTAAATTAAACAAAAATATTTTATTTAACTTTCTTCAAATAATTACAAGTTCCCAATTCAATTGAGGGAAATCGCGTTTTTTAATTATAAATTGCCTTAAAGTTTTGTTTTAATATTTTCAAATATAATGTATCGAGTATTTTATTTTCGATTTTCCATTACAATTATTGACAGCTGTTTTAATTATGTAATAATTACATAATTTACGATTCTCAAAGCCATGTATATCGTTCGAAGTTAATTTTCCAATATTTTTATTAAGATTAATTGGACACCACTTAAGATCTTTCATACTGTTAGGCCAGAACACAAACGGCCTTGAAAATTGTTTAAATGTATCAGTAATATAGCACAAAAACCCAGCACCAAGATAACTTAAAATACAACATACGACACCAACTAAACACTTTAAAATCTGAGAAAATATAAATAAATATAAAATCAAAAAACATAAAAGTAAAATAAAATAAATACAAAATGCATTAAGAACCGCACAAAATTTACATAAAAAATAACATAATAACAAGAAAATTTGACCGAAAAGCGACAATTTATAAAAAAGTAAAAAATTAATGAATTAAATGAGTAAAAATAAAATATTTTTGGTTGAATAAATTGAATCAAAAAATTTCAGAAATAAATTGCCAAATTAAATTAAGAAAATAATAAAAATTTAATTTAGATAACACAAATAATTTCAAGGTCAAATTATAGGTATTTATACTGATGTGTTTTTACAAATTTAAATGAGAAAACTGTGTGCAGAAAGATAGGCAGTCAAGACTGTGTGCAGAGAGGCAGATTGAATTTTAGTGTTAGTGTGCAGAGAGACGGACGGAAGTTTAGTGTTAATATGCAGATAGTCAGACTGATTTTAGTATGTAGATGTTAATTTGTGGTCTTACTTTTCAGAAATATTTTAAATTAGAATTGTTTTTATGAAACTTTGTGATGAAAAGAAGAATTTTAATGAAAAATATACGTTTATGCATCGAAGCTTTTATCGAATTTAGATGGTAATATTTATTTATTTATTTTCAGACCCACAGCCAAAACATATCACATGGTAGTAAAATTCACACACTAGTCGGGACGTGTAAGAGCAGATTAATCCGCCAACGTCCAGTGCATGTGAAGGCCTAGTCGTGAGCAACGACGGGCCTAAACGTCAAATCATAAAACTAAATAGCGAAAGAAGGTAGCTCGAGGGTGGGTCTTTTGTCTCAACTTTCTTGCACCTAATTTTGGTGAAATCGACAAAAACTTTCAAACAACATTCGGCTCAAAATCACTAACACTGAGTACTCCAGTGGGCATTCATTAATATAATGTGAACCAAATAAGGACAAAGAAAGGGAAAGGGTAGCGGGGATAATTGCGAAATCATAATTTGTCAGCAGCGAATCGTCGGTCGTGAAATATTTAATGAAAGAGAAAGTAAAATAAATTTGAATGAAGCAAAAAACATGTCCAAGATGGGGCTCAAACCCACGACATTGGCGTTACTAGCACGACGCTCTAACCAACTGAGCTACTCTAAAAACATTTATTAAAAATAATAAATTTGACTTTTTTTTGCAATCGGAAAGTGTCAACTTGGAGCACGCCATTCGTAGGATTAACATAAATAAAAGAGTCAGAAAGATATTTAATCAATTAATTGTTTGGGATCATTTCGACTCAAGATATTTATCAATCTTCTGAATTGTCCTCGGCTATTCTGATTTTGTCATCGGAAATCGACTCCGGCATGGTATTTTGATTGTTCATTGATGACGGTGAATAGCATACAGATTCTAAAACAAACTTTTGCAAAATGCAAATGCCTGTTAGCAAAAATATATATATATACATATATAAAACATATAATGGGAACGAGGGAACATATAAAATGCTGAATATGTACATAGAAAATACATAAATATACACAAATAATTTGACAATGCTAATGCTAACAGGATTTATTTTATTGCATTTTATTTATATTTATTTGAATTTTATTTGATCAGGTTCTGAAAAAGTGCCTGTCTTGTGGTAATACCACCTTCTTGCCGATTGTGTGATGTTACTTATCGCACATTCCTTTAATAAACCTTTCAGTTCTGAGCGACATATTCCTATTTTCAAAAGGAGTTCAGAAGTTTATGCAGGAAAAGATTCTAAGGTTCCAATATTATATGTTTCAAGATCGACTTTGAATAGTATGGATTTCGTTCTTTAAGTTTTCATATTTTTTCAAGTTGGTCTTATCTACTTGTTCAAAAGTAGTGACAGAGTCTCTCGGACATTTCATGTCAATAAGAAACATTCTTTTTTTTCGACACATCAGTGATTATTAAGTCAACTCTTTCATTGGAATTCGGAACAAGTGAGCAGATGTGATTTGTTATTAATTTGAGACAGTTTTTGTGTCGCTCAGATGCAAGACCTAGGTGGACCTTACACGATTGAAGTGCGTGTGACATTGTCTCCCCTTCAATCTTACACTGACGACAAAGTCTCTGTTCACCTTTATTCAACTTAATGATATAATTGACCAAGGATCGTTTGGTCAAATATAGCATTAGTAATAGCATTCACTTTATGCGGACGATCCACCAACTCGAACACAGTTCCAACGTTGCCTATCAACAGGTGCCGAGTGGTAAGCTAAAAATATTTGTATGGGGGTTGTCTGGATAACAACCATAAAGTTTAAAAATATAGTTTAAAGCTAGAACTTCGGTGTGGAAGGTACCCGTAGTGAATGGTAGTTCGCCGGGTCAGATCTCCTCTCCAAGAACCTCAACTTCAGACCCTTTGTAGAGAGCGAGGGATAATGAGGAAAATTTAAACAATATAAAAAGAATGAAGAATATACTAGTAGAACAACTCAGAGCGAAGATGGATATTTCCGTGCAATGTATTTTATTATTATGCTAACTGGTGGGTTACAGGGTTTCGTTACTTTGCTTATCCTCCTGGTGACCCTGGTAACGCCATACAAAATGATGCTAACCGCCACTTGGCACCCGTTGCTAGGCAACGTTGGTAATGTGTTCAAGTGGTGGATTGCCCGCAAAAATTGAGTACCATGTGCTAGTACTATAGATGCTCGGACAACCCTCGGGTTCACGAGCTGTCGATAGAAGACCTATGCTCGCTTTGCTCTGTCCCTCATGATCATTCAAGATTAGGTTCTTATCTGCCTGTGGAGAGATGAAACGAAGGTTGGGTAACATGATGCAAATATTTGACATATACATATATCAACGGAACAAATTAATTAAGCATACGACTACTCTATTTAATTAACAACACGTGCAATTTTTATGAGTTAATGATTCTGAAGCTGGATTGCTCGACGTCGGGCACGTTCCTTACGTCCCGGCCGACGATTGTTTGCTGGAGTGATGGATTGCTCCGTTGATTGGGTGCTTTTCTGCGGCATCTGGGATGGGGCGAAGACGAGCGGATATGTTACCGCTTCCCCCTCCCGGCAGACTGCTAGGGCGACTTCGAGTCCCCTGATTTGAGTGCGCAGGCTCTGATTGAGCTGCCGCTCCTCTGCCCAGCCTTTCTGTGCCGCCGTAAGTCGGTGGTATGCAGCTCTTGTTTTTGCTGGATCAAACCATGTTGCTTTTATCTGTATGCCTCCGCGATACGCCCAACGCGGATGTCCTCCTCTACGTTCGTGAGGTACATCCGGGCTTTGACCACATTGAGGTCCACTTGGTCTTGCATCCTTTCCCAGTGGGTGAGGAGGTACCTGGCGTGTTCATATATCTCTTTGGCCGGGTATTGTTGTCCGGCGAGTCCACAGGGATCTGATTCGAGACCCAACAATCGCCAAGTGGTCGGGCGTGACCACCGGGGTCGAAGTTGGTCGATGTTTGCGGCAGCTGGCGGTGCCTTCCTCGGGTGTGTTTCACCTGTTGCTTGAATAGTAGTTCTGTCGAGCGGCATGTCCTGAAATAGCTTGGTGAATGTATCGTTAAGAAAATGAAAATTTTAAATGAATTTGTCCGAACCGGCTGTACGGTTTAATGCGCGTGAGGTGAAGGGTTAACTCATCACATGGCAACGTTGGTTATTTTCGGCAGCGTCAGGGTTAAATAACTCTTAGTGGAAGGTTGGTAGGGAAAAATGCCTGTTGTACATTGTAAAAACTGGCGCATTTGTTGTTGGTCGCCCAAGAATTGTTCATACTCGCGGATTCAACTCTTTAACAAACTGAAATTCTTCCTTCTGGCCATCAATACACTGGAAGTTACGTGAATATTCCAGGCTAAAACGGGGTTCATGGACTAAATGACACATCTTATGATTAAGAGATCGGATTTATTTTGTACCTAATGAATTGGTGATTAGCACAGTGTTTACGGGACGAAAAATGACGGGTATTTCATATAACCGCGTTCGAGCCATGATTGAATCTAGGAACGCGAAGGATTAACATAATTTTCGAATTTAATTTCCACGAGTATTTTTATTTTTAAGGTTCAGAGGGCAGAATGAATTAATAATTTTTCCAAAGTCTTGGGGAATGGATATCGAATTTAGGTGTTATAATGAGGGTGATTATGGTTAGCTAGATGATTAAATATTGTGCATAACTAAATTACGGGAGATTCTTATTCATTAGCTATTTGAAGTTTTAAATGAATTATTTACAAAACCTGATCTGGTAAATCTATAATTCGATGTGGTGAAAATCGACGATGACCTAATTGCGATAGTAGGCGCGTTTCCGTTAGAAGGAATTGTTTATCGACGTTTACGATCAGCCGGATTTCCGGTTGATTAAAACCGTTATCGATTCGCTAGTTAGGTTGGACTTTATATTTGGTAGCAATCAATGTCTCTAAATTAATCATGACTCTGTTCTTCCGGTCTGATTCACGTTTATTTTAGTAGATTAGGTTGACAGGATCTCGTCGTAGAATTTTCAATATCCGGGATATGTGAGGTCGACTGAATAATTCAATGCATCTATATGGAACGTTTTAGCTGAGATTGGATTGAATTTTAACTCTATCGCCTAATTCGTCGTGGAGTGTTGGAAGTATTTGCTATTTCTATTATCGGCTTATTGAAATTTGCTACTTGAAATGCTCGTAATCTTTCTGCTAATGGGACTCTTATCAGATTGTCACTTCGACATTATCATTTGAGATATATTTATTCGTTGAAGTTGAATTAGATCGGATTCTACACGCGTCGTGGGCTAATTTCTTATGATTTTGATGGTTTATTTAATAAATTTATGGTCGTTCGTTTGGTTACTTCGGGAAAATTATTGGATTATTCTCGGGTCTAAAACGGGTGTCAGAATATTCATCAGATGTTAAGAAAATCTTTCTTAAGCTAGACGTCATCGTCGAGTGAAACCTAATGTTATTTCGTTTCACTATAATTTAATCTGTTCACATTTCCGATTCTGATCAGTTTCGATTTTATCCCTACTTTTCAACACTGATATTAATTTGGACTTTTATAACAATAATCGCATGTTAATAAACTGTCAATTTTCATTTAATAACGGATTGGTATTTATTTATTAGTTTACTTATTTCTATCTTAATCAGTTATCTATTTTTAATCACAATTACTTCATTTTAATCAAACCTTATTTAAATTCTTGTTAATGGATAATATTTTACGCTAAATTTTACTCCGAATTACTAAATTTTTAAGCAAGGAATTAATTTATTTTACTCCATCTAATATCAACAAATTAAATCAAAAGAAAGTTTCCATTTTTTAAGCAATGAATTTTTTGGATTATTACTCGACGAATTATTTTAATTTTAATCAATAGTTTTCTGCATTTAACCAAATGATTACTTTATTTTTAATTAACAATCTTTTCCGTTATTTAATCAATGAAATTTTTGCTTATTAAACCACGAAATTATTTTATTTTAATCAATATTTTCAGCATTTAACCAAATGATTACTTTATTTTTAATCAATGATTTGGAATTAATCAATAATTTTAGCTATATCAACGATTTTATTTGATTTATTCCCGTGCCCTTTCCCTTTAATAAGCCTTTTATGTTCATGTTATATTTACTGAGTGCCCACTGGACTACTCGGTGTGATGATTTTGAGCCGTGTGTAATATAATTTTTAGGTCGATTTTATAGAATTGAGAAACGAGGAAGCAGCCAGAGACTCCTTCCTTATTCCTCGCTTCAGCCATAGGGATAAATATTGACGTTGCGCACGCTGAGTCTTCACGGGTACATATCATTGGCGATTTTCCACGCACTTACATGCATTTGTACTATGTAGATTTTACTTTCTTGCGTTATGTGTCGGCTGTGGGCCGGAAAAATTTCGACAAAATTATTTAACTATTAAGCATATAAAACAGGTTAATATTATCAATAATATTTATTAGTTATATAACAATTAAACAAAATTACCATCCATTGACCAAAATAACAAATAGCATAATATTGCATCAAAATAAACAAAATACCTCTCTCCCCACGTCGACGCCAAGCAGAGCTCTACCGAGATGCAATGGACGTGACGTGGAAAGAGGGTTCCAACATAAATATTTCTCACCTAAAAAATAATTGAAATAGTTTCAAAACGGTTAAGATTTTCAAAAATGGCTTGAAAAATAGTTTCAAAGTATTCAAAACTGATTAAGATAGTTTCACAACGATTTCAAAATGGTTAAGTTAAATGTGAAAATGGATCAGTATTTATACCTAATTTTCTCGCATGTGAAATTTGATGCAGTAAAACAAAATTCGACCTTGTTATTTTCTAGCAAATTCTATTCTTTAATTTTATTATTTTTTGATTTATTTTTATAATTTTTTATTTAGAATTTTTATTGAATTATTGCTAATTCAAATTTTTCCATTTAAATTTCACTCTAATGAACTTTAATTAATTTTTCCAATTTTGTCGAATTTGTTGTGTTTTCTTGTTGTATTTGTGTAGGTATCGTGCGAATCTTGGTGCATTTTGTTATTATTTTAATTTATTTTTATGTTTATTTATTTATATTTAATTCTCTTATTTTCTCGTATTTTATATGGTTTAATTGGTGTTTTCAGGTTTATTTGAAGTGCATGTTATATTTGCGTGTGTGTTACTGATCCATTAAAACATTCTTCAAGGCCGTTTACGTTCTGGCCCAACATAACTCAAAGAAAAGAAAATAAATAGAGTGAATTTTATTGTCATAGAAGAAAACTATCTGTCAAGAATGAGAGTTAATGAATCAAATGTAAATAAAAGTTGATATCCCCAATCGAAAAGAAAAAGAAATAAAATGAAAGTTAAAAATTTACAAAATATATACTGATTATGAAACTGTGTCAAATAATCATAATAATTATTCTTGTTATTTTTAATAATATATTTTTTTATATATATTTTCAGGCGAACTTTCATGTCCATTAGGCATTCAGATTAAAAATTCAGAAGTGAATAAATTCCATTAAATCCCTATGAAAATTGACTATCATCGAGCCAATTATTTATTTACAATGTACCAAAAAGAAAGATAAAAGAAAATAATGATTACCAAAAATTTATTCAGTCAATACAAAAAAGCAACGCTTTAATTAAATTAATATATCTAATTTTCCTTATTATTATATTTTGATATTAATTCTTGTATTATTTCACCGGAGAAGGCGATCGGAAATATAGCGACCGATGCTGCCACGAGAGAGAAAAGACGAATAAATCCAACGAGAGAATGGGACAGTTCTACAGATTTATTACTGATATTGGCCCAAGATTGTCTAGCAGAATCGACTATATTTCTGGCCAAAATATTTCCTTGAGATTATATAAAATATTGTGTTAAATTCCAATTTTTTAAAATTTTTTTTGAATTGGTTCCAAATTAGAAAATGTCTAAATTTCTCCTTCTGTCTTGAATATTGAATTCGGCTCTAGATACACTATAATAATATTACTAAATAAAATATTAATCTTACCGGTCATCCACGAACCTGCCACCAAGAATTCCAACCACATGGAGAAGGATTTTTGACAGATAGGAGAATAATCGGGGAAAAGCTACAAATTTGTAGAAAAATTGCAGAAATCTATAAATAAATCAATAATAATTGACCTAAATAAATCTTACCTCTCACCGAGTAGTAGTGTTAAAATTAAACAATTTTTTTTCTTCAAGATCTAAAAATTGAAAATAATAAATTCCTCGAGTTTGACCAATAGGAATTTTACCGTATTTTAAGATGGTAAAAGGGGTCGGATTCCGAGGTTAAAAGGGTTTTTATTGAATTTCTTTTGGGGGTTCAAATTAGCTACCAAAGACCACCCATAGATGTCACTCAACTTTCAACTTTAATGTAACCTTTATTTAAAAGGAAACGAAAAAAAAGTCAAAATCAATCAAAATATAGTGATCAATGGACTGATACTATTTCAATTATATTAGTGACAGAGGGACCCATAATTAAAATGAGCGTGAACAACTTCTATAGTAGATCGTGAACCCGAAGGTTTTCTAGAGTATTAGCAGTCATGGCAATATGGCTCATCTTTTACTAGAAACCGCCCATTGGAATACATTTCCAACGTCATTTTGACGAATACCCAATGGTTATATCTCTTATATCTTTTACCATCAGGTGCCCAGCAATAATTTTAACTTAAAAACCTTATGCTGCTTAAATAAAATTCCAATACATTTAGTGGTGTTTGTAACCTTGATCCATTACATACAATGCTATGCGTCTGTCACTGGTTAACCGTCAAAGGTGAGCTTTATTTCCAAAACTGCTGAGACCCGGTCTGCAGCTGGTCCATCGAGTACCGATAGAAGGTATGTGCTCGTCTATTTAGGTCCCTTACTCTCTTCTCATCTTTCAGCTTACAGTTTATTTCTTCTAACGAAATTTTTATCGTCGCTAACTCAATAACCGGATGAAAAACATAATCAAAGAAAACACAAACATTTATTTAGACATCGAAACTATTTGTATGTATAAATAACAAAAGATTAACGCAATTTTCATAATGTAAAATTATTCATAATTCTCTCTATTTGGCCTTTTGTTGTTGGAGTTTCCTTCGCTCTTTTTCTGCTCGTCCTGGACTGGTGTGGATTTTTGGTTTACCCGTTGGATTTTTCGGACCATTTTGTTCCTTGTAAGCCACCTGTGATGGTGCGAATACCAAGGAGTAAGTGACAGCAATCCCCCATTAACTTGCCACTACAGCAACTTCGAGCCCGTTAATTTGGATCTTTTGGGCCTGGTTCAAGGCCTTCTCCTCCTGCCATCCCTTTTGACCGCATTGATTTTCTGATATAGGCGTTTTACCCGGGAGCACTCGACCCACATGGCCTTTATTCGTTGCAGCTCACAACTGAGCTGCGCGCATTGTTGATGGAGTTTTGCATTTTCTGTTATTAGTTTCTTTAATTCTCCGCCGATGTCCTTAATGGCGTTCATGGCTGAATTAATAAGTGTAATTAAATAAGACACATTAGTTATAACACCCAACAAACAGAACGAATTACAAGACGTGTTTAATCTTTATTTAATTATTAAATTATCTCAACTAAATATTTCTCCCTTTTACTACATTATCTTGACAAAAACTATTCTAAATTTTTTAATCAAACGAAAGACGAGTTCAACTATTAACACATATATTATTATTCACACATCTACATACACTTTACTTTTCTATTCTATGCCCGAAATCTCTTCGTGGCATCTCTCGTTTCAGAGGACGTCGTGAGTAGGCATGTTCCTCACTCGTCCTATCACTTAAGGCTTCCAGGATATCTTGCTACACGAGGTGTTTTGTGAGGGCCAGGTGCACTGGTGCATTGGGTCGAACGCGATGTTGTAATCAGGCAGGTATCCGTCGGAGCTCGGGATTCGGCCACTGGCTATGTCCTTATTGATTCTTATCAGTCGCTTGCGCTGCATGCTGGTCTTCTAGCAATAGTTTCGTTCAATGTGCTCGAACTGTTGAAGCGCCACCTCGGCTTCGTGCCTAATTTCGCGAGCCGGATTCCTCCCTGGCTCCCTCTTTATGCCCAGACTGGGCAGCTCCACGTCTTTGTCATCCTGGTTCCTACTTCGATCCGGTCATTCGGATGTGACATATGTGGATATGGAATATCCCCGATCCCACAAAGCTTGTCGGTAACGTCCGGCGAATTTATTCGGGATCGTCAGTGTCGTTCGTTCGCTATCTGACCAACGAATGCTAGAATTTCCTATCAATATCAAGAAAAACTATATACCATATCGTGTCATACAATCTCAGTCATTCAATTTTTAATTTATAAAATTTATTCTTGCTCGTTGGCGGATTTTGCCCGAAATTCATAGAATCCAAATTATCTCTGTTCCTTAGCAACCTATAGCATCAATTTGTGTTCTAATTGTTTGGGTTTGGACGTGCTGGATAGCTCCTTTCATTATAAGCCGAACACCTTCTAAACTTTCACCGTCGTCTTGAATGGTCAACGAGGTTTCTTTCGCCTATGTAAACGTCAGGAGGACTAAGACTACCTGTACCGGTTAGAAATAAAAATCATCTTCAGTTCTCTGTCAAAAATTTGCTAACATCAATCGTACGTATCGGTTGCTGAAACGGCAAAAGATTTAGAATACCTCTAATTCAGCGTAATTACTGGCCACTTGCGGCCGCATTCAGCTATTGGGATACTAATATAATTCTACAATTATCCTGCACATGTGATACTTATAGCAATGTTACTTAAATCTAAAAAAACCATTTACTCAAATTCGGCAATTACATTACAGAAAATGTTTTAAAAATCAGGTTACATAAGTAATACTGTATTATAAAACTTTTTCGAGCAATCACATTAAAAACGAAAATTAAGACAAAATATATATTAACGACAAAAGTTAACTTATTAAATTAACATTTAAATTGTCCTAAATGAATTTTTCTTACCCGGGGTGAATTGGGCATTTTCTTTCTTCATCAAACTGGTTTCATGGCGAATCATATCTCGTTTTCTGTTCTGAATTGAATTTTGCATGGCTTGATAAATAATGACGATCCGTATCACCTGGGTTTGCTATTTATACGGGCGAATGATTCACACTACTCGTAACTGGGATGGTCATGAAAATTCTCTGTGTTAGTTGCTGATTGGTTCCAATTTCTCTTCTTTAAATCTTCTTCTCAGTCAGTGCTTTGTTTCATAGAGAATTTAATGACACGTGGTTTCTCGGGTGTGTATTGCTGGTCGACTACTTCTTTCCTGCGCAATCAATGCATACCAACTTCGGACACACTGGAGGGGTGTGAAGTTCTAAGACACACAATTAGTCACTGAATTGTGATTACCTCATCATGTCACTTCCAGAATTTTCTTTTTTTATCTGAAATTCAGACAGTTCTAAATTCCAGATCTTTATTTGAGACTCGGTCAATCTTTCAGCATATCAGTTAGTTATTTGTTTGTTATTGTATTATTATAATACTTAAATTTTAGATTTTTATTTGAAATTTGGTTAATTGTTGTTGCCAAGGGAGTTTTCTTAATATGCTATTTGTTCGTATTTCTCCGTCAAATCAACTACAGAGGGATTTCTTGATGAGTATTTTCCATTTATTAGTGTTATGATTCTATATAACGATTTTGATTTGTGATAATCCCTATACTTTAGTAATAGACGTTTATGGTTATCGTGGTGATAAATTATTATAATGATCTTCTTAGGTCTGTACGATTTGCTAATTTATCTCGGGGTTATTTCATGTCCTACGGCGCCTTGGTGTGGTCTTGTTTCGTTAAATTCATGTCTTAGTCTGGCTTTATGTATGGTTAACTTTATTATTAAAGTGGAAATTGAGTCAGCCAAAAGACTGGTTCCCGATCTCCCCACTGCCCCTATAAGCGAAAGATGATTTGACGCTCAAGCCCGTCGTTACTCACGGCGAGGTCTCTCACGGGCACGAGCTATTGGCGGATGAACCGCACTTACACCACTCTATAGTGATGTGTGATTTTAATAACTTGCTGGTGTGTGGCTGTGGGCCCGAAAAATTTCGACAAAAAAGAACTTTACTGCTCTTGAACTCATAATTATATTCATAATATATTGGCATAGCATAGTTAGATCACTTCCATCCTACGTGCATAATATTCATTCAGGCTCACTTTATGAATTTTCTCCGATAGTGCTTGGTAGTAGTTCAAGACAATTGTTCCAGTACTTTGTGATATAATGCTGTTTTTTCTGATAAAAAACGTTAGAGTTTTTTACGAGAAAAAGTGATCCCTTACAAGTGATTAAATTTATGCGAAAATGAATTGTTATTTATACCTATTCTGTGACCCTAACCTTGCGTGTTCAATTTAATGCGATAAAACAAAATTTGACCTTGAAATTATTTGTATAATCTAACTATAATTTTTATTATTTTCTTGATTTAATTTGACAATTTATTCATTAAATTTTTAATTAAAACTTTTTTTTAACCAAAATTATTTTATTTTAATTCAAATTTTTCCATTAATTCTTTGCTTTTACGTGAATTGTCAATTTTCGGTCAATCTTATGTTATTTTGTTATTTTTATGTTATTTTCGTGCGGATCTTGATGCATTTTGTTATTATTTTAATTTATTTATTTTTTTTTGATTTTATATTTATAATTATGTCTTTCTGACATTTTAAGGTGTTTACTTGATGTTTTATGGGTCTGATATTTAAATCTGCGTGTTATGTTTGCGTGCTGTTTCCAATTCACTTAAACAAAACTTAGTGCTAGCCCGACACATTTATAATGATTTATAAAATTATTTCTTTTGCTTAAATCATATAACGACAAAGTTTTTTGATTGAAAATTCTTTATTTTCCGTCAGAATTCTATTTTGTAATCAAATCATAACACAACCTAAAAATCAAATATACATAATAAAAAGTTTACAATTTGAATTAAAAACCAAGTAAAAGAATTTACCTTTTTAAAATGTAATCACTCATTTAAAATGTAAGATAAAAAAAGTAGCTTAATTTATTTAAACATCACATGTAATCAAAAAATATACTCCCTATGTTCCGAAATAATGTTTACATTTGAAATAAATTTTTCCTATTATCAATGTTTTTGGTCAACTTTAAACTTTATTAATTTATATAGATAGATAATGATCTAGTATGGATAGATTGACAAAAATTTCCAAGATTATAGGTTTTTTTATTGTTAAATTTTAAATACTCCTAAAATACAAATAAAAAATAAATACAGAAAATTTACATTCAACTTATCACTTATCTAATGAATAAAGAAGTTTAATTTTTCAAGATTTTTTAATGAATATGCCCAGCAGAAATCCTCCCAAGCTGAAGATGGAACAATAAATGACATTTTCTCTAAGTACAGCGTATCGAGAGCTTGAATTTCGAAACTTTGGAGAAATGCTTCCAAACAACTTCGAACTGATGAAATAGTTATTGATTCATCATCAATGCGAATAAATTGTGGACGAAAAAGGAAAAACTATGATGATAAATTAAACGATATCAAGAAAATTCCATTAAACCGGCGAGAAACGCTTCGAAGTTTATCATATGCCAGTGGTATTCCAAAAACAACATTATTCAGGAATTTGAAAGAGTTTAAACTATTAAGACAGGTTTCATCTACAGTTAAGCCATTACTAACAGATGAAAATAAAATTGAACGCCTGAAATTTTGTCTGTCCTATATAAAAACAGATGGATGCTTCGATAATTTTTTCAATCATGTTCATATTGATGAAAAATGGTTTTATCTTTCGAAAGTTAGGCGCAGCTATTAATTGACCATGGATGAAGAGATTCCTCATAGAACATGTCAAAGCAAAAGATTCATAATAAAGGTGAGGTTTTTGGCAGCAGTTGCTAGACCCCGAGGTGATATTGGCTCTGAGAATAATTTTGATGGCAAGATTGGCATCTGACCGTTTGTTTATAAAGAAGAAGCAAAATGAAATAGCAAGAACCGAATGAAGGGTACTTACGTCACTAAAAATATTGAATCAATTAATTCGAAGTGTTGGGCCAGAACACAAATAGCCTTGAAAATTATTTAAATGCATTAGTAATACAGCACGAAACCCCAGCGCATACAACATACAACACCAACTAAACACTTTAAAATCTGAGAGAATATAAATAAATATAAAATCAAAAAACATAAAAGTAAAATAAAATAAATACAAAATGCATCAAAAACCGCACGAAATTTACATAAAAATAACATAATAACAAGAAAGTTTGACAGAAAAGCGACAAGTTATATAAAAGTAAAAAATTAATGAATTAAATGAGTAAAAATAAAATATTTTTGGCTGAATAAATTTAATTAAAAATGTTAAAAATAAATTACCAATTTAAATTAAGAAATAAATAAAATTTTAATTTAAATAACACAAATAATTTCAAGGTCAAATTTGTTTAATCGCAATAAAAATAACACGCAAGGTTAAGGTCAAATTATAGGTATATATACTGATTTGTTTCCACAAATTAACTAGTACTTTGCAGTATTATTTTCAACTTACCGTAATTATCCGAATATAAGACGCACCCAATATTTTTTCCTGATGTGGAGAAAAAATTAGTTGAATATGTTCATGAAAGGCGATTTTCAGGTTTCTCAATATCCACTGTAGAAGTTAGGTTGAAGGCTTTAGAGTTAGTCAAGGAGATGTATCCTGGTTCAATATTTAAAGTGGACGAGTCCATTGAGATTGAGAATTTGATGGAAAGTGAAGATGAAAATAATGGTCTCTGTAATGAAAAAAACATTCTGTAACTAAAAATAAACATTTTGTATTAATTTATACTTTATTTCCTTTGTGCATATCGGTTTTTCAGAAAATTTTCTGAGTAGGAAAAAATATTTCCTGTTATACCCATGTATAAGACGCACCACGATTATCATCCACAAAAGTGATGAAAAAAGCGTCTTATATTCGGATAATTACGGTAATTGAAATATTGATTTTCAGTCTCACTTTGAGACTTGTTTTGAGCAAGTTTACTGTGGTTAGTGTGCGTTGCAACTAAATTTAAACGCATTGACAATTATGAATTTAATGATTGATAACCTAATGCTATTAGAGATGTTATGAACCATGAATTGACAATGTTTATTTATTATGATAATGCGGATTGAAAATGTTATTTATGAACAATAAATTGTACTATGGGAGTAATTCCAGTTTTAGTGAAATTTCTGTTGTTTCTGTCGCCTCCTTTCGGCCCTTCCTGGCCTTGCACGGGATTTTGGTTTGCTTGGTTGATCTATCGGGGTTGTCGCATTTTTGTAGGCCACTTGAGCTGGGGCGAATACTAACGTATAGGTGACGGCACTTCTAACCCGCGAATCTGGATCTTCTGGGCTTGATTCAGGGCTCTCTCTTCCTGTCAGCCCTTTTGAGCTGCGTCGATTTTTTGATAGAGCCGTTTCATTCTTGACGGCTCGAACCAGGTGGTCTTAACCCGCTGCAGTTCGCGGCTTAGTTGAAGACATTGCTGGTGGAGATTTTTGTTTTCCTGGTTAAGAATTTTTAGTTCTCTGCTAATTCCGTGCATTGCGTCCATCACTGACTTTCTTAATGATAGAAATATCTGATAAATCATGGTTTACACATTTAGTTAGTGAATTAAAGTCTCAATATTTTCCTAATTTTCGTTCACCGCTATTTCAGGACGGGTTTAATATTAGTGGTATTATCTTGGGAGAAACCGTTTATCAGATTTATTTCAACACGAGACAAAACGTTTAGTTAAGAGAGATACATTTATTTAAAATATAAATGCACAACAAATTTCAATTCATACGTGTTCTTTTGTCTGCCAAACGCCTTCGAGAAAAGGCGTGCTCCTCGGTACCCCGATCCTCAAATATCTCTCGAATGTCTGGCTGGAGCAGACTCTTCAGGACCATCAGATGAATGGGTGCGTCGCATTCTAGGAGGGCCGGATCCCGGTGATCGTAGGCTACTCCGTAGTTGGGCAGGTGTTCCCTCTGCCGGTTGGCCAGATACCTGTAGCGCCATTCTAACTGCTCGAGGCGGTGGAGTTCGCCTTCCGCCCTTTGTCTGATTTCTCGGGCTGGATTTCTGCCCGCTCCCTTTTGATGAGTATGCTGGGGAGTTCGACATCCACTTCTTGACCATTGCGTTCCGGCTTGGCCATTTGAGGGTTCCATAAGTTGATATGGAATAACCCCGATCCTATAATGCTTGTCGGTACCTTCCGGTGAATCGATTTGGGACTGTTAACGTGGTTCAGTCCGTGTCAACCCAGCTGCTACTGGAGGTACCTGATGAAAATTAACGATAAAAGAATTTGACTAACAGTCCGCTACACATCGTGAGCATCATTTCCTATCTCTCGGAAAAATCACATTCATCTGTTCTTATCCGACTATGTCGGCGTACATTACCGGCAACTAATAGTCCTCTACCGGGACTCATTCTAGACCCAATAGCGTTGTCCCAAACAACCACTTTCGACTGGAATAAATTACTCATGGGTCCTTATTCAAAATTAGAGACTTCGCCCTTATTAACTATCGTTAATACGTCTTAATTACTAGTAAAATCTCCTGCTTGAGTCATATAACTATATACTAAGAAATGATTACTTCGTTATTTCAATTTAAAAATGGGAGACTATATTTCTAATCGATTCTATATTAATTAGCTAGAACTGATCGTATCTCTAAATCCCCGTACCCTGATCAACTTTCACTGGACCTATCTAAACGAATAACTCCACCTTGATCGACTTCTATTTTACCTGCTCAAAAATACATGACTCCGCGTTGATAGTCTTTCGCTCATCATACCTTAAGCAAATAATTATACGTTGTTTGTTGATAAGTAACTGCCTATGGATTAACTCTAGTTCCAAATTTTCATCATCAAATCATTCTACATTACTTGCCATTAGTACAGCATTCAAATCAAATGACCTTAAATTAATCATACTTATCTGGAAATATCTAGTTTAGGTGACTTTACATTGTTCGTATTCAATTCAAAACTAAATAATTGGTGGGTTTTCTGGGTGTTGATATTTGAAACTATATGGTTGTTACCCAGACAACCCCCTATAAATATATTTCGCTTACCACTCGGCACTCGTTGCTAAGCAACGTTGGAACTGTGTTTGAGTGGTTGGATCGCTCACAAAAAGTGAGCGTTATTGCTAAGGCTATAATTGACCGAACGATCCCTGGGTCCAAGGCGTGTGCTCGATTTCGATTTTTAGGTCCCATTATTCGCCTATCTCTTTCAGATGTTAATCTATGCTCTCATATCCCTCATCTTACGCCTATTCCCATAATTCCTCTTATCGCTTTCGTGTTGACCTCTCATACCAATTTCTCACAGATCCCTCTTTATCCTGCTTCACGTGTACTAACATTCATATGATCATCGAAATAATAGTTAAATGATAACAAAAAATGTATTTTTGTAAACGATAGTAAACATGAATTTAAGGGTGTCTATTATACATTAGCGGATGTTCGAGCGGCTTGACGATTAGCTCGGTCTTTTCGTCCTGGTTGATGAGCGCTGGGCTTTGTGACGATCTTCGTAGTCGTCGTCGAGTCACGATACGCTAGCTGAGCAGGGGCGAAGACAAGATGGTATATCACCGCTGTGCCTTCCTGACACTGCCACCTCTAGCCCCTTTATTTGCGTCCTCAAGTTCTGATTTAGTTGTTTTTCTCCCGTCCAGCCCTTTTGCGCGGCTGTTAGCTTTTGATAGAGCGCTTTCACCTTTGCTGGCTCTACCCACATGGCTCTAATTCGTTGAATTTCGTTGTACATCTGCAGGAGCTGAGTAAGGAGGTTCTCGTTGGCTTTCCGTGCGTGTTCCAATTCCCGTTGTAGTACTTTTGTTGTTTCCATATCTGTAAAGTAGATTTATCAGATTGCATTAATTTAATTTGGTGCAATTACTGGGTTATAATTATTATCAATAGGTTCCGACAGGTGGGATTTTATTAATACTATAGATTGAACAAGTATAAAAATCAACTAAAATATTTATTTTATTAAACTAAGGTGAGATCGTCATGCGTCATCGTCGGTAATTGTTACTGTTAGTTTTTCTATGATGTTGAAGGGAGTTTGATTTCGCGTAGGGATGCTCCTGGTGTAATAAGATGCTCCGGCTGCAATATCTTCGTTCACGTTGGCAAGGTAAAGCCTGGCCCTGGCTACCTGGAGGTTGGTCTGGCGCTGATGTTCCTCGAGGCAAGCGAGGAGGAACTCAGCTTGGCCGCGGTTCTCTCTGGCCGTATTTCGGCCTGGCTCCCGTTTTATAGCTAGGAACGGGAGCTCGATCTCCTACCTTTGTTGCAGAGTGCCGGATCTGGATTCTCTAACTTGGGATACGGTAAATCCCGCATCCTACAGTGCTTGTCGACAACGATTGGCAGCATGCGCGGGGAATCGGATGGTGATTCTGGATTCGTCAACCCACGACTCATCTAAATAAAATCCAATTAAAATTAATTATCCAAGTTTTCTGGGCCATCTGATTTTTAGGTAGCTGCTTAGTTGTGCGTCGCTGAGCGTGTTTATGTGTTTCGTGGGTCATTCCAGTAATTTTATTTCTTTATTTTATCTTCGGAGTGTGATGTAACGTCGATGTACATGCGGCGAGGTGATCTTTTGGTCATTTCGTTACCGGTATCATCCTGACAGACAGTGCGGTCGACTCGGCTAAAGGGAGGGGGTTGCTCTCTACGGCGGGGTTGTTGCATGCGTCTTATAAAGAACGTCGATCTACCCGATCCAGTCGAGATAAAGGGAAAATCCGAATTCATCTATATTGATATCGGTGTGTCTAACTTGACGCTAAGCATCGATCTTTCTAAGTAATTTTAGATTATTTAAATCACGTAGTGAATAGCGTTGTAATTTGTATTTTTATTTTTGACAAATTATTAATCTGAATTCTATTCAAATTGAGCTCCAACCCATTTAAGCTGTCATGCCGATGATATGCTTTGTAAGAAGAGTTAATGGAAAACCTGACAATACTATTAAAGAAACGTACTGAATTATTTAGGGCGGTCGTCCGACCCGCTACCAAGGGAATTTCCCTTTAGTATTGTTCAGATGTTTTTGAGAGCAAGGAAGAATTCCGTCATTATCAAAATTCTTAATAATAAAATACCGTATTCTTCCACTATTTATTTTAGCTTAATTTAATATGAATAGAAAACTTTCTAAAATCAGTAACGATAGCATGCCTTAATTTTATCCAAATTATTTCTGTTTAATTTATTACTAAAAAGATTCATAACCCATCATGATATTGATAACTAGTAACACAATACTTTAATTTTACTCTATTTATTTTTGTTTAATTTATTGCTAAAAGAAATTCCTAGTCCGTCGTTATTGACAGTCAACAACAAAGGATTTTAATTATATTCTATTTATTGGGGTAATTTATTACAAAAGGAAAATTTGTGATCCATCGTTATTAGCAATCAGTAATACAATACTTTACCCTATTCAACTTTATTTAACTAAAAGAAAATTCTTTTTTAAAATTAAGCCCATTGTTTATTGCTTTAATTATGGGCTTAGTTTATTACCAAAAAAAATACTAATTAAATACCGTAATTTGACCCATTATCAATAAACTACAATTGTTTTCTCGGAATGACATTTTGGCAACATGGATTACAGGATTCCTCAAAAAAAAATCCTTTCAGCTCCGCCTAACTGAATTGTTATCCTCTTTGAAAAAATGTAAATCGAATTGATATTTGGATTCCTCCCTTACCGAACAGGTCGGAGTTAGATTGATGATTATGCCTGTGGTTTGACGTTTCGTGTACTTAGTTAATGTTGGGGGTAATTTGTCATTTTGGTCATGTTTTTTCATAAACTCGAAGAGAAATCAATGAAGAGTTCATTTAAAGTAATTTTTATTTTTATAATTGATATTAATTCAGCATGGCTTTGTGAGGTTGATACTGGATAATGTTATCTCCCGTCTAGGACTGGTATAGGTGAGGAAAAAATTGATATATAAAAATAATTTACTTGTGATGCTAGAGTTGGATCCTAGAGAGGTCACTCCTTCTTAGAACCTCACTGGGAAATTTCGGTCGGATTCGTTTGAGTGGTGATGCATCCTACTGTAATTTGTAAGTTAATGTTTTACTTCAAGTGGTTTGTGATATTTATACCGTCAGTGTGTTATCGCTATAACTGATCGGAAGAATCCCAAAGGTCACGCCAACGATTTTTCGAGACAGTGCGTGCGTGGGCATATGAATGTGTTGTGCCTGTCGAATTTAGTTTCCCTTTAGTGCACACGGGATAGTGGTCATTATTGATCGGCTAGAATGTAAATGCCAAGTTCGCTATACAAATAGCAAATATTATTCTACTCGATCATTTGTCTTCTCGATTCCTCCGACGGACTTTGGGTTAATTAATGTTTGTGGATTGTTACTTTTGTTGATTTATTTCGGGCAGGTAACATTACAATTAAGTTTTAATGGATTATTAACTTTTGGATTGTAGAATATCACCTTCTGGCATATCCTTATATAACGGAAGATTCTGGTCGGCCGCATTTTTATCACGGATTTTATTCATTTTTATAATTAATAAAGATTTTTCTAGCTATTGTTTATTATTATTTCAAAAAAATATGATTTGGACATCTAAATGAGTTAGTTTGGATGTTTTGTTACAATGGTTAGACGGGGTCTTAATGTCCTATTGGTTGGCATTTTCTAAGTCGAATTTATTTTCTATTCAGTTGTTAGTAGTGTTTGGCCAAGACACAAATAGCCTTGAAAATTGTTTAAATGTATCAGTAATACAACACGAAAACCTAGCACCAAGATAACTTAAAATATAATATACAACACCAATTAAACATTTTAAAATCTGAGAGAATATAAATAAATATAAAATCAAAAACATAAAAGTAAAATAAAATAAATACAAAATGCATCAAGAACCGCACGAAATTTACATAAAAATAAAATAATAACAAGAAAATTTGACCGTAAAATGACTATTTATATAAAAGTATAAATTAATGAATTAAATGAATAAAAATAAAATATTTTTAGCTGAATAAATTTAATTAAAAATGTTAAAAATAAATTACCAATTTAAATTAAGAAATAAATAAAAATTTAATTTAGATAACACAAATAATTTCAAGGTCGAATTTTGTTTAATCGCAATAAAAAATAACACGCAAGGTTAAGGCCAAATTATAGGTATATATACTGATATGATTTGACAAATCTTAATCTTAATTTTCAGTATTGATTTTCCGTCGTACTTTGACACATGATTTCAACAGTTTTACTTTGGATTAATATATTTGCCTGTGAATAATGGATTCATTGATCGATGTTTTATGGATTATTACGAAGATATATTTATGAATTTTAATTTGATGGATTTTTACTTTCGATTAATATATTTATCTGTGAATAATGGATTCATTGGTCGATGTTTTATGGATTATATTTATGATATATTTATGAATTTTAATTTGATGGATGTATCTGGTAATTTAATTTTGGTTTTAATAAATTATTATAATGCATAAATTAATTTTTCAAATTGTCGAAATTTTCCGGCCCACAGCCAAAGACACATCACAAGTTATTAAAATCAAACATATTGTTCGAACCATGTAAGTGCGTGGAATATCGCCAATGATTCGTGCCCGTGAAGGCTCCGGCGTGCGGAACGCAGGAGTTGGAACGTCAATATTATCCGTAGATAGGGAAACTTGGAGGGTAAATGAGTAGTCCTTTGGCTGCTCCTTCATCATCCGTTTCCTGTAAAATTAACATACATTTTTAACAACAATCGGCTCAAAATATCTAACACCGAGTAGTCCAGTGGGCACTCATTAATTATGAAATGAACATACATAGATCTTAAGGACAAAGAGAGGGAATGGGTAGTGGGGAAAATTGCGAAATCGTTGCAACAGTTAAAATGAATAGCCATCGGAAAAAGATTAATCCGAACGACCAAAATCATGAAAAATAATGTTTTTAAATAAGAATTAAATAAATTATGTCAATTAAAACGGAAAATATGGGCGGATTGCTGCTCAAATTTTCCGAAGTAATTAAAATACTTATAGAAAATAGTAAAACAAAAAAGCGATTTGTCGTTCGATTGTTAGTATAATATTCTTATAAACCGTAAAATAAGGGCGGAACGCTGCTCAAATTTTTCGAAGTAATTAAAATACTTATTGAAAATAGTAAAGTAAAAGTGGAACGCGTAAAATAAGGGCGGAAAGCTGCTAAAATTCTTCGAATCAACAAAAATACTTTACCGAAAACCGGGGAAATACAGATAGATTACGGCTAAATTTTTATATAAGAAAAATATTTCTTAAAGCTAAGGAATAAGGACGAATCCCTACACAAAATTTTGTTAATAATATTGATAATAATTATAATAATAATAATAATAATAATGTTGGGCCAGAACACAAACGGCCTTGTAAATGTTTAAATGAATCGGTAACACACATGCAAATATAACATGCAAATTTAAACTCTAACCTACTAAAACATCAACTAAACCCTATCAAATATGAGGAAAAGATAATAAAATATAAAATAATAAACATAAAAATAAAATTAAAATAATAACAAAATGCAACAAGATCCGCACGATATAAATATAGACATAACACGAAAACCCAACAAATTCGACCGAAATTTGATAATTTAACAAAAAATAAAAATTTCAGGAAAACGAAATTATAAATCAAAGAATTTGAATTAGAAATAATTCAATAAAAATTGCAAATAAAAAATTATCAAATTAAATTAAAAAATAATAAAAATTAAGATTAGAATACACTAGAAAATCCAAGGTCGAATTTTGTTTTACTAAATCAAAAAGAACACGCGAGGTTAAGGACAAAAAATAGGTATAAATACCGATTCATTTTTACACGATTTTAAGCATTTTTAATCGTTTTAAGAATCATTTTTTGAATCGTTTTAAAAATCGTGTTTAATCGTTTTGAATCGTGTAAAATCGATTTGAACAGTTTTTAAAAATCTACTTTAGGTGAGTGAGAGTTTTATTTGAAAACTCTCTCTCCACGTCACATCCTTGCAATCTCGGTAGAGCTCTGCTTGGATGTCGGCGTGGGGAGAGTAGTATTTTTGTATGATGTCTATTATTTGGCAAGTAATTTGTTATATTGTTTTTTTTAATATATTAATAAATATTTATAAAACATAAAATCAGTTTGTTTTTCATTAATTATTCGTTTCATTGTCGAAATATTTCCGGCCCACAGCCAAGACACATCACAAGTTAGTAAATTCTACATATTATTCAGATTCGTGTAAGTGCGTGGAATATCGCTGATGATCTGTGCCCATGAAGACCCGGCGTGCGGAACACAGGGATCGGAACGTCAATATTTTCCCGTATAGAGGAAAGGAGAAATAAGGAAGGGGTCTTTTGGCTACTTCCTCGTTTCTCGATTTCTGTAAATTCGACCTAAATTATTCTACATACGGCTCAAAATTATTACACCGAGTAGTCCAGTGGGCACTCATTAAATGTAATATAAACATAATGCGCCTAAGGTCAATTAAAGGAATGTGACGGGGAAAAATATAAATTGAAATCGTTGTTAAGAATAAAATATTTAATTAAAATGTAATGTTAACGATAATATGCCACCCATTTTCTAGTATTAATATGGATAACCGTTGAGTAATCTCCAAACCCGTGTTACAACTGATAAGTAAATTTAAACCAATCGTAATCATAAAAATTATTCCCATAAAACCCAAAGATTACCCATAGCAAAACTAATAGCGCGAGCGTCATACCCTTTAAAACAAAATCATTCAAAGCCAGTTAAATGAGGGACGAGATATTCCAATGACCATAAACAAGCATTTTTGCCAATATTAATGTAGAAAACCACTCAGTATAGTCAAAATAACTCTCCTTTAATTAATTCCATCCAACAAGTTGAAAATAAACCACGAGTATTCTACATATGATCCTTTACTAAAAGAAAGCAATAAACAGGGATGCGAGTCGTAGCGTGCGCCATTTCACCCTCAAAAGAGAAAACTCATTTTATTTTTGCTTACATCATATAACGACCCGGTACTCACAGGAAATATCGATCCTTTTAATACAGATAGAAGGCATAAAATCACAATTGTAAAAATTTATTTCCATACAAGAGATATTTTCTATATTCCCCTGAGGCAAATCAGTTTTGCGAATCCATCTCGTGTGATAGTGAAACCCAGTGTCGCGCCTAAAAGAAGTAGAGAAAAATTGACCACATATGCCTGAAACTCTTACCAGCATTTGAATTATCACCTTACCGCACAGAATTAAGGCACTCCCGGAAAACTTTTAGTAGACCATCAACCGACGACCAGAGCTCAGGAAAGTTAACTGCAATCCACAAACATCTGCATAAAGCGAATCTAAACCTAGTCGAATATTATAACTGTCAATGAACACCAAATACTTACTCGACTGATCCATAATCCAACAAAACTACCAAATCCAATGAATTAGATATCGAGCTAATATTAAAATAGAAATAAATGAGAAAAATTTTAATTTGCTAACCTGCTGAATAGACCACCTATCCAATCGATAATTTCGCATAACCACTGTTGACACAACCATTAATCAACGACATGGTCACTTGTCTGCACGAACAAAATTGACTCCATACAGAAACACAACAAGAGTGTGCCTGTCCCACACCAATTTATCGATCCGATATTTCAAACATTAAACGAGAATATCGGGGTAGAAAATACGATAGAGTGTGATTTTCCACCGCACACTTTCACCCTATAAATAAGTCAAAATATCAAAACAACGTCTCTAAAGATTCTGCCAATGTCTCATAGATTTAATACCGACGACGAGATGCCGACCAACCAGTTCCCCACCAATGTCGAGCCTATAGAACTAAATTCATGCAAAACAGGTAATTTCAAATTCTTACCTAATCTGTCTCTGGGATAACAATAATTTATACATAACACCGTGTAATTAATAATATACCTTCTAATCACCATCTTTAAATGTTTTTCTAATTAAATAAAATTTTGAATTACCTCCTTTTTGATTTGTAGTTAAACAGGTTATAAAAAAAGGTGATAATTTAGCCATACTTTATTTTCTTTTGATTTATATGAAGGTGATTTTTTTGAATTTTGGTTAGACAATTTATATAAACTCTAATTTTTTTGATTTTTGGTAAACAAGATACATAAATTCAACTGATAATTTAACCATATTTTATTGATATTTCTTATGGATTTTTACTAAACAATTTATATGAGATTTAATTTTAATTATGAATTTTAGAATTTTTGTTAAACAAGATATATAAATTTAATTGATAATTTAATCATATTTTAGTTTGATTTATATGAAATTGACATTTCTTATGAATTTTTGTCAAACAATTTATATAAAATCTAGTTTTTAAATCCTGAATTTTGCGATTTACATGAAGTTGATATTTTTTAGGATTTTTAGTCAAATAATTTACATAAAACCGATTTTAAAATCATGAATTTTTGTGATTTTGGTCAAATAATTAGTATGAAATTATTAGTTTGATCGTAGAATTTTTATGAATTTTGGCTGAACGATTTATATGAAAATTGATATTTTAATTATATATTTTCATGACTTCGAGTTGAGCTGTCTGTAGGAAATTGACTTTTCAACCCTAATATTTTAATGAATTTAGTTAAGGTATTTCTATGTAATTGATATCTTAATCATAGTTTCAAACGAATGTTATTTTTTAGATATTGCAACTATAATTCGTCAACTGATTTTTAATCGAATGATTTTTTTTTATTGTTAACCATAATTTATAGGGTTGAGGGTTAACACATCATTTATCCCCATAGTCTTTAAGAGAACTGACCTTCAGTTATAGTTTTCCCAAATAGTTTAGAATGGATTTGTTTGCCATGAAAACTGTTAGGTTAAAGATAAATGTACAGTGATATTAACGGCTCTTCCTTATTCAGGGAGATCCAGTTCGATGACCTATACCCCAACCCACGTTGCTGATTGATGGAGGTGGGCATGGGAACAATTCCGGCAGGAGAGATGCCCCAAGTTTCCCCAACCGGAGCCTCAACAATTCGACGGACGGTCAATGGAAAGCGACCACAACTCATGGCTGCCTGACCGACAATGGGAGGAGTGGAGCCCGGCCTGGGAGATCCGCGAGCAGGCCCGTCATCTCCTCAGACGACTCGAAAACCACCAGCGACAGGTGGACCTACAAGTGGTTAGGGCTCGCCAATACTTGGCGAACGTTGAAGAAGATCTCTTAGCTGGTCGAATCGCCAGCAGCTACCACCACCCACCTCAATACAAGGCCCCACTCAACAACCAGCCGAAAATCTCTCGGGCTCGTAACACCAAGCGACCCGGGATGATCATCTCCAATTGCTCTCCGGAGGAATGGGTGGAGAGGGGGTTCAAGGACTCCTGAACCATCATCTGATAGAGACGTACACAATGTAGTTAGAATTTTGATTAATAAATAGTTTAGTCCCTTATACAAATGTCCTTGATTGTCTGGTTAATAGAAATTTTCTCATGTTTAAAAAATGTATATTAAACAATTCCGAGCCAATATTTATTAATTCAAATATTTTTTTTGTTGTATTAATGGATCCCCTACAACTACTGCGAATAGAACTGGCCCGTGCCCAGCGAACTAACAAGTCCCTACACGAACAGATCCTTCAATTAACCCGAGAAATCCACCAAACCAAAACCACCTGGGTAGACCCGACAAACATCAAGTCACTCCGCCAGCGGCTCACTACTGCCCAAAAGGGATGGGCCGATGAGAGACAACTGAATCAAAACCTTCGAACACAGATAAGGGGGTTGGAGGTTGCCTTGTCCGCCAGCCAGGAATGGGTGGCAGTGACCTACCCTCTTGTCTTCGCACCATCTCAGTTGGACTATCGGGAATCAATGACCAATCCAACGCCAGCCGTAACCCCAACCACAACAACATCCAACAGCTATAGGCCGGGGTGAAAGGAACGAGCCAGGCGCAGAGCCGCTCGGTTATCAAATACAACTCAATTAACTTAAGTGTGACCTGAATGATTCATTTCTTATGCCTGTGTATAAATTATAATTTCCTGTTGTCTTATTCAAAGTGATGAGTTAAAACTTGATAAACCTTGAAAACCTTACCGTCCACACACAAATGCCCTTACTCTTACGAGTAGTAGTCTCCTTATCTCCCAGTACGACACTATCAGATTCTATCCTAATGATTTTAATCTTAATAACCATCGCAAGAAAGGGACTTTCAAAGCGAGCATAGGTCTTCTATCGACAGCTCGTTGGACCCAGGGATTGGCCGAACAATTATAGCATTAGCAGTAACGCTAAATTTTTGCGGACGATCTACCCACTTGAACACAGTTCCAACGTTGCTTATCAACGGGTGCCGAGTGGTAAGCGAAAGATATTTGTATGGGGTTGTCTGGGTAACAATCATATAGTTTCAAAATATCAACACCCAGAAACCCACCAGAATGAATATGAAAAAATGATCAAGCAAAATGTGTTTCCAATGATCAGAGCAAAGTTTCCTCGATCAAATGATATCATCTACTTTCAGAAAGATAATGCAAAGCCGCATTTCAATGAAGACTATCCAGATATGCTCGAAGAAGGATCAAAAGATGGGTTTTCTATTATGTTTAAAAATTAACCACCTAAAGTCCCCACATGAACGTATTAGATCTTTGATTCTTCAATGCCATTCAATACATTCTGCATCAACATTTACCGAAGACCATTGATGAATTGATAAGCTGTGTGAGTAATGCCTTTGATGAGCTACACCCAGATAAACTAGATGTATTTTTAACACTCCAGCAGTGCACGGAGGAGACAATGCTTGCAAATGGGGGAAATAATTATAAGTTACCGCATATTAGCAAAGCAAAGCTCCGCAACCATGTTACTCTACAAGTATCCCTAACTTGTAAACCAGAAGCGATTCTTACGACTCTATAAAATTGAATCCTCCCTCCTTGTCAAGAATAAAATGTTTTATTTAATAAATATTAACATTTTTACACTAATTATTGACTGTTAATAATGCTATAAATTTTTTTAAATGTAAACATCATTTAGCAACAAAAAATAAAGGTAATATGTAAACATTATTTCGGAACAGAGGGAGTATTATTAAAATATATTATAATATATAATTTATTATTTACGATAGTTACATTTATTATTATATAAAATTTTCTAAACTGCATATAATTTTCAGTTTATCAAATGAATTGTTTTAATATTTAAAATCTAAACAATTTTATTTGATTGTTATTCTGAAACAAGGGTTTACTAATTTTATAAATATGGGTTGTGCAATGTCTCTTGATGAAAGGATTGCTTTGAATAAAAGCAAGGATATTGATAAAAAATTAAAAGAAGATGGTTTACAATTACAGAGAGATATCAAATTATTGTTATTAGGTATTATAATTAAACATCAAAAAACCATTTAATGAATTTATAAACTGTAGGTGCTGGGGAATCTGGTAAAAGTACAATTATGAAACAAATGAAGTTAATTTATTGATTTTTTTTAACATAACCATAATTCTAAATATGATCATTTTTATTTTTCTTTATCTTTATATTTTAAAATATTTATAAATAAATATAATAATTAAAATATTACACAATATTACTTCAGGTATTTAATTACATGATTAATGAGTTTCTAGTATTTTCACAATTTTCTAGAAAAGTAAATAATTTTTGTACAATTAAGTTTATAAGGTGTAATATATGTATATATAAACATTCAAATTTATTGCAATTATAATTACGTTTTAGAATAATTCATGAAGGTGGATTTTCATCCACTGACAATCATCATTATAAACCTATAGTATACAGTAATACAATTCAATCAGTAGCTGCTATTCTTAGAGCTATGCATAAATTAAATATCTCATTTGAAAATTCAGCGAGAGAAGTTACTAAATTAATGAGTCCTACTTTACTTTAATTTTATAAAGGCTGATGAAATTTTAGTAAATAATATCATGACGACAATGAAAGATCAAGAACCATTTACTCCTCAATTAAATAGTGCTCTTAAAAGCCTATGGAGTGATATTGGTGTTCAAGAATGTTTCCGCAGGTCTAATGAGTATCAGTTAAACGATTCAGCTCAATAGTAAGTTTATAAATCCATTTTTATTAATTAATTATTATAATTATTGACTGTTTATTTTCTGTTTTAATGTAATTTCAACAAATCTTCTGAGTATATATTTTTTTAATTTTTATGATGGGTGTTGTTTTATTGTTAATTTTGGAATAAAAAATATAAATAAATTTGTCCTAATGAGTAGAATAACTAAAATAAAACAATTAATACAAAAAGTCATCAACTGTCATAAAATCAAATCCCGAATATTATCAATTGGAACAATTCAAAGATTAACAGATACAAAAGAAAAGTTCAATCAGAACTTCCAATATATTAATAATAGTATTATCTTATTAACGTCATTGTTCCTTTTAATAAAGTTTTGTTATTATAAGTTATATTTATATATATATATATATATATATACGCACACAAAAACTCAACTACATACATTCAACCTAATTGTCCTGATACGTATGTTTACAGGTGACTCGATTGGGCTCATCAATGCAATCAAATTTATTGAAAGTTAAGTAATAATACAGATACAATTATATGTTATATGGTGTTTCATTTCTTGATTAGTTACTATTAATTTATGGATCAATAGTAGAATGTTCTTTGCACAATGTAAACTCTATGTGAGATCGTGCTTCTTCATATGTCTTAACTCCTTGTCATACAATGACGAGTCTGACTCGACGTAAGTTCTAAATGCCAAACAGTATCAAAACAAGGGAGACTCGTCATGAGATTATTTATTGCATTAATTAACATACATGTTAATTACTATTATATTATAATATTAAATTAGTAGGCATAAATGCTTTTATTTATAATGTCAATAATTTAATTTATTTTCACATTGGTTCGGTTCGTAATTACCATTATATAATCGTATGACAAGTGGTTAAATTTCTTTTCTTTCAAAAAGCAAAGAATCCAATCTCTCAGTGTGTAAGCAATATATATTATATGTCCGGATACCATAGTAATGGTGTTTATTTACCAAAAATCTTCTTCGCATTGTGTTGTCCAAGCAACACTTTTGTTTTTGCCACCTGTAAAATACTCTAACGGTCTAGTTGTCTTTGAATAATTGCACAATTCGCAAAAAAACCTTTAGATGTTTTACAGAGTTAGTCTGTTTCAAGTTTTTAATTGTATTAATTCTTTGAATTATCTGTTTTAATATCTTTGTCATTATATTTGTGCCCCAGAACCTTCAATTCAGATAATACAAACTTTCATTTTTCTGGATTAACTTTACATTCAGATTTTTTAATTCTAAAAGTTTATTAATTCTATTCTTGTGTTCCCCAATCGTTTTTGGAAATATCAAGAAATCGCCTAAATAGATTCTTCATTGCACGTCATATCTTCAATTTTTAATGTAATGAGTTTTTGGAACGCTGATAGTGTAGCAACTATTCCGAAGAGTATTTTATTAAAGCAAAATTGGCCCTGTATTATAGAAAATGCTGTTTTAAATTTACTTTCGTAGTTTTCAATCCAACTTGTTGATAAGCATTTCCTAAATATATTGAGGAAAAATATTGGTTTTCCCCTTTTAGCGAATCTAACATTTCGTTGATATTGTGAATTGGAAAAGTTTTTCTAACGGTATTTGAATTTAAAACTCTAAAATCTAAATACTTTCGTATGCCGGAAATTCATTTTTTGACATACACCCAATTAGTGAATTCCATGATGATTAACAATTCTTTATTATTTTATTTTTTCTTTAAATTTTTATCGATTACTTCTAACTTATCTTCATAGTCGATTGTTTGTCGCCGAGATTTAATTGGCATCCGGTCGCTACTCGTTTCAATTTGGTGTTTCGAAATATTTGTTTTACCTATATTCCATTTATTACACAAAAAATATCTGAAAACTGAATCACAATTTCATATTACAATTTTTATTAACTCATTTAAAGTTTTACTTTTCTTATTTTTAGTGCCAGACTTAGCATACAAAACTGAAGATATTATTATTATAAAACTAAGCTAACTTTATCCAATTCATTTTATAAATATATTTCTTTGACTAAAAAAATGTTATCGAATATTTCCTTATAGTTAAATTCTATCTGCAAAGAAACTTCCTAACATACTACTGTTGGTACATGATATTTTTTATTTTTTTCATTAATGAGCTTTAGATTTAATTTTTCAGCTATCAATTTCGAAATGACATTTAGTTTCGCAACTGCGTCAAACAGCGAATAAAAATTTAATTATTTTATTTAATATTATTAAAAGGATTTCCATCAATATTACAATATCCTATATTACATTCATTTTTATCACATTTACATAAGATTTAAAATTATCATTAAATTTATTTATAGACCAATAATTCTTATCAGTATTCATTTTGGCTATTATTTTAAAAAAATTTATCAAATTGTTGATTGAGTAAAATAAAATCAATATTTGAACTAAAACTATCAAACAATCAGTCAAATTTTTCAATATTTAAGATCATCAAAATTTTATTATTGTTTACATGTGATTTATGGGTCTTAACATATACAATCCGCTAAAAGCTTTGGCATTTCCCGAAATCTCAGACTGTTCGTCATAGTCTTTTGGCTCATTATCGTATACTGCTGCAACTCGATATGTATCGTTCTGGTCATTTTGTCGATTTGTATTTATTGGGATTCCTTATAATTCTACTTCTGAAAACGCCTAAAACTTAAATGAACTTGCTTACCACAACACGAGCATCGAACGTTATAGTGATTGCTCCTAGTGATTTATGTTTTCCATACAAATGAATTTTTGTTAAATTGCGAAACTTTTGAATTATAATTTGAATTAATTTTTTTAAGCTTTTGGGTTTTCAAATTCAAGAAATGTCAAATTTAAAAAAACTTATGAAACTGAAATTAACTTCAGTGAATAACACCGAACTTTTTAAGTTGCGCCCCCATTTTCAACATATTTATTTTTGGCTTAATAAAAAATCATAACGCCACAATAAAAAAGACGTAAATAAAATAAATATCTTTAAAATAAACAAAGTTTATTTTTCTATTTCTTGTAAATTGAACAAATTAAATATTATGAAAATAACAGTTCTAATACTTTAGCAAAAAAACCATACTTCGTTTGTAAAATCTAACAATTTTAAAATGTTCTGGAAACAAAGAATTATTACATTTTAAAATTTTCTGCGTTCCAAAATTATTATCACGCGCCCCAATTCGGGGGCCCGCCCCCTAGTTTGCGCACCAAATTTTCTTTAAATCAAAATTCTTAATACGTATAATTTGAAGTCTTGCTTTATTATCATATAATAAAGCTAGACTTCAAATTATACGTATTAAGAACTTTGATTTAAAGAAATTTTTCATGAAAACCGGAATGAAAGAAACCGATAAAATAAATTGGATAGATTCCGGTTACGGTTAACAAGATTTTGCAAATTTCGTTTCGTTTCGGTTATGAGTTAGCCGAAAAATGTCGGTTCACTCCGGTTTACGGGTTTAGGTTAGTTCCGGTTCAGGTCTCTGGTTAAAATCCGGATTTATATAGTATTTTTGAATTTTTAATCATAGAATCTACAGTTTTTAAATTAACATAATTTTTAAAAAATTAATGAATAATTTGGTTTGAATAAGCGGTTTTAAATCAATATAGTTTTAATTTAAAATACTAGTTGGTGTTGAGAATGAATCTGCAGAAATATATTGCATAAGTTATGTTGGAGTGGCGATTTCTAATATTTAAATCTGAGCCATCGTTATATGTATGGTGTAATTAACGTTTTTAACTTTCGATTGTCTTTTAGACATGTTATATTTTAAAAGGAAATTTAACTTATTTCGAAGATATAATATGTAAAAGCAATTGAATATAAAAATTTATAAGATTTTTAATTTCTTTAAAACAATTTTTTTAAAAATTCAAAAATAGCAGTAAAATTGTACCGATTACCGAATAATCAAGTGTCAGATAACCACGAGTATAATATGTTTATTTCTAATATCATTTATCAAAATATTGGATTTTTTGTTGCATTTAATACTTAGTGCTTATACTAAAATAATTTTTAATTTTTAGATTTAATTATGATATATTCTTACTAGCTTTCTAGACAATGTTGATAGAATATCAGCAGTTGACTATAAACCTTCAGATCAAGATATTCTTAGGACCCGAATAAAAACTACCGGTATTGTCGAAATTCAGTTCAAGTTTAAAAACATGAATTTCAAGTAATTTTTAACAATTTTTATAAATTTTTATAAATGACAATGGGCCATCTATAAAGGACTTCACGCGATTTTGGCTGATTTTTTACTATATCCATCCCTTTCGTCACAAAAAGTTAGCCCTCCGTCAAATATGACGTTAAAAATCTTGGTCCCATATATAAAAGGCCCTGGAAATCTGAAATTTAATTGGAACTTTTAACTAAAGTTGCGCGATTTGACGTGACGTCACCGTTCTTAAACACTCCCTTCTCTGGTCACACATCGTCACAAATGTGTGACCCCTTCCCCCTAGGTCCATGACGTAATTTATGGACGGCCCTATAATTAAATTCAAGAAATATCAATTTTTTATTTATAAAAAGAATGTTTTCCTTCAACTAAGGGTTTATTAATTTTTTTTCTCGTTTGATATTTTTGCTAGTTTCAAATAATTATTCTTGCCATTTTATTGAACTAACATTTAAAAATATAAAAAAGCATCATTAAATTTGCTTTTTATAATTATGATCTTTGAAAAATGTAATTTAATCATTATAAATATACGTTTAATACTAGAGGAATTTATTTATCGGACTCATGATATCATTGGAATCGATTTTAAAACTCTTATCTCTCAAAGATTAAAAAGCTTTTATTATTGTGAAAAATTCTTCGTCTCTAATTTCTCTAGTGTTCTGGCCATTCCTAAAAATAATTGAAAACTTCATAGTAACACTCCTGGTGGTACTTTGTCTTTTGAACAGGAACGCTCTTTTAAGATTTATTCAAATAGCTATCTTTGCAAGAAATTATGCCAGAGACCATGACCACTTCTTGGGTAAATATCTTCGTGATACATGCAGCCTTTGTTGTAACGCTAGAAGAATTCACGAAAGTTTAGATTATAGTTTTTCATAATTTGAGCGGATGACTTATATTATATTTTGATGTAAGGTTTAAGTAAATTTATTCCGATTACTACTGAACAATTCATTTTTCTTGCGGCTACAATCAAAAATTTTAAGTTCGGTTTTTAATAGTAATCAATTTATTAATGCTTCATTAGCAAATGCTGTCTGTAATTTACCTGATCTTTAAATTGATTTTGACTTACCTTTTGACCTGAAAATTAACACACTTTTTAATAATAAAGTGGCCCTGCTCTAGTTTTATGATCTTAAAACGACCTTGACCTACCTTTTTGATTTTAAATTGACCTTAAGCCAAAAATTTGAATATATACAGACCTATAAAAATGTTACTAACTCTTTCTAATGATTTTTTAAAAATATTATGTAATAATAATTTCTTTTAGGATTTAAGGTTTATATGTTCTGCTGCTATATCCAATTTATTTAAATTTTTTTTAATAAATCCGGGCCCATACCGAAAATTTATTAATATATTTTTTTTCATAATTTATTAATAAATCGAAATAACGAAATCAACTATGCGTATTTTAAGGATAAAGGTTGCAAAATTTTCTTCCTTGCAAAACATTTAAGCAATGCACCCTGCAATTTGGACCTAAACCACAACCCAAGTCAGACTTATCCAGTTTGGAGCCACAACCGGTGATCATTGAACCCCTCTCTATTTAAAACACTAAAATATCTAGTATTTTCAATCATTCTCAATATCAGCAAAATGATGATATTGTTAGACCTGAGGAAAAAATAGCACACAATATTCTACATGAGGATTTGAATTTTATACTTTGGAAGAAAGAAAGTAGTCAATTATCATTGAAATAACCTGTTTTACTAAATGCATGTTCTAAAAAGACAGGATGCTTTTTACCAACATGGTATTCCTGATTTGAATGGGCTGAATTTTATCTAGTATTAAACAAGGCATTTTGTCGTATTTTTAATCAAACACTTCTTGGTCTGACAGAAGATGCATTCATCACAAAGGGTAACAACAACGTGCCTAAAGCACTCGAGCCATTGAGCTCCAGTTTCATTAAACACAACTTATGCAAAAAACACGTGACAAGTCAAGCGATGTGGGAAACATTCAATGGTCGAACAAATTACATCAGCGTCTGAAAGAAGAGAACAGAAATCATATGCATTATTTACTTGAATTTGGTCATTTTTACGAGGCAAGACCTATCATTCCATGGAAGAGATGTTTCACAAGATTTTTTTAATACGGGGAATTTTGTAGAATTTATTGAAATGTAGTTGAGCACCAATAAGGAATATCAGATTCATCAATAATGTATTCGAAGTAAATATACGGACAATGATGACTAGAGAACAAATTCTCAATGAAATCGAAACAGCAGGAATGTTATCTATGTTGTTAATAGAATGCTTTTGTGATTTAATAAACTTGTTTCAAATTGTTAGGATCAAAAGGGTGCGTTTCTTATTCCCTTCTAAACGGGGTATATCTATATCAGAAATTACAAAAATTGATATTCACAAATATTTCTTTCATTTTTAAAAAAAAATGTAAAATACGAAAAGGTTGTTGTGTAAAGTAAACACATATCTTTCTCTCAATGTAAGTCTTTTGGGAGCATATTTCAATCTTTGTAAAACTATGACTGAAAAAATTAGCACCCCCAAATTTTGAAGTTGGGATCCACCTCCATATATATATATATATATATATATTCTTACAAAAAGCACTACTTATGTATGTCAAGGTCACATATTATAGGCAGATGAGAAATGAAGTTATATTCAAAAAAATTTTTAAATAAATAGTTAAATAAACGTTGGTTTAATTACAAGAAAGCTTCATTTAAGCACACGTCGATAGATTGACGGTCATCATCTGGTAAAAATCAAAAAAATTATATTGTATTCACACAAATGTTTTATGAATTTAATAAAATTTAAAATGAATTTTAGGGCTTTTATTATTTTTTTCAAAATAGTAAGATCTAATTTAATTCAAATTTATAAAACTCCTAAAATTTTATCGATTTCCTAATAATTTTTTAAAATTTTTTTATGTGATTACAGTAATTTTCTTCTTATTCTGTAACTTCGATTAATCATTTTAATCAATTTTGAATACCTAAAAATATTTACTTCATTTTCATAATTTCTAAAAAAATCAAATTGGAATTTTATTAAATAGATCATATTTTACATCGCTCTTGCTCGTCGAAAGGTGTAATATGTTAAAGTGTTTGAAATATCCTCAAATTGTAAAAGATAACCATAATTAATTATTGTCCATTAATTTTCTAACTATATAATGCTTTTATATAGTAAATGGATCTAATTTATTTTGAATTAAACTATTGAAAACCTTGACAAATATTCTTCCTTTTCTATATTTAGTTCATTCTGTCACTATTCCTTGTTGAAAAAGTGCTTTATTAAAAAAAGAATGAATGATACATGTTGTATAAAAAATTTAAAATACATTTTTAATTTTTAAATCTAAAATTAAACAATGAAAACATATTGCTTTGAAACAAATTTTTTATGCGCGCTGAGAACATTTTTTATTCAGCTTAGATATGAAAATAATTTTTTATTAAAAAGCTTTGGCACCTCCCCTGGCTACATGGCTAGATGATGTAGGTTTCATGTGTTTGTACACATTCAACCGGTCTTTCTATTTACATTACAAATGACCAATACGGTGAATGGACAGCGTCCAATGCCATTGGGCAATCATCTCGAGCCAAGCTTTTAATCTAAGTCCACAACCAACACAAATTGTTTCGTCCTCAACTCCAGTATAATAAAATCCATTTTGATTCGCTACTTCGATTAGATTGACATCTTTACTCCATTTGTTAAATGTCATCTTACGATTTTTAGCATTTGCTAAGAATGGATTGGAGCTATATATTTGAAATAGATAATAATAGAAGATTTAATAGAGCTGTAAACTCCGATGCCGTAAATACAGTATTAGTGATATTTTCAAAACTGAATAACATCGACATTTTGATTCGTAATGGAGTAAACTAAATAAGATCGTTTAAGTCTCCCCTGGGAGACGCGCCTCTAGTTTTGGAACCTCTGGCTTAGAGAGAATATTGGTGTGAAATGGATTTTAATAGTATATTAAAACGAAATTTTTTTGTAATTTGAGTTAATTTTAAAATTCGATCTTTTTACCATAATCTTAATAAAATTGAAAAAATGGCGCATCGGTAGGTTATACACAAAATTTATGAATATCTATATGAACAGATTGATCCAATTGGCATTAACTTTACTGTTGTGAAAATTTTAGTAGCTAGAAATGTTTAAATTGTCAATTTTTCAATTTTATATTCTACTGTTTCATTTTTACTTAAATTAATATAAATAATAACTGCCTCTAAATTATATTAAGCTATTTTTTCTTTTTTTATTGTAGAATTTTTGATGTTGGTGGGCAAAGATCAGAACGAAAAAAGTGGATTCATTGTTTTGAAGATGTAACAGCTATTATATTTTGTGTATCTCTAAGTGAATATGATCAAGTTTTGGTGGAAGATGATGCCACAGTAAATATTAGTTTTTTTATTGTATCGATGTTAACTTAATTAATAACTATTTAGTAACTATATTTTTTGCAAATAATTGCAAAAAATAATTTTATAAAAGTTTTACCTGTTTTTTAAAATTTCTACTTTATTTTTTTAATAATTTAAAAACTCGTACCAATCGACCCGGTTGATTCAATTTAATGTTCTCAACAACAAATTATAACTTAAATTATATTTGTAACCTTTACATTTTGTGAGAAGCTTAGACATAATATAGCAAAATATAAAAATATATGTTACTTCGGTTATCGGGATCCGTTTTGAGAACTTATGTATTTCCATATTTTAAATAAGATATATATATATATATATATATATATATATATATATATATATTCAAAAGTTATCAGTTTATATCTAGTTGTTGATAGAAATAATAATAAACATTTTAGAAGTTAAAAATACCTATTGGTATCAAATAATAATAACAAATAATTTTACAACAAATATACATTTACTTACATTTATGATACTCGGATTTGTTTTATCCGAAATCACAGATTACTCCTAGAACATTGTTTTATTCTCTTATTTAGGCTTCGATAATTTAGAGAATTAAACGTGACAGTTGATCTGGTATTCATTTAATATGACTTCATTATTTTCATGTTTAAAATGCTCTTTCCGCTGAGACCACACTAACAATAAGAGATAAAAATAATAAATGGATAAACTGAACCTCGTATTAATGTTTTACATAACCAGTTTAAGCAATTTGTGAAAATCATCTCATTTCAATAATATAATTTATCTTGAAGTTCAGATGAAATGTTAAGATTCCGAAATGTAAATTTCATTAATATTTCGTTATTTCAAACTAGTATTATATTGTAAGAAATAAAAATTCAAAAGATTCTATTTTGATTTTTAGGCGACCTATAGCACTGATTTCCATAGCTTTTAATATTATTGTATCAATGTCCTTCAAGTTGCATCTTTTACTATTAATTAGTATTAGCCATTCCTTTTTTGCTTTATCATGTCGTAACTTTTTCATTAATGCATTTACTTTTTATTCTCATTTGTTTTCGACAATAAATAAAAAAATTTAATGTTGTTTAATAATAAATAAAGATAAACGAAATCGTAAATAAAAACAGATCAATGAGGAAGAATGTGATAAATGATTATATTGATAATATTACTTTATTGAGCTATTATAGGTTTATAGGTAATTTTTCATTTGCGTATTCAAAGGACATTAAAAGATGTTCCACTAATATGTGGTTTTTATTATTAGACAAATTGGTTATATACAAAATAAGGAATTTTAGAAGTAACATCTTAAACGTATTCACTATCGGTAAAATCAGTTCTGAAGTCAACGTTTTTACATCCGTTTCTTCATGTTCTTTCTAAGTGTTTTACACCACTTCCCTTGTCAAATTTAATTAAAGTTTTAGTCATCTTTCTAACACAAAATTACTAGTTTGATAATAATAAAATGCAACCTTCTAGAGTCTCCTTCATGGAGTCTCCTGATGAACTGTAACTATCAATGTCATCTACTAAAATGAAGTATAAAAATAATGAAGAAAATTAAAAATTTTCTACCATATATACTGGTAAGAATTGCAGAATAGAATAGTACATAATATAAAATCGACCAAACTTCATATTATTAGCAATAAAATAAACAAATTCATGCTCCCTTCAGGTATGTATATTAGCTTCCTTGAAATTCATTGTCAGTTATGCTGACTGAATTATAAATATTATTGTGAAATACACTAATCAGCAAGCTGAAAATTTTATTTGGAAGAAATTTATAAACAAACTCGGTTGAAATTCGTAAATATACTCGAACAATTAATGGATACTGGCAAACGAAAGCAAGCAATTTTAGTATCCATTGCTTTGGCAATTCAGTCTAACGTCTGTGTATGGAAAAAACAAGATTTTCTCGTCGTTTACACTGTGACAATTTATCAACAAAATCTGGAAACAGATTTAAATAAATTTGCGTCTATTGGTCAATTTTGGGATCTAATAAATAAAAGATATAAAAATATTGAAAAATTAATAATTTGTTAGAGATTTTAAATTAATTTCCATATTATTTTTTGCTGGATTTCTAGCTGATGACAGTAAATCTGTCGAAATATATAGTAAATTTGTGTTTGAATGGCGCTTTCTTTTGATGAAATCATGAATGTTTATTTATTATTTAATAAATACAAATTGTAAAAATATTTTTTCCTATGTGGACAATTTAACAATTAATGAGCAGTTTGTGTCATTACATGTTGATACAATTTCATAGTTTATGTTATTGAATTCTTGCAAATATATGGTGTTAGGAGTTCCGCCTTTCGAATTTTGGCAACTAAGTCTATAATCAGTAAATAAATCCATAAATTTTATTTCAATCCAAAATTAACTATCTCTATTTATTTAAAAACTCTCTCTTATTTAAACAAAATAAAATAATTCATTTTGCATTTTTAAATTTAATATTTTAAATTTAATTTAAAATATTTTTATAAAATGAAACTTTAAAAATTTCATACGATATCAGCTTTCCTTATATATGGTGTGCAGATTTAGAGGTATATCATATGGCGTATAGTAATCTACAGACGAATGAATTTCGCTCAAAGATTTGTGAAGCAAAAGGATATTTAACATTCGATCATTACTTTTACCAACTTGCTATCGAAGTGGCTAAATTGCGTTGGTACCTTACAAAAAATATATTATTTTCAGGTTTTAGCAAAACTATGACTTATAAAAGCTATATCCAAAGTGCCCAGCAGTTTTAGTATAATCTATAATGCATTAATTAATTTTAGAATCGAAATTAAATTTTGGATAAACCTGTGTTAAAATTCAACAAAGCTTTTTTTGGTAAAACATGCTTTGTGAATCAGTGGTGTCCAACTTACGGCCCGTGTTTTAAAGGCACAATTTGACTCATCCATATGATAAGTCAAATGAACGAAATTTTCAGTAAAATAATTTTATAATTCAATGCAATCAATTTAATTGAAAATTTTTAACAATATAATACTAATCGTTAGTTAATCGATTATTTGTATTTGGGAATCTTTACAATTTTGACTTAAGTTTTTTAAAAAGTTTATTAAATTAAAATTAATTTTAAATTCTAGCAACTAGATAAGGATTGAATTAAAGACACTTTTTACGTGGATAGTTTTCGCATGTTGTAAATATATATTTTTATTTCAGAATCGAATGCAGGAATCATTGTTTCTTTTCGAATCAATTTGTAACAATGTATGGTTTCTGCATACAAGTTTCATTTTGTTTCTCAATAAAAAGGATTTATTCCTTGAAAAACTTCAGATATGTCCTATTACATTTTGTTTCCCAGAATACAAAGGTAGATAATTGTTGTGTAATTTTTAATACTAAAGTAATTTTTATTAGTGAGTTTTTATGTTCAAACCGAAAACTGTCATCCAATAAATCCTAGATAAATTTTTTGTAACAATCCACATTCAATAGCTATTTTGTTGGAGATATAAATCCATAAAAATTCCTTAATTATCTAACTAATTTTTTTAATGAATGTAAAAAAGATTGATACTCATTCTATTTTAATAAAAAAATATTTATTTTAAATTTCAATATATTTTTAATTTACAGGTATAATTTATATTTTACTAGATTAATTGCCTATCTTTTGAAAATTTGGCATTCCATAATTTAATTTATCAAATGATTAACTAAAATTATTAAAATTAATATTTATAGAAATGAATTTTAAAAAAATTATATTTACAAAAATAAAAAGAAATTTTGAAGGAATTTATTGATGAAATTGGATAAATTTAGAAAAGTTAACGTTGAAATACAAATATTAGGTATAATATACCTGGTATATTAAAAAAAGTCATGGTAAAGTTTATATCTAATATAGTCACTTATAAACACACAGATTTGGTCAATTAAATATGCTAGAATTTGAAATTTAACCTCACAAATAATTGGAATTTTTAGATTTTATTCTATAGAAAAGAATAATTGGATCGATTAGTGTGAGAAAAAAAATTAAATTGATATCGAATAAAATATTTTTTTGTTTTTTGTCTTTCAAAATTAGCGTATTTCTAGTATTTATTTTTTGTTCCAGGTCCTCAAGAATACGATTCAAGTGTTAGTTATATAGAGCAATGCTTCAGAAGTAAAAATAAAGATGTTTCAAATGAAATCTATTGTCATCATACTTGCGCGACAGATACTAGCAACATACAATTTGTTTTTGATGCTGTAACTGATTTGATAATATCTAATAATATGCGCGGATGCGGTTTTTATTAAATTATTTGAACACGATAAATTGTGTTTCCAATATCCATTTTCACTAAACTTTGTCCTGAGTGCATTTCATCTTTTATTATAATAAATTTTTTGAATTTGGTGTTTTTTAAATTTTGTAAAATTCTAGATGACTTTTATATTTCTCTTTATTTTTAATCATGGATTATATTGCTTAGGCACAGTTAGAAAATTTCACAATTCAATTTTTACCTCTCATCACGAGTTAGTGTCCGGAATTAGGAAATTCTATTTTAAAAATTGAACGGAATTTCTTGTTTTAATTGCTAAATTTTTATTCAAGTTTTTGGGGATTTTGAAGAGAAAGGATGACAAATAATTTATTTTTAACTAACTTTTTGAAATAAATATTTAGATAAGGACCCTATACATATGTCTGAGTGTTATACAAAATAATTATTTGAAGTAAAACTCAGGATTTGGACAATGATGTTGACAGCGATTCTGTTGTAGATTTTGACTAGTTACTGGTCTCAATTCATTTAAATTATCCATTTGTGTAACAATTTTTTTGTTTGTATCAGCCATTTTTGATTTCGTCTCAACTAGGTTTAATAACTTTTGTCACTATGATTTTAACTCTCGAACCAATGTCTCAAATATATTCTAAAAATTGGATTTGATACATTTGTTTATTTTATTTTACTATTGTTACGAATTATGTAAAATTGGGAACGATTTTTTTTGAGCCGAAATGAATTTAACTTAATACAGAAAATCTACATGCAGAATGTTTCATAGTCTTTTTCGAATAAATATAGATCGAATTGTTAATTTTATTGTTAAAAGAGCTAGTATAGTCCATTTATTTTAATTAAAAAAATATTGTTTCAACTAACATTTCAATAGAGAGACCCTAAATAAAAATGAGAGTAAATACATTATATGGTAGCTCTTGAACCCAAAGATTTATCAGGGTATTAGCAGTCATGGCAATATGGCTCACAATTTATTATTAACCATCCATTGGAATACATTTTCTGACGTAATCTTGACGGGTATCCAATGGTTATATCTCTTAAGCGTGCATCCGATGGGATACCCTTGAAAGTGGCCTCATATTTTTTTCTTTTTACCCGTCAGGTGGTCAACACAATTCTAAATAAAAAAGGTAATTTAGACAAACGAAGGCTTGCCTTATTCCATGAATTAGCACTTATTATTTTAAGAAAGAAATTGAACAGAATTATGTATTGCAAAATTACTTTTCCAGCCAACAATTATAAAAGGACATTTTGAAATTTTTATTAGATTATAAAGCGTTTTATTACTTTGTTAGTTAAATTGATATTATTATTATTTTTGCTGTAATAGCATTTGCTACTGTTGAGGTACCCAGAATCTCAACTTGGTATTTCATATAAATAAAAACATACTGATTTCAAAATTTTATTTGATGAGAACAGATATATGTACACAATAAAATAAATTTCACCATATAATAAAAATTATTTAACATTTCGTGTAGTGGTTTTATGTGATGTTTTCTGTGCTAACTCTATTTGCAATTGCTTGAGCTCAGCTATATTATTTTTGTATGCTCAAAATTATGTTGCAATATCAATTTCTGAATTTGCAACTCTTCTTAAATACATATTTTTTAGGGTGATTTGATTAAATTGACTGTGGTTTATATAGTTATTTTTGGTGGTCCTTCATATCAAGTGGTAATAATATTCAAATGTCAGTAATGTTTATTTTTCATAAACAATTTTCGATTTTTTAAAGTGTAAAAAACAATTTCTATTTTTAGGGTTATCTTCATTCCCAGCATCCCTGATGTTATAAATGCAAAAGTTGATATCTATATATCGTAAATTGATGTTCTATATCATTTAAGTCATTTAGTTATAATGATTGTATTTTGATTTTCTTTGTTTAAATTAATGTATTTTATTATTATTATTTTTGTTTTATAATAATAATATGTTTATCGTATTATCATTTTCAACTATTATTTGTATTATTATATTATTATTGTTAGTCCCATTGTTACCATTTTATTATTATCATTATTTCTATTATTATTATCATAGTTATGATCATTATCACAACTATTATCATAATTATAAAAATCATCATGCTGGGCACTGATGGGTAAAAAAGAATAGTATTGAAGCCTAAGGGTTAACTAATCCCCACCCAGCGCCTGCATAAGAAGTTTAACCGCTAGCCACCCGTCAAAATTTGACGTTGGTACTGTGTGCTAGTGGGTTGAATATTATCAAAGAGTGAGCCTCTTTTCAAAGACTGCTAATGCCCTGATATTCGGCTGGGTTCATGAGCTGTCATAGAAGAAGTCATGCTCTGATTTTAATGGTCCCCATCTCAATTGTTTAACCGTTTTAAATTTTCAACTATAAAATCAAAATTAAACACAAATAATATTATTATTAACAATTTGAATTTAATAGAACATCAAAACAAATATCACAATAAAAGTTTTGAGTTGTTAACGTGGGTTCTCAAATCCCATTTGAGTTAAGTATGTGGCCAACCATACGAGCCTTATGAAGTCTGTATAGCCTTTCGTGCTCCTTTTTGCCAGGCTGATTTCGCTGTCGGTTTCTCTTCGGCACTTCTTCTGGCTGGCGCGAGGTTCCGGGAGTGAGTATTTTCACTCCAATGTCCTTTCCGACGACATTGCGAATGACTATCGCCTCTTGTTCGGCAGATAGTTGACTCCCGCGTTGTACGAGTCCAGCTCGGATCTCGTCTTTTAATTTGAGCTCCATAATTTCCCGGTCTCGTGTTTGTATCCCTTGTTTGGCTTGTTTCAATACCTCGTCCTTTTGCGATAGCTTTGCTTTTAGAGCTTCAATCTCAGCTCTCAATTTGGTTACTAGTTCGGGTCGGAGCCATGTTTGTTCAACGTGCCTACATCTGCATACTAGAGCTTCAACTCTTTGATTTTCGGCCATCGCTTCTTGGTGATACTGCGCAATTTCTTTGCAAAATCGCTCGATCATTTGTCTATTTGATTCCACTAAAATAAATAATGAATAGGTATTGCCCATCTCTATTAACGCTTGGTTACGATTAAGTTTAGGCAAGATACACTTTCTAAATTAGTTTATGAAATGTTATGTAAACATTCTTTTTAAGGATATTATTATACCGTCTGGATGAAGGAAGGGATGAGGACGCCTATATTTATTCCGCTTTATAATTTTTGGGAAGGTCTCTACAACAGTGCTCGTATATACGACACATGGCCAATGCAGTAAGAACATTGTTGGGGACACCCTGGGTTACCTCGTATTCCTAATAAAGGAAATCATTCTGATGATAGGATATCAATAACAACGCTGATAACAATAAGAACAATAATTATAAAATGATAATGATAACAACAATTATAGAATCAATAAAATAATAATAATAATAATAATAATAATAATAATAATAATAATAATAATAATAATAATAATAATAATAATTATAATTATAATAATATCAACAACAGCGATCATAATGATTTACAAAAATGATCAATACAATTTATATTTATAGTACTACTACTACTACTACTACTACTACTACTACTACTAATAATAATAATAATAATAATAATAATAATAATAATAATAATAATAATAAAAATAATAATAATAATAATAATAATAAAATAATTATAGCAATAACGATTGATACGAACAACACCGATAACAGTAGCATTACCAATAACAATAACAATAATAGGGAACATAGTAGTTATAATAGTGATAAGGATAATAGCGACACTGTGAGAATATTTAAAATAATTAAGGGTGTAGAGGTCAATATAAAATCAATAATGCAAACAGTGACAAGGAGGACTACGGGAAGGGAAATGATGATAAATGATATAACAGTATAGATTAACATTTGAAAGAGATATGAGAATAATGGGGCCTTAACATCGAAACTGAGCACAGTACTTCTATCGGCAGCTCGTTGGACCCATGGATTGTTCGGTCAATTATAGCATTAGCATTGTTGGGCAAAAAGAAATATTTTAAATTGTTGTTTATCTGCCACGACATCCGATAAAATCAAGGCGCTCAAAAAATTAAAATGGACGAAAAATCATCAAAAATAGCCTACTTAGCATTAAATAATACAAAAAGTAGAAAAAAAGAGTAGAAAAATACAAAAAACATAAAAAAATAAATAAAAACATTTAAAAGGAATCAAAAAACATTTAATTTTAGCAAAATTAACCTATTTCATCAAATTGACTCCAAATTCATAGAAAACGCTTATATTCTAGAAAATAACTATGAGAATTAAGTTAAAATGTAATTAGAAACTTTAACAAAAAGAATCATGAAAATCTGACAACTAGGGGAAAATTGATGAAATATGGAAAAGGCGTGTAGGCGTTTTGTTTTACCGCATCAAAAAACCTGTAAAACCCCCTTATATAAGTCGATGCCAGATCGACACAACTCAATGCTATTTCAAACAAGAATTCAGATTTGTTTTAAAACCTTGGAGAATTTCTGGAGAATCTGAGGAGTGGGGACACTTTTTCATATTTGAATTTTTGGTGTTGTTTTGTTTGAGGTTTTGATTTTTCATCATATGTTGATTTTATTATGTGAAAGATGTTAATATGCTGTCGGGTGTTTGAGGAATGAATCTGTGAAAGTTCAATATCACATCTATGTAGACCTTTGAATGATTTTCTTGAAATGGCATATGTTTTGTTTGTTGAGTTGTTTTAGTCAAAATTTTATTCTCTGTTCAAAAATTATTTCCTCTTATCGACCAAGTCCAGTGAGAGCTTCGTCTCCATGGTACTTGGCCTGTTCAAGATGCCTCATGACCAATTTTTCCATCACTCTAGAAAGGTTAATAATGGAGTGTTGATAGTGATCATTTATTAAATTTGGTATTATTGTTGTTGTTATGCTTGACTATTGTCGTTGATTTCGTAAAATTGCCTCTTATCTAAAGACTTTTTAAAAAGCCAAGCGATGCAAATTTGAAAGTTATTTTATCTACTATTATTATTAATTTTATTGACCATTATTATCATACGATCACATAAATACAAGTCAGAAAAATTAAATTCTCACCAACTAGTTTAAAAGCTAGTACTTCGGTGTGGGAGATGCCCGTAGTGAATTGTTGTTCGACGGGTCAGATCTCCTCTCCAAGAACCTCAACGTTAGAACCTCTGTAGAGAGCGAGGGATGATGGGGAAATAAACGACCTAGAAATTTGTTTAAATTTGTAAATTTCGTATCTTAACTAACACGCGATAATTTGAAAATTCTTCTCAATTATTTAATTCGCTGTTAAATCAGCTGTTTTTAAATATATAAAATTTTTACTCTTTAATAAATAAATAAAATTAACTTGAGGTTTCTTTCGCGTCTTTCGCTGAAATTTAGCCTTTTATCTTCTAAAAACCTCACACAAGTGCTTTAAGTTACTTTAACGAAAACTGAAATTCCTCCTATTTTAACTCCCTTAGTTAAATAAACCCTTTTAATAACACTATTTATGGTAATAGGCCCCCTTATCATCATACCATTCTCGGAAATGATTATTAACGTTATTTAAGCATTTATTTGTAAGGAAAGGCCAAATTTTTGAAGAAATAAAAATAAATTCAAAAATTTAATTTTTAATAATATTTACAAAATGATGTCACAACAAAAAAAAATAGAAATAATGCATAAATCTGTTATTCATCCAACAGTTCACACAAATCGACAAAGACATCTCGATTTTCTCCATCGATATCGACGGAAAATTTTTTCTTCCGATGAGAATTGCATTTGGTGGCTATGAAGGAAGAAATTGGGTGAGGCAGTTCGTCACCAAAGTCGTCGGTCCAATATCCGACAGAAGCTGATGAATTTCTAACTTCGTCGACCACTAGTGATGTTACTACTACATCCATGCTGATCTTCATGACGTCCTCCTTGTCGGCACAAATTCGGAATATTGATTCATCTGATTTCACCAATTCGGGTAGTTGTTCATCCGGTTTCACAAATTCCGGGAATTGCTCTGCGACCCGAATGGTGCCCTCTTCGAGTGCTTTGGCCGCATTTGCCAGAAGAATGACTCCCTCAGCTCGACGACGTTCACGGCGTCGCTGATGTTTACTAGGATTGTGTTTTTTACTAATTCTTTGGGTTTTAGCCGGACCGATTAAGTTCTTCTCTGGTATGTGAGTTAGGGGAATTAGGTTTAATTTCAAGGATAGATTGCGGCCGGCTATGAGCTTCGTTAATTCGGCCTCCGTGAATGAGGCAATCAACACGACGCTCTGATCTTTGATAATGATCCTCTGAGCTCGGTTCTCGAAGATGAGATCATCGCGACATCTTGTCAAGCGATGGATCTGCTGGTGAAGGGCTTTCACTGCTTCTGGACCAAACCATGTACCCAATGTACGCTCATGTTCCGCGAATAATTTGTCGTACTTTTGTCGGCATGTCACATGTGAAATGCCTTCGTTCGGGGTATTGGATTTGACTGGGTGGGCTGATTTGAGTGGAGTTAACTTCAGAATTCTTGTAAAATTGATGATATATTGTTTTCCTGAAGGAGAAAAGAAAAAATAAGAGGGAGAATTTCTAAATAGCTGGGTTATTTTAATTAAATTTTAAATTTTAATATAATAAAATCTTAAATTAATTAATTTTTCAAGTGGATCTAATTTATTGTACGGGAGTTTGCATACAGGCACGCATGCATACACACACAATTCAATAAAATTTAGTTTTTATCGACCCGAATAGTTTGAAGTGTCTGTGAGGCATCTTACAGGTAATTCGGGTGAAAAATAATTGGTCGGGTCCACGAAAACGTGGTACACCAAGTCGATCAAACGTCCGTGTCTGTCATGGAATCGGTCAAATTTCAATTTGGAATTCTTTGAAGGCGTTAGTGTAGCTTTATGCTGAAATAATTAGCGTAGTTTTGAGAAATTTATCTGCAAATTCTCAAACAAAAAATTAACCATTCATAACCCGATATTTACATATCGCCTGCGCCACTCTTTTTGGTTTCAACTCGTCCTGACTTTGCCTATCGGGGTAAGTACTAAAGCGGTCAGCCTTACGTAAGTGAAATAACTTTTTTATAATGATAGATTTCCTCTTAAATAATACAAAATCCTTTTCTATTGTGATTACTTCAATATGATATAATGTTCGCTGGCGATTATAATAAAAAAATAAAAACCAATGCTCTCGACTCCGCCCAGTTTATTAGAATCACTTTACACTTTAATATATTAAATTTTCATTTAAAAACAAATAAAAACAAGACTACAGTGAATTGAAAAACAAATTCTTTTGTCTATATTTTCTTATTCATGCCTATCCCTAGTCGATCCCCTCGATAAATATACTTGTAACAGGAATTTTTTATAAAGAAAAACAATTATCCTTCTTAAACATTTACATAAATGTTGATCTGCTTACAGTCAATGAGCTCTTTCCATAAGTTTATTTTGCTACCGCTCTGCCCACTATTCATGGGCGCCGCGGTGAATTTCAACGGAGTCCTACTTTGTGATCAATTCAAAGCTGACCAGTCCCAGCTGATTCCGAGGGGTGGAAAATGATAAATCGACACGTCAACATCCCACAAACTTAACTGCAGTAATTGAATGCCGATTTACCTTTTAGCCACAAACTATCATTAATATATATAAAATAGATTTTAGGGGGACCTGTCACGAATACTAAAAAGTATCGCGGCCATCTATGATAATAAATTATATTCGAAAAAAGTTAACATAAAAATTATATTTATCATAAAACTCAAATAAAGACTACTTACAATTCAAAAATTTACGATTCAAATTCAATAGCTAAAATAAAAGTTTTTAAGATTTTTTGAATTTGTTAACTATGAAAATGGCTGCTGTATATATAGTGTTTTCATACCTGGGTGCGACCAATCAGCGATTTTTAAACCTTTTACAGCCATTTTTTCGGGTTTTTTAATGGTTTTTATTTATTTTAATATTTTTTCTTTTTAAATTTATTTTTCATTATTTTTTTAATAATAATTTCTTAAAATTTACATTTTTTATTTTCGCTGGATGTTAATTTTATTCTGGTCACCACTTCCGCCTGTATATTTTCTAAACCTTATTTTGCAAGGTTATAGGTGGTTTTATGTTCTAGTCTATTTTTCTGTGTGTATTCGAAATTTATTAATTATTTGTTTTTAATTAATTATGTTATTTTTTAATTTGTTTTAATTGATGTTTTTATTTTATTTCGTTTTTCTGCTTGCGGTGTCTGCTCATTTTACAGCAGCCATATTGATAATTCCCAAATGACATTAAATATTTACTCAATTTTGTTTAAATGTTTGGGGTTGTCGGTGAATTCGAATAGGAATTATTGTCAATCTGACTCCAAGTGTGCTTTTAAACAGCACTAATGAACTCCAAACGATATAAACTTGATTAATACACTTTATCTCCAATTTAAAATGACACAATGAATTATATATCAATCACAATTTGGTGCTTATTACAACCCTTCGGGAAGAATAGCACTTTTCGGGTCAGTTGGATTTCACAATCATTGACTACTGTGACGGGTTTCTGAGATCGGTAACTCTGATTTAGTTACTTTGCTTTGACTTCGATTAATTTCTGTTTCAAATTTCTCTTTTCCTTGATTTCAACTTTAAGTTTTCTCCAAATTACTCTTTAATACTTTCTTCAATAATTTTCTGTAATTTTCTCTTTATGTCTCCTTAGTCAATTTCTCTCTAATAATCTCTTTTTTCCCTTTGATTCCAATTACGCTTTCTTTTTATACTCCGTCATCCAATAATACTTACTGATATCCAATAGAATTTCTGATATCTTTTACCGCTAATTCCATTTAAGCCTCTATAATCACTGACAGCTGTCCAGATAAATAATTTTTTAGAGATGCTCTTTCTCGGATTCCCAAACAACATTCCTTCCCTTATCTTGAAAGAGCTTTCAAAATAACGTGCAAATTTTCCTTTTGTTTTTGTTTTCCTAAATTTGCACTTGTTAATTATAAATGACCTTCTTTTATTTAATTGTCTGTTTTTATTGATTTTCTCTTATTCCCTTTTCGTTATTCGACATTTCGTTTTCATTCCCTTTTTATTAAGCTCCAGAACCACATTTTAATCACTTATCATTGTTTCCCCAATCATTTTACATGCTTATTTATTATTTTACTCTATTATTTAAGTATCCTCAACAAAATTATGGCTTATAGCCCAACACTTCAATTGTTTCACTGGAGAAGGCGATGCTGCCACTAGAGAGGAGGGATGAATAATTCCAACCAGATTACGGGACAGTTTTACAGATTTAGTACTGATATTGGCCCAAGATTGTCGAGCAGATTTGATTATATTTCTGGCCAAAATATTGCCTTGAGGTTAAATAATCTTTTGTGTTGAATTCCAAATTGATTTTGTAAAAAAGTTCCTTTTTGCCGAATAAATTTTAAATGAGAAAATGTCGTAATTTCTCTTTCTGTCTTGAGTGTTGAATACGGCGCTAGATACACTATAATAATATTAATATATAAAATATTAATCTTACTGGTTATCCACTACCCTGCCACAAAGAATTCCAACCACCTGGAGATGGAATTTTGACAGAAAGAGGAATAATCGGGGAAAAGCTCCAAATTTGTGGAAAATTTGCTAAAATCTTGAACCTAAAAAATTTATAATGAATCAATAATAATTGACCTAAATAAATCTTACCTCTCACCGAGTAGTGGTGTAAAAATTAAACAATTTTTCGCTCCGAGATCTAAAAATAGAAAATAATAAATTCTTCGACTTTGAACAATAGGAATTTTACCATATTTTAGGATGGTAAAAGGGGTCGGATTCCGAGGTCAAAAGGGTTTTTACTGGATTTAATTAAGGAGGTTCAAATTAGTTACCGAAGACCTCTCATAGATGTCATCCAACTTTCAACTTTAATGTAGCCTTTAATTAAAAATAAACGAATAGAAGTCAAAATCAATGAGTCTATTTTTTATTGTTCCCAAAACGATCCTAGATTCAATCGAAAATTTTTTAAAATTATTTTAGTGCAACCCAACCAAATTAAAACGATAGACGCAGAAAGGTTCCGGTAAGACGTGGCTCATTACCACAACGAGACCTTGAAACAGACCCAGCGAGCTGAGTCAATGATCCAAAGATGTCATCGGATAGAAGAGACCTGGACTCGGCCAGAGCAGGCGAAAAAATTAATGCAACAAAACAAGTTGTTAAAGAATCAGTACAGTGAGATGATGGCCGAAATAGACCAGTTAAAAGGGAGAACTACCAACTTAAGTTACAGGAAAAGATCAAAGCAGAGATCGGGCATCATCCCAGCACAGTTTCGAATATGGATTCAAAGATCACTGGGATATCTCAAGCTTCTTTTCAACTCAGGCCCAAAGTAATTCCCAACCAAAACCAAACATTAAAAAATGTCAACCCAGTAAAGCGGAACGAGAAAGAAGACGCAGGTTGAAGACCGCTCGTTTACTGGGTCAGATAAAGAAATTCGGACCCTCATCTTCCGACAATCAAAGATAACTTTTGTAGTAATAGTTAATAAAATGTTCTGGGATTTGAGTCGATGATCGTTTTGTAATCATTTAAATATATTCAATAAATAGTACCTTTGAAATAAAATAAAGTGATCAAAGGATCGATATTGTTTCAATTAAATTAGTGACAGAGGGACCCATAATTAAAATGAGCATGAATAACTTCTATGGTAGCTCGCGAACCCAAAGGTTTTCTAGAGTATTAGCAGTCATGGCAAATCCTATGAAAGTGGCCGCGAAAATCATATATCTTTTACCAATCAGGTGCCCAGCAGTAATAGCGCTCACTTTTTGAGGACGATCTACCCACTCCATCACAGTTCCAACGTTGCTTAGCAACTTGTGCCGAGTGGTAAGCGAAAATATTTGTATGGGGTTGTCTGAGTTACAACCATATAGTCGAAAAAATCTCAACACCCAAAAAGCCACCAAAAAAATACACAATTTTCACAGGATTGTCATAAATAATGTTTATTGACATATTTTCGATTGTTACACATTGAAATCGTTATTGCCATCATCAATTGTCATCGTCAACCATTTGATCAACATATATGCTTTTTCTATATTTAATGACGTCTATCATGTATTTTAATTTTAAGACTTTCATGATATGCCAATATTCTAACACTACTTACAAACACAAAACACAGTATTAACGACAAATGTCTTCTCAAAGTTTTTTAAGGGAGATTCTACCGGGACCTACAATTTTCTTAGATATGCAAATAGCAAGCAATATTAAATAAACATTTCACAACTTTATTTAAATAATCTTAATTCAATAACAATTTACATAAATTGATTTTCTAAAATTTGAGGAGATATAATAAAGTTTACAATTTACGTTGGGAACTCTACCGTATGAAAAATTATACAATCGAATAACCAAAATTATAATTTTCTATTTGGCCGGTAAGTTGAAAAATTCCGAGAATTATAAATGAAAAGGCTAGATTAGAACTTAGTTGATTTTTATTAAACGGAATCAGTATGAAGATATAACGGATTGTAATTCTGCGAAAATAATTCTTTTCAGAGTTATTTCAAACTATCGAATCTTTTTAAGTTTATACTTCAATATGAACAAGGATTTTTTAATTGTTTTAATATTGATTATGTAAACACGATTTTTTGAATCATATTTATAAAACTACATTTTACTTTTATTTTAAAATGGGTTGTGCAATTTCTGTTGAAGATAAAATTGCTATCGAAAGAAGTAAAAATATAGACAAATCACTAAAAGAAGATGGTATTCAATTCCTGAAAGGAATCAAATTATTAATTATTGGTAAAACTATTTAACCTTTTAACATCAACTGATGTTAGAAATTATAGGTACAGAAAAATCCGGGAAGAGTACAATTTTTAAACAAATAAAGTAACTTTATTGATTTATTCTGTGTACATTTGAAAAATAATGCTCATTAATTTGACCATTCGAAATTTTCAATAATTGATATAATTAGCGTAATTAATTATTTGTAATTTAATAATATGGCGTAATTTATAATTTATTGACTATAGAATATAAAAATTGTTATTTAAAATTACAGATATTAACCATAATTTTTATATATAAAATTAACAATATTTGTTATAGGCCTGCAATTACCAGTATAAACAGTGCAAACATCTGACCTTCGCCGACCAACAACAGAAATTTTAACTTTAGTAAATATTAGGTTTCCTAAATTCGGATAGTTCCAATACTCCGCTTAAATTATCTTTAATCTCATACATAGGTTCTCAAAGTTTTGAGTTTCCCATTGTCACTCAAACCTACAAAATCGCGTTTATGTAACACCACACAAAATTCATTACCCGACTAGGTAGTATAAGTATTATAATTAATTATGTTGGTGTACTGGGTGGAAAACCTTTCATTTAAGTTCCATCAACTGATCTCTTTCCGCTCATAATACTTGTCTGCCTTAGTGTCTACATTGCCTTACCCAGACACCCCACAATTTTAACTCCCTTACTATATATCCATGAGTAAGCTCATGTTGGTACTGTATATAGCGTTTGAAGACTCGAGCAGGTGAGCTCCATTTTTGGGACTACTCACGATGTCTTCTTGACCGATAGGTCCTAGACTGCCTATGGAAGATCTTACGTCAGTCAATCCTCACTATCACACGTTTTCCTTTTCCTAAAATCATTCGTCAAATGGTACTACTCATTTCACACCTGATGCATAACCGGAAGAAACAAAAACAAAACGTTCCTATTCATTTAAGATCTTATTCATTTAGATTCAATAAAATTTGATTTATCACGAGTTGATAAAATTAATTATATCAGACACCTTTTTGCGTAACATATATCTCAATCATTTAAGGTATTCAAATTCAGACAACCCACATTCGCAACCATTCTCCTTCGTGACGACAATCAATATAGCCTCATAAATTCAGCAAAACTTTATTTACTAACAAGAAAAATTTATTTAACCTTTACAAAATACATATATTTACACTCAGACATTTATCCTCCTATACATTTACACAGGTTTCGCAAGAACCCGTCGGGCTATCCATTATGCGTCAATGTCCGTGGGAAAACATTTACACTTTTTCTGTGGCCGAAGAGGGAATTGGACTTGGATGACATTATGAATCACCTCCCAAACTTCGTCCACCCACATCGTAATTGGGCTATCTAATTGATGTATGGAGACGGGTGCGAGAAGAAGGAACTGTAGATTTTGGGACCGCTTTCTAGGAAACCACGGAAGGTTCTATTCGTTCAATGATCGGCGGGGTGGACTGAGATGTTGTTGACGGGGTAGAAGACACAGATAAACTGGCGATTGACGCCTCACCCCAGTTAGGGTGGTTACAAGGCATGCTAAATTTGCCAGCATTGCGGCTTTTTTGTTTTATACTGCGATTCTTGAATAATCACCAAAGGATATCTTCTTTGAGGTGCCATCAAATATAATATTAGTGGGTTCGTGGTTTACGATTCAACCCTAGACATACAAAGTTCAACCGCACCCAATGGTTACCCACTGCTAGGCAACGTTGATAATGTAACCACTGGTTATGAGAACGCCAAAGGTGAGCTCTAATTCCAGAACTGCTAAGGCCCGGCCTCATATTGGGTCCAGGGAGCTGCTGTTAAAAGGTAGTTGCTCGTCTTCTGCTTCCGGTGATTGTCGTCTCGAATCTTTTATTTTCTCTCTCAGTTCTACTGTATTTAATCCCTATTCTTCACCTTAAATTTATAAAAACGAAATTTGAATTCTTAACACATACAACTTTATTAATTTTATTACAAACTAAAGGATAAGATCTAATTTTTTGTCCGGATTTTTTATTGTCTTCTATCCTGGCATCGAGAAGGCAACTCTCACATTCGGGGACGTTGTCTGCTATAAGAATGGCCCTCCTGATCTCGTGGCAATCCTAATCTACTTTACACGGTGCCGTTGAACATTTTAGCTGGTAATATAATGGTTTTTAGTGTTCTCATCCGATCCAAGGCCGGATCATCCAGCTCAAACGATATCTCATAATCTGTCACATTTCCATCGGTGCTGGGGATCTCTCCGGAAGCAATTAACATATTAACTCGCCTCAGGTGACGACGAGCCATTTCCGCCTTCCAATGAAATTTGCGTTCAAGAGCTTTAAATCAGCCCAGAGAATATTCGGCGCTCTGGTGCGTTTCTAAGGCTGGATTGCGACCTGACTCGCGCTTTATAGCGATACTCGGGACTTCCACTTCGTCGTTCCTCGAGCTGTTCCGAATTGTCCAGTTACTGTCCCTGAAAGTGGAAAAACTGTATTCGGCGTCCCACGAGGATTGCAGGTATTTGACCGCCAGGGTTGGATGCATTTTTAAAGTGACTCTTCCCGCATCTTCTCACATATTTTCTTTTATGAAATTGATACTTGTTATAAAAAGAAATTATCAAAAACATTTCTGAAACTAATTTCAGGGTATTTTATTCCAATTCCGTAACTTTTTCACCGGCTGTAGTACGGCATGACCAAAGTTTCCATAGTTAGGTCTCTATTCTGAATTTAGTCAACTTATTTTCTAATTAATTTTTCAGTAGATCTTCACTGAGATTCATTACTAATACTATCCTTCGACTGACTCAATTGTATTATTTGCATTTTTACAATGTTATATTTCCCCAACCAACTCTGTTCGCTCGATATCCGCTATTAACAATTAATTCCGAAGTAGAAGATAATTTTATTCCCTTATCGGTTCATTCTATTAATATAATTAGTTACCTTCGATGCACTCGTCCTAATGGTACTAGTTTGACCCGGGAGTTAGTGCGTGATCCTTCCTTCCCGTATCATACTTCGAGCGTTCCCGAGTTGTTCCTGAACTTGTTGATCCATTAGTAGGAAGAGTCGAGATCATTCCACTTGTGGGTTTCATTTCACAAATTTTACCAATGGAAATGTTATGTGTACCGGTAGTATATGTATTTGACAGCTCCGGTGATTAATGGTCTGACCTTTTTTTACTATTACTATACATTTAATTAAACGTGTCAGGTAAATAATAGTTTTGAATTACCATAATGGTTCAATTCGCAATTGTCACTAATTATTCACGGATGTTTTACAGTACAATTTTCTACTACAATCTAGGTTGTATGCGTGGACTATCGATTAGAACTCTGCGTGCGGTAGCTCTAACGGATTACATTGACAGCTGGTGTTATTCCAGCCAATCAAAAATGGAATTTTTCTTATCATAATTACACACGTGGATCAGTATTTTGTCTATTAAACTTTCTCGTAAATATATGACTGCTCCATAAGCCTTACTTGAAACATCCGTAAACACATGCAATTGTATCGGATGCTTTTTCTCTGTTATAAGACAGCGTGCAATTCTTATTTTTCGTAGTTCTTCAACTTCTTGGATCCATTGTTCGACTTTATTACTCATCTCTTTTGGAAGTTCTATATCACCATCTAATCCTTCTAGCCATATACTCTGGATTATCATTTTCCCAAGAATTATAAATGGTCCAATAATTCCTAAAGGATCAAATATTCTATCGACCACACTTCTAGCCAATACCTTCCTTTTCGTCCACATTTTTTCTACTGGAAAATTCACATGGAAACTGAATTCATCTGTTTTTGAGTACCATTTCAAACCCAATGTTTTGATTGTCATTATGTTTTCTTTATAAATATTTAGAGTCTGCTCGATTTTCCTTTGCTATTTCCAATATTTTCACAGAATTAGTCACCCACTTTCTGACAACCATTCCTGCTTCAGCCCAAATCATCATTAAATTTTCCTTTAACTGCAATCCTTCTTCATCATAAACTGAGTCCATTGTATCATCCATATAAGTTGAATTGCATATGATATCCGTCGCTAAAGGGTATTTCGTTTCATATCTCTTCGCATTTTCCTGTACTACTAGTTGTGCCAGAAATGGTGAAGTGTTCAAGCCAAATATCAAATGATTAAATTCGTATTTTTTAAATTTCTTACCTTCCATCCATGAAAATCTATGATATTGTCTATCTTCTTTCATTAGTTTATCTGTAAGTAAATACATCGCAAGTCAGAGCAATCCTAAACCTTCGGAATCGAATCAAATATATCAAAAACATTATTCTGCAACTTAAGTCCAGTTTTATTATATCGTTCTTTTTACTACTGGGAAATGTGGTAATATCCATTCAAACTCAAGTATGTTCTATTATTTTCTTTGCTATCATTAATTTTCGTCGTCATTATCGTTCTTTTAACTTGGAGGTTTTCCGGATTTTCAATCTCTTCATGGAGTAATGAACTGTGTTTAGTAGTACAATTGGAAATCTTACAGAAAGAGTTCTTTCTGCAGTTTATAACAGCATGACCTACTTTTAGGCAGTTTCTCACAATTCATTTTAGTGTACAAATAGTTTCCTTTCCCCAATCTTTAACTTGTTGAACTCTGCACATTGATCGAGATAATGTGTTTCTCTACATTTTATACACTTTGCCTGGTTTAGTCTAGTTGCATCCCTTTCCTTGTTTTCTTGATTTTTTGGTAGTTCGATTTCTGTAGTTTCAAAATGTGTCCTTTAACTCTTCCATGCATTTTACTTCTTACTTTGATCATTGTATTTAGTGATTCCTACCTTGTGAATACTTCTGTCTCGATCAAAATCATAAAGTATTTCATTGGTTGATCGTGTCAATTCTGATTCATCTTGTAACCAGTCTTTGAGCTCTTGAATTGACTATTCTGTTTCATTTTTATGTTGTTTTCTTTTCCATCTTATCAGTAAAGAAGCTGGTAACTTTTTAAAATATTGTTTAAATAAACTTCCACTTTTCAGGTCTATTGTCCTATCAATATTTATAAGTTGAACTCTTATTGCATCTAACAATCTAAAATATGTTTCAAGATCTTTTGGTCGTTCTCCCGGACTGGTTTAAAATGATCCATTTCATGTAACACATGAAGATAACATCTGTCCTTGCCACCCTATCGTTTTTCTAATTTTTGTTTTGCCGTCTGTTATGTCATTGAAGAATATCCAAGATTCTCTATCATCTTTAATGGTTCACTCCTCAAATAATCTCGGAGATGTAACATCTTTTCATCATCTCTTCCGTCAGTATCATCGATGACTGTTTTGAAAGCGGAAAATCAATTTCTATAACCTTTTACTTTTCCTTCAAATATTGGAATGGTGAGGTTTTATAAGTTTCCTAAAGATTTCTTTGGAATTTTCCTTTCCTCTTCTCTACTAATTGACATATGCTCGGACCTCATGGAATTTTCAGCTTTTGTTTCTAACAACTTTTCGATTAATCTCGAGTTTAACTCTATTTTTTAATGTCGTCTTTAATTACCATTGCAATATGTGTATGATTTAATTTCACACTAATTGTCAGTAATCTTTCCAATTTCTCAATAACTAAATCTTTATCGTACTCATATTGATCTACCCATTGTGGTACATACTCAGAATTTATCGTTGATAATATTTTGTTTTCCTTGTCAATGTTGACTTAAGGGTTCTCTTCTTCATTTCTTCTTTTAGTTCATTTTCTTCATTTCCTCCCCGTAACCTTAACACTAGGTGTAATGTTGAATCCTTTACAATCTAATAATCTGAAATTACTTTTCTATCTTCCAATTCTTTCCCAGTAAAAATCAATCTTTGATGAACTGATGGAATTCCTTCTTTAACTTCGACATTTTACATTTTTATAGAATCATTAGTTTTAATATCAAGACTTATAGTTTTTCCTCTTAACGTTATTACAAAAATTTGAAAATCATTCAATTCTTTTTTCACAAAGGACTGGATGGAGTATTGGGGTCCATAGCAATACTCTTTATATTTTCCTGGTTCTTTGGATACTAAATCCCCTCGATTTTTGTATGGTTAACCGCTTTTAAAATTCTTTATTAAATAAATCGCGTTGTTGAACTTTATTTTGATATGTTTAATGAGGGTTAAGTGTCAGGGGTATAATTTATTTTAAATTTTTACATTTAAATAAAGAATAATATTTAAATTCAAAAACATTTAAAATGATAAAAAAATATTTACATACATCTTGATATGAATGCAAGTTCTGCTACCATGGTTGTTTTCATTTCGATTCTTGAATAATCCCCAAATGATATCTTCTTTGAGCTGCCATCAAATATAATATATATCCCTTGATATTTTCGAGCTTTCTCATAAAAGTAGATTTGAAATGAAAATCTTCCATATACTTTTCATTTAATAATAATTCCATTTTTCTTTCATAAAATCTTTAAATAATCTTTTAATCATAAAATCTCCGATAACAAAAAATTCTGAATCACGAAAACTTATATCTTTATTTTAATTTACAACTAATTCTGTTCAATTCATTTTTGAGCATTTTTAAACAACAAAAAATAAAAAGTTTTACTTAAATAATACATTTTTACAATATTTATTTTATATTCAAAATTAACCAAGGCTTGTTCCGCCCTCCGACTTTCTCTACGACGGCGATTTTTGCTAAGGGGTATCCATTTGAGGTGCGCAGCGTTTTTGTATTTTATACTGGGGGTGTCTCCAGTGGCTGCTCTTGGAATGCAGTGGCTTGCGATGTTTGTGGTCCTTCAGCGACATGGTGGGGTGGAATGATGTTTAGAATCACAGTGTTTGCGCGACCAGGAAGATGTTGCCGTAATACTTCCTCCTGGTGGGTTACAGGGTTTCAAATCTTGCTTGTCCTCCTGGCTACCCTAGTAACGCCATACAAAAAGATGCTGACCCACTTGGCACCCGTTGCTAAGCAACGTTGGTAATGTGTTCAAGTGGTGGATTGTCCGCAAAAATTGAATACCATTGGCTAGTATTATAGTTGCTCGGACAACCCTCGGGTTCACGAGCTGTCGATAGAAGACCTATGCTCGCTTTGCTCTGTCCCTCATAATCGTTCACGATTGGTGCTTAATTGACTGTGAATTAGCGATGTTGGTGTACGGTTATATTAAAAGAATAATTCGACTACATCTAAAACTATTTTATTCGATTTATGTACAACTGTTACTGCTGAGCGTGCTGGAGCTGAATTGCGCGACGTCGGGCGCGTTCCTTACGTCCCGGTCGGCGACTGCTGGTTGTAGTGTTGGGTTGCTCTGCTGATTTGGTAGCTGTCTGCGGTACTTGAGTGGGGGCGAAGATGAGCGGGTAAGTGACCGCCTCACCTTCCCTGCATACCGCTAGAGCGACTTCGAGTCCCCGAACCTGCGTACGCAGACTCCGATTTAGCTGGCGTTCTTCGGCCCAGCCTTTTTGAGCTGCGGTGAGCCGTTGGTAGAGGATCTTCGTCCGTTTAGGGTCTAAACAAGTCGCTTTGACCTGCTGCATCTCGCGAGTTAATTGCAGGACCTGACTAAGTAACTCTGTATTCGCCTGCCTCGCACGATCTAGTTCCGTCTGCAAGATCCGTAGAGAAGACATTACTGAAATTAAATGGGTTGTTACACGTCAATTTATGATTGGTCTAGATATTTAAATTTTTCCACACAAATCAAGAATTCAATTTATATTATGTGAGAAGAAAACACGCAGTTCTAATTATAATTATTATATGATCACTACATAAATTTGGCTGTTAGCTCAATCGTCCGGGCAGTACCGTTCTAGACTCTTCTTGAGGGCTTCCACCGTGTAGGGTCGCCTGGTATCCCGAACCGGACGGGGTGGATGGGCGACGGCGATCCGCCCGGCAAGGATGTCATCTAGCACGTTTGCAAGATACATCCTTGCCTTGACCACTTGCAAGTCCACCTGCTCCTGCACCCGTTCCCACTGGGTGAGGAGGTCCTGCGCGTTAGCGAATATCTCAGCAGCTGGGTACTGCTGCCTATTGAGTTCCTCAGGGTCGTTATTTAGCTCAGGTGCCCTCTGAATGGCGGGGTACGGCCATTGCCGACGAATTTTCCCGATCGCCCCTGTTCTCCTGGGCGACTCCTTCCTAGATGGCGTGTTGGTTGATCTGGTGTCTGTCCAATCTAGAGGCATGTTTGACTGAAAGTAATGTAGTATGATCAATTACTGGCTTATGACAACGAAAGAAACAAAACGCAGGATTTGTTATTTGATTCTCTAATGGCTAGGGGATGGCTGTTGGGCTTTCGTATTGCTTAATATTATGTTGTTGAGATGAGTAGAAACTGGCGTTCGATCACTTATTGCCATTTGTCAATGTTGGGCGGAACTTATCGTTGGATCTATATTAGACTTGACGTTAACATTAGGAGTTAGGAGTTACGGAGGGGGTTTCCACTTATTTGTAAACATTTTTCGCCCTCAAGGTATCTGAATCGATCAACCTAAATTCGTATCTCCTATGGGCTTGACCATGCACTGCTCTTAATTACCAAAAATATGTTTCGATGCGTACTTTATACTAATAATTGGGCTGCTAGATTGAATAATAAATATGACATAGATTAAAAGTACCAATGGGTTAATAAATTAAATAATGAATGTAAGATTAAGTAAAAGTACCAATGGGTTAATAGATTAACTAATAAAGGTGATATTACTTAAAATTATCAATGGGTTAACAGATTAAATGCAGTAGTGTTAATTCAAGCTATCCATGGGTTATTAGATAAGGTGATGTTAATGGGTTACAGAATAAATACTAAATACAATATCCATTAAAAACATACCAATGTGCTAATAGCTTAAATAATTAGTTAAAAATACCAAGCCTATATTGCAATTAACGTGAACTTTAATTATTAAGGCATGTTCCACATGACGAAATGCGTTCGTTTATTTAATTATACAGTGCAGATTATTCAGAATCCGTTTCGTGCCATCCGATCACTTTGGAATTTAATTATTTTTCATCAGTGTCTGTTTCGGATGCACACCCATTCCGTCGTCTACGGTAATTTGATTACACGACCTGACCGATCTAATCTATTCAGTCTATATTTCTCATTCAACAATTTCATCATTCGGTCTTATCGGATTGTCTTAAAGATTTTAATTGTCAAGCTCGGTAAGCTGTCGTTTTAGTTGTTTCCCCTACTTTTCTTTTAGATTTTTAGTGCCACACGCGCTCATACCGTGGATTTCTTCTCGTATCGTTTGGGTCTATTTATATATTTAGCGGGTGGAAGTTATCTTACCCCTCAACAACATTGGTCGATCAAAGGACGGATTTGTAATCTCATAAATCATTGATTTCAATCGAAAGTTGTGTCTCTCCATTTTATTTGGAGTATGGATGGGCTTCGAATGTCGTACGTTCCCGTGATTCAGATCGCTTAGTTGGTAATTCTATCTCTAATTTCTTGTTGCGGACAATGTGATCGTTAACCAGCTGGTCTATTTTTATCTACTAGTGATTAATGATCCAAATTCAGTCGATTTATTTATGTTGAATGTTAATTCATAAATTGTTTTATTAAAGGTTCACTCGATTTTGGGTCGTAAATTATCAATAATTTTAGGGTCATCGCAATTTTATTTCATTCATCTCTCCTGAATTAGGTTGATGGTTCGAAGGAATTTTACTCTGTTACCATGAAAGATGCCATTTTGCTAAGCCCTGCTGAAGTTTTCCTACGACATTAAATGGATTTATTCGTTAAAATCGATTGTACTTAATATGGAATTCATTTCATTTCACCTAATTTTATAAAATTTTCTTCATTCCTATGGATAACTTTTTATCTGATTCGTTCTCTCAGCGAACTCGTCCGTCAAAATTGAACTACAACTTTAAATTATTACTAATAATTCCTATTTACTACAGTGACTTTCTCGTGGATTGTACCTAATGAGTTGGTTTGGCCTTCGTCTAATTAGTTTAAAGATTTACCGACAATTTTGGCTCGCATTCCAGTTCATTTAAAAATGAGTTTAGTTTACTATTATTATCCCTAAGGTTGCTTAATCTCTTCGAACCATCAATCTGTACCAGGAGTTTAAATTAATCATCCAAATTGCTCTAAAATTATTTCACGCGTTTTCATTATATCAGTGATTTTTATTTAAGTTATCATAATACCCTCTTCACATTCAATGTTATCTCGTTTACTTTACTCAAGGAGTTAGTTTCGATGGAACTGTAAATCACTTAAATTTCCAATAGTTATTTTATTACAATCTCCTTTAATTAATAGAATATTTATTTTAATGACAACAAAAATCTGTTAACTTGATGGATAAATTCGATTTAAGGGATTCACTCAACTATTTACGATATTTATGTTTAATTTTGCTGACCTAATCCACTACTAGTTGAATCATTTTAAATATCAATTGAATTTATTTAAACCAACGATTTCAGTTGATTTATCCCCGTACCCTTTCCCTTTAATAGATCTTAAGCGCCTTTGTGTTTATATTATATTTATTGAGTGCCCACTGGACTACTCGGTGTGGTGATTTTAAGCCGTTTGTAAGATAATTTTAGGTCGATTTTACAGAATTGAGAAACGAGGAAGCAGCCAGAGACTTCTTCCTTATTTCTCGCTTCAGCTATAGGGATAAATATTGACGTTCCGACCGCTGCGTTGCGCACGCTGAGTCTTCACGGGTGCATATCATTGGCGATTCTCCACGCACTTACATGCCTCTGCACTATGTTGATTTTACTAACTTGCGTGATGTGTCGGCTGTGGGCCGGAAAAATTTCGACATTTAAGATTGTTAATTTATAAAAACATATAATTACATATTAGTAAAATTTATTAATCATAAAACAATAAATTTACCCATTAACCATTCCATAAAAACATCAATCATAAAATCGATCATAAAACAGCATAAATACCTCTCTTCCCACATCAACGCCGAGCAGAGCTCCATTGAGATGCAAGGTCGTGATGTGGAAAGAGGGTTCCAACATAAATGATCCTCACCTAAAACAGGTTTCCAATAATTTTTCAAGATTTGAAGATATGGTTTTAAACAGCTCTAACAATTTCAAAAGAAAATGGTTTTTGGTTTTTTAAGGTTTTTGTGTAAGGTTTTTTTTTTTTTTTTTTTTAATGTGAAAATGGATCAGTATTTATACCTCATTGTGTGACGTGTGAAATTTGACGCAGTAAAACAAAATTCGACCTTGTTCTTTTCTAGCAAATTCTATTTTTTAGTTTTTATATTTCTTGATTTATTTTTCTAATTTTTTATTTGAAAATTTTTTTATTGAATTATTGCTAATTCAATTTTTCGATTTAAATTCCACTTTAATGAACTTTAATTGATTTTTCTAATTTCGTCGAATTTGTCGTGTTTTCTTGTTGTATCTGTGTAGGTATCGTGCGGATCTTGGTGCATTTTGTTATTATTTTATTTTTATTTTTATGTTTCTTAATTTATATTTAATTCTTTTATTTCTCAGATTTTATATGGTTTAATTGGTGTTGTTCAGGTTTATTTTAAATTGCGTGTTGTATCTGCGTGTGTGTTTCTGATCCATTTAAACATTTTTGAAGGCCGTTTACGTTCTGGCCCAACACTCCTAAAAATGTTTCATCAGGAAGACGCACTAATCGTTGATAATGTTAGGCCTGCTTTGGTTCTATCTAAGCGTTCCAGGTGCTTCCGACAGTTTTGCATTTGTTCTGGGGTGAACCAAGTCCCCTTGATACGCTCATATTTGGTACAAATAGATTTTAGAAATATATTTTTAGAAATATATTTTTAGAAATATATTACTGGTGGGTTACTGGTGTTGGGCCAGCACACAAATAGCCTTGAGAATTGTTTAAATGCATCAGTAATACAGCATGAAAACCCAGCACCAAGATAACTTAAAATACAATATACAACATCAACTAAACACTTTAAAATCTGAGAGAATATAAATAAATATAAAATCAAAAACATAAAAATTAAAATAAAATGAATACAAAATGCATCAAGAACCGCACGAAATTTACATAAAAAATAAAATAATAACAAGAAAATTCGACCGTAAAATGACCATTTATATAAAATTAAAAAATAAATGAATTAAATGAATAAAAATAAAATATTTTTGGATGAATAAATTTAATTAAAAATGTTAAAAATAAATTACCAATTTAAATTAAGAAATAAATAAAAATTTAATTTAGATAACATAAATAATTTCAAAGTCGAATTTTGTTTAATCGCAATAAAACTAACACGCAAGGTTAAGGCCCAATTATAGGTATAAATACCGATGTGTTTTCACAAATTTTCAGTCTTATTTTTCGGAGAAAAAATTTCATTACAGAACTGTATAACTGGTTGTATAACTGGTTGAGAGCCGTAATTAACACGGGTAAGTGTTTTGCCTGAACACGATCACTTTCAACTGGTGCAATATTATTAATTGATTTTTTTCGAAGGGAATTGATGGGTAATTTTCCATTGAATTTATGGATGACTTTTCAGATCGAATTTATGGATGATTTTTGTTTTTCAAATTGAATTTATGGATAATTTTGTTTTTCCAAATTGAATTTATGGATGATTTTTCGAATCGAATTTATGGGTGATTTTTTTTAATTGAATTTATGGATGATTTTTCATATCAAATTTATGGATAATTTTGTTTTTCCAATTGAATTTATGGATGATTTTTCAAATCAAATTTATGGATGGTTTATAGAATTAAATTTATGGGATTTTCGAAGTAAATTTTATGGAATGGATACAATGAATTTCAAATGTATGTGGCCGATGTAATATGCTGAATAAATATTTTCTATCTATAGCCTTAGTGCATCGAAACTTTTATTCCAAATGCTATGGTAAAATATTATTTGTTATTCCTTTTCCGGCCCACAGCCAAAGACACATCACAAGTTAATAAAATCAAACATATTATTCGAACCATGTAAGTGCGTGGAATATCGCCAATGATTCGTGCCCGTGAAGGCTCCGGCGTGCGGAACGCAGGAGTTGGAACGTCAATATTATCCGTACATAGGGGAAATTGGAGGGTAAATGATTAGCCCTTTGGCTGCTCCTTCATCATCCGTTTCCTGTAAAATTGACATAAATTTTTAACAATCGGCTAAAAATCTCTAACATCGAGTAGTCCAGTGGGCACTCATTAACTATGAAATGAACATACATAGATCTTAAGGACAAAAAGAGGGAATGGGTAGCGGGAAAAATTACGAAATCGTTGCAACAGTTAAAATGAATAGCCATCGGAAAAAGATTAATCCGAACGACTAAAATCATGAAAAATAATGTTTTTAAATTAGAATTAAATAAATTAATTTGAGTTGAGGCGGAAAATATGGGCGGGACGCTGATCAGATTTTCCGAATCAACTAAAATACTTTAAAAAATAGAAAAATAAAAGTGAAATGCGACTTAACGGTTCGTATAAGATTATCATGAAACTGAAAAATAAGGGCAGAATGCTGCTCAAATTTTCCGAATTAACTCAAATACTTAATAAAAATAGTAAAGTAAAAATGAAACTGTAAAATAAGGGCGTATCGCTGCCCAAATTTTCCGAATTGATGAAAATATAAAACCGTAAAATAAGGATAATGGTAATTATAATAATAATAATAATAATAATAATGGTAATAATAATAATAATCATGGTATTAGTAGTAATGATGATAATAATTATGATAATAATAATAGTAGAAAAAAATAATAGTAGTAATAAAAATAAACATGATGGTAATTATATAGTAATAAAAATTATAATAAAGGTAATAGTAGTAACAATTAATAAAGGTAATACATATAATAGCAACAATGATAATGCTAGTAATAATAATAGGGAACATTGTAGTTATGATAGGGATAAGAGTAAGAGAACTAGTGTGTGAATACTTAACATAACCAAGGGTGTACCGACCAAAGAATAATCTTCGACATGGACAACGATAAGAAGGACTTTGGGAATGGACATAAAGATAGATGATATGAGAGTATAGGTTAACATTTGAAAGAGATAGGAGAATAATGGGACCTAAGAATCAAAAGCGAGCACAGGTCTTCTATCGACAGCTCGTTGGACCCAGAGATCGTTCGGTCAATTATAGCATTAGCAATAACGCTCACATTTTCATTTCGTTTCTTCTTAGATCCTCGGCTGGCGCATCTGAATATTGCGAATTTCTAGACATCTGAAATGTTGGATTTGGTATTGTTGACGAGTACATCCATTATATATTGTTGGGCCAGAACACAAACGGCCTTGTAAATTGTTTAAATGAATCGGTAATACACACACAAATACAACATGCAGATTTAAAATCAGACCCAAAACACCAACTAACCATGCTAAAATACGAGAAAGAAAACAATTAAATATAAAATTATAAAACACAAAAATAAATTAAAATAATAACAAGGTGCAACAAGATCCTCACGAAATAAACATAAAAATAACACGAAAACCTAAAAATATGACCGAAATTTGACAATTTACTAAAAAATGGAAAATCCTTAAAAAATGGAACAAAAATTAAATAATTTGAATTAGAAACAATTCAATTTAAAAGTTAAAAAGAAAATTGTCAAATTAAATTCTAAAAATAATAAAATTAAGATTAGAATATACTAGAAAATCACAAGGTCAAATTTTGTTTTACTAAATCAATATTAACACTCAAGGTTAGGGTCGTACAATAGGTATATATACCGATTCATTTTCACATAATCTTTAATCGAATTTTGAATCGAAAGAATCGTTTTAACCAATTTGGAAAAACTTGAATAGTTTTAATCAGTTTGAATCTTTGGAAGCCAGAAACTTCGATGTGAGTGAGAGGATGTTCGAAAATTCTCCACGTCGCGCCCTTGCAACCTCGAATGAGCTCTGCTTGGGCGTTGGCGTGGGGAGAGGGTTATGATGCATTATGCACAAAAATTATGTTATTAATGACAATTATGATGTATTATGTGGCAAAATATATGTTTACCTAAACAAGTAGATTTCCTTTTGTCGAAATTTTTCCGGCCCACAGCCGAAACATCATTACAAGCAATTAAAATCATACATATAATCGAATTGTGTAAGTACGTGTATAATCGCCAATAATTCGTGCCCGTGAAGGCTCCGGCGTGATAACGCAGTAACTGAAACGTCAATATCATTCCGTATCGGGGAAAAGAGTGAAGGGGAAATAGTCTTTTGGTTGTTTCGTCGGCACTCATTTCCCAGACCTATTTCGAGCAAGATTTCAGATCTTTTCCTCATTGTAATGCGGGATTTATTTCTAATAAAATTTGAATTTTTGTTGATTGTTAATTAAATAAGATACGTCGTAAGTCATTGGAACTTTTTTTAGGAAAACTAGCGGTTCTTACGATTGTTTGGGAGATCTTTTGAGGTTGCTCTAGTTTATTCGTCTTTTTAGGCGTAACGATGATATTTTTCGATCCTGATAATTCATCAGTTTCACCCGGGTATGCTATTAATATCGGAAGCTCTCATAAGTTTTTTATGACTTGTATATTTTTGCATTCTTTCACGAGATATAAATGTTGGTCTTCATGGTCGGACTTATAGGTACACATATTAACGGCTTTAGTTACTGAGCGTTTGTGTAGGGATGGCGTATTTACGGGGTTTCAATTTATTCTCGTATTTCTACAGATATAGAATTTGGTTTATTTAATTGATTCAGGAACTAGGAACCGATGGAAAATATAAATCCAACGTCATCAGGTTTCACCTGAAACTTGCACATTTTAGTTTTTAGAAATCATAATATATCGACTTAGTAACAATAACTTTCAATGTTATTTTGTTACAAGGAAAACCGTCAGCGATTTTAAATGGGTTTACAGAACCGAGTTTTGAATCATCTATGTTAGCTTTTTGATATTATGGGGTCAGGTTATTTTACGAGTGAAGTCATTGAAGTTGAGCTTCACTGAGCTTCACTTAAGATCTTTATATTTTAATTTTTAGAAATCATAACCAATTTAAATAATTTAGAAATCATATCAACGATTTTTGGCATTAAATTTCCCGTCACCTTCCCTTAATTGATCCTAGGATAATTTATGTTGATATTACGAATTTATGAGTGTACACTGGACTACTCAGTGTTTTGATTTTGAGCTGATTTGTTTTTTATTATAATTTAGGTTAAACATTTAGGAATTGAGTGATGATGGACTAGCTAAAAGACTATTTCTTCTTCAACCCAGCTTCCCCTATACGGAATAATAATTGACGTTTCAGCGATTGCGTTCTCACGCCGTAGCCTTCACGGGCACGAATTATTGGCGGACTTACACCGCACTTACACAATTCGGTTGGTGTGTGTATATTTTATTGTCTTGCGGTGATGTGCCGGCTGTGGGCCGGAAAAGTTCGACATAAGCATTCTATTCTAAACTTTTATTTGAATATAATAACATATGATAAATCATGGTTGGTATAAATCATTCATTAAACGTCATCAAAAATCTTTTCCCACACCGACGCCCAAACAGAGCTCGTATGAGGTTGTATGGACGCGACGTGGAGAAAGTTTTCGAGCATTCATTCACTCGCCTTAAAAATGTTCTGGTTCCAACTGATTAACTGGTAAGCTAAGTTTTTCGAGTTCTAGTTAAAGAAATCTGATTACAATTCTGTGAAAATGAATAGATATATATACCTATTGTACGACCTTAACCTTACGTGTTAAATTTGATGTAGTAAAACAAAATTTGACCTTGTGATTTTCTGGTATAATCTAATCTTAATTTTATTATTTTCGTGATTTAATTTGACAATTTTCTTTTTTAAACTTTTAATTCAATTGTTTCCAGTTCAAATTATTTAATTTTAGTTCCATTTTCATGGATTTTCGCTTTTTTTGGTAAATTGTCAAATTTCGGTCAAATGTTCGTGTTATTTTTGTGTTTATTTCGTGCGGATCTTGTTTCACTTTGTTATTATTTTAATTTACTTTTGTGTTTTTAGATTTTATATTTAATTGTTTCTTTGTCATATATTTTTACATGGTTAATTGATGTTTTATGGGTCTGATTTTAAATCTGCGTGTTGTGTTTGCGTGCTGTTACCGATTCATTAAAACAAAATCGTATCTTGGCCCAACAGTACCACGAAGTGTTTGATTAAAAATACGACAGCAGAAACAAAATGCCTTGTCTTATACTGGATCATATTTAATTCATTTAAATCTGGAATATCATGTTGGTAAAAAGAATATATATATATTATAGGTTTGTTATCGTGTCATCAATTATGTAAAAAAATTTATAAATTATATATAAAAATTAATTCATGATAAATTTTAAAAATTTATTGATTTAAAGTGAAATGAAAAAAAATAAAATAAATTGATTATTATTTCTAATTAAATAATTAAATAAATTAGAAAAATTATATATTTTTAGGAAAATATTGTTGATTTATATATAATTTCATAAGTTTATGATAGTATAATTTTTTTTGATATTGTAAATTTGTATTGTAAATTTGAATTTCTAATAAAAATTTCTTTTTAATATTTTTTAATACATTTATAGTAGTTGTAAAATTCAAGTTTTTTTAATAAAATTTCATTGATTATTCAGGATAATTCAGAATATTGAATTTTCATCCAATTACGTTCAGTCTTATAAACCCGTAATATTCAAAAATATAATATGGTCCATGATTGATATTCTTTACGCTGTACATCATCTAAATATTCATTTTGAAAGTTCTGCTAGAGAAGTAATAAATTTCAAATTATTCTGTTTTACTTTTATTTCATACCCCTATAAAAAATACTTAATATCAATTTTAAAAAGAATAAAACTAAAATGAATGATACTATTTGATAAATTATGATTTTCTAAAAAAACAAAGATGGAAAAAACAATTCGCATTAAATAAAAAAATCAAATAATTCAATTACAATATATTCTAACACTAAAATTATTATTAATAATTAACCATATTTCCTTTTTTTGAAAAACGGATATAACAAAACTGTCGCATAGTTTTTAACTCATAGGTATCCATCAGGCTTTTATAACTTTATTTATACCTATTTTCATTGCAATTAGGCAATTTGCCATCATAATACCTCCACCTTTATTATCCCAACAATAACTAATAATTTTTTCTATTGAAAAAGTATTCCTTAAAATCACTAAACAACTAAATTAATCTAAAATGTTACCAGCTAAAAGGACCATCGAGACCGGATCTTTTATCTTTCGTAAAGACCACCTTTGTTCAGTGAAATGTTGTTTTATATTCACAACCTAATGGCTTCAACTGTTTTATTTTTATGTAGTTGGCTTAAAATCATTTTTTGTGGTACTTTACATAGCCTGCTTCAGTTCTTAATAAAAAGTTATTAAAAGTCTATTAAAACTGTCAAACAGGTGTTGGATAGTGTGCATTTGTTCTACTTATGTTGAGATTTAAATTTCGAATTATGCTGCTAAAGGATATTTTATTTCCTTCTTTGTTCGGCTCATTAATATATTTTAACACTCGTCTTTTCTGTATCATTGATAATGCGCTTTCTTCCTGTTTTCTTTTTTTGAACCTTATTTTCATATTTAAATAACAAAAAACTGCATTCTTTGTATTATTCAACAACTTTGCGATTTCATCATAAGATTCAGCTTTAAACTTTCGTGTAATAAATCTAACTTAATCCGAATGAAACTATAAAATAAAATTATAGTTTATAAAACATCTTTAAACATCTAAAAATTATTTATGCGTCCATGCCAATAATCATGTCTATGTCCAGTGGAAGTTCGTCCACCACGAGGCACGATAAAGCAATTGGAGTTCTCTGAATATCAAAATAAACTAGCGAAGACTCTCAGCACTTTAACTTCCGGTCATCTATTGTTACGAAGTTACCGCTATATCAATTTTTTGGAAGAATGGTTTGAGAACTGCTTGAATCGACCAAAGCATTGGCCGGGCTCCCCCAAACTTTTATTGGACCTAATTATTTTTGAGGAAGCTGTCGGCGCTTACAGCGTCCTTTTGTTGTTTTCCTGACGCCTAGAGTGTCTTAAGAAATGTCCCTTTTCCCACACGAGAAAAATATTGAATTCTTCTTTTTCTCGTTACTCGTAATGACACTCATGGCTCCCGTATTCCAAATCCGAGCTTCGCGTGGCATCTCATTTTCCAACATTACTCTAGCTTTCTCGATTAATAATTCTAAGCCATCATTTCTGGAGTTCTATATAGCCTTTGAAACTCCGACGGGAAGCCCTACGACAAAAGCTATTGTAATTCCGTCGTCACCGATTCTATCCAGCTCCCCCAATCGTTTTAGAGAACCTAGATAGTAATCGACGGTTTCACTTGGATTCCGTTTCCTCGATTTGAAAGCTTCGTATGATGCGTTCGGGCTTTAAACCAAAGGTTTTAACCAAGGCGGACCTTGAGTGAGTATAGCTGCTTCTTGCAGTTTCTGATTAATGTATCCAAATGTCTAAAGCAGTACCTTTTAGACATAGGATGAGTATTTAATCCAGGTAGTTAAAGGATCCCAACAGCTGAGTCTTGAGTTCGAATTCTTCGGCCCATTTGATGCATCTTCTTTTCCAGGATATTTCAGAATATTTTTTTCGATATTTATTAATAAGGCCGCGATAGCTTGTACATCCATTAATTGACGAAGGCGATAAATTTATTTTATGCCAATCGTAAATTATTGCCTAAATTACCGCAACGTAATATTTCGGAACAATCACGAAGATTTCCCACGTATGACGTAATAGATTTGCCCTCCCCGCATACATCTTAGAATATTCAGAATATCATTGCGCAACATCATTACAGTATATACCGCGATTTTTTGATATTACAAAAGTTCTTCTAAAATTGAAGATACTTAGATCAATATAAAAGCCTATCATCTTTTACATTTTCCGCTTCTGATACTTCGAAAAATATTCCTAAATTCTTGTTGATTTGATAATTTTATAAAATTTTTATTGAATTTATTTCTATTTTAACATAAATCTTGATAATTAACTTTGTTATTAATTTCACTAATTTTCAATAGCTTTCTAGACGATATTGATAGAATATCTGCAGTTGACTATGAACCGACAGTACAAGATATTCTTAGATCTAAAATGACAAATTACGGTGTTTGTGAATGTCAAATAAAATACAAAGAAAGGATGTTTACGTTAGTTTAGTGATATTTAAAATATTATATGGATTGAATGACGAATGACAATTTCGATATACTCAAACCTGTTTTAGAGCGATGAATAGGAAGAACATTAAAGAAAACGTATAAGTAGTGGGATGTGTCACCGTGGGCACAGCCTCTCCCCTCTGCTGAGAGAAAAATTTTGTAAGTCCAAAAGTATAATTTTTCCCGAGACAAAGACAATGACTCATTCAAGGTCATAGGATGACTCATCGTATTTTTTCAAGGTCATTGAAGCAAAGATCATGGCTCATTCAAGGTCATTGGGTGACTCATCATATTTCTCAAGAGCATTTAAGCAAATACCATGGCTCATTCAAGGTCATTGGGTGATTCATCATAATTCACCAAGGTCACTTAAACAAAGACCATGACTCATTCAAGGTCATTGGATGACTCATCATATTTTTTCAAGGTCATTCAAATTTTCTTAAGGTCATATTATTGGTGGGTTACAGGGTTTCGAATCTTGCTTATCCTCATGGTTGCCCTAGTAACGCCATACAAAATGATGCTAACTGCCACTTGGCACCCGTTGTTTAATAATAATATAATTAAAAAATAAATAACAAATATTATTGACTTGATTAAAACATAATTAAAGTATATAAAATAATAATAATAATAATTAAAAAATAAATAAATAATATTATTGACTTGATTAAAACAAATAATTAAAGTATATAAAATAAAAATAAAAATAAATAAATATATATATATATATATATATATTATGAATCATGGTCTTTGTTTAAATGACTTTGAAAAAATATGATGAGTCATCCAATGACCTTGAATGATTTATTATCTTTGTCTCGGGAAAAATTGTACTTTTGGACCAAGAAAATTTTTCTCTCAGCAGGGGGAAGGGGGTGTGCCCATGGTGACACATCCCACTACTAGTATAAAACTCTTCCAAAACTTCACAAGTAGCTATTAAAATGTTTTTCGCAACACATTTAATATATTTTTTCATATAAAGTCCCACATACTAAATAACTGAAAACCTAATGAAACAACTATAAATTGCTTTTTTAAACGAATTAAGACACGAAACTTGGTAACTTGAAATCTCATTTAGAAAATACACTGGTGAACATTTTAAAATTTATTAACAAATGTTCTTATTTTACACGTACAAAACTTTTCAAAATGTATAACCATCAGCCTTCGAAGTCTGACAATATGCGGATTTTCTTGTGGTGAACCGGTTCAAAATCATTTTTATGACTCGTTAATCTTTTTCTGTTACCATATAGTCGGTGATCAGTTTTTGCGACCAATGCTCTTTCATTAGTCGCTTTATATATTTTTCGGTAGTCAGATATACAAGATTGAATTTTGTAGTTCTTTCAGGATTATCGATGGCCGTCTAATTTACTGCAATAGTCTATATAGATTTTATCTGCTATCATATAACCAGGTTCTTGTCCATCAGTACCATTTGTTACATAATTTATAATGTAATCATCCTTTATGGTTTCATCCTGAATCATTTCAACAAAATCTTGTTCATTGAAATTCCTAAAACCTTGTCAGATATTATGTGCCCTCGCAACGATTTCTGATGTTAACATTGAGATATTCTTGGTAGCACTTCTATTAATGATACATTCCGGCAAAACTGCTTTCCAATATGCTTTTAATGCATTTTTGTTATTTCAGTAATTGCTGCAGCAAGTAATTTATGCAGTTCAATATCGAAAACTTTTCCAAACTCATCATCACTGCTTAGCCCTTTATCTCCACGTTGTGCATGTTGATGTAAAAATTCGACTAACTATCCATTGCCTACAGAAAATTTCGGGCTTCTAGTTTAAGATGATGAACTATACACCTCTATATCCCCCAGCTGATTAACTCTCTGTCAACATGGATTCGTTTTTGAGTTAATTCTTGAATTTAAAATATAAGCTCTTTAGTTTTCTCTTTTACGATGTTTCTTGAATACGATACTTGTTTAGCGCTTTCGTTTGTGGCACAATTACTAGTTATATTTATTTCACATGCACGTTTTTATATGGCTCTTATAGTGGATTCATATAATACAAATTCCTTACCAAGAACTGAGGATTCATCTTATGCTATTCGTTTTAAAATCTTAAACTTAGTTTCTAAGGAAATTGTCTTTTTCTTCACTTTGTTTTTTCAATTATTCTTTTCAGGCATTATGTCTAAAAATAAATAAAAATTTTAAAAAACTATGGTAGTTGTATATAATTGCCTCAAATAATTTTATTTTATATAGGACGATTCAAAACATATTTTATTAATTAATTATTAAAATTGTATTTTGTGACAAACCTACTAAAAGGTAATTTTTTTTTCTAATACAAATCCAATTTTTTTATTGATAATTTCCTCAATTTGGTCTAATTTAATTAAAATTTTGAAATGATTGTTAGTACATTGTACTGAATAAATTTTTGGGCATTTTTTCATATACCACAGAACAAAAATCGCACAAAAAGAGGTTTGAGATTATTTATTATTTTATTTGATTGGTAACTGGCTGCGATTGATTATAATTATCTGAATTGAACTTTTTTGTAAAGGTAAATTATTTTTAAAGATTTTTTATTCTTCATGTGTTTTCGTATTATTTTTAGTGCCTACTGCCAATTTTGAATAATTTTATTTTCACTGAAAACTTATTAATTAAATTTTGTTAAATTAAGACTATGTTCATGACGTTATTCTAAACCTTACTAATTGTTTACTTAACTCCTTATAATTTGTGAAATCTTCCTAATACGGCAATACTAACAAAAATTTATGCTCATTTTTCGTTCACATTTTTGATATTTACATTCATTAGTCAAATTACATCCAGACATTCTCAAACCTGGATCCTTAGGATTCTTAATCAATTTGTCATATATTTTTTATCGTCATAAACTTCGGTTGAATTGTGTTCGGATCTCCTTTATCAATTTTCATGTAACATACATTTGAGAGACTTTCTGTCATCTCTGTACTCGAGTTGCCGATTAAACGTTTTAGCCAATATTATTGAGTACAAAGGGTATGTGTGATTTTAAAATTATAAAAAGTTTGGTAACGTGTTATATGTAAAGCATTGTTGATAAAGTCATTGGATTCAAAGATAAATGTGCAAAATGTTATGATTATGAATGTTTTTAAATAGTTTCATTGTGTAAAATTGTGATAAATTGATGTTTTTTGTGTTTAAAAATTTTTTAATTTTTATTATATTAATTAATCCATATTATTTTGTTTATTTTTTACCTGATAATAACACTGAATCTGTCGAAATTTGTTGTAAAACAAGTGTTTGAATGGCGCTTTCTTTTAGTAAAATCGTTTCCATGCTTATTTAAATATATATTAATTACTAATAATTTGTTTGAATCTATAAATTTAAATCCATAATATTTTGTAAAGATTGTTGAAACAAAAAAGTATTAAAAATATTAAATAATCCATATTATTTTGTTGATTTTTTACTTGATGATGACAGTGAATATGTTGAAATATTCATCGTAAAACGTGTGTTTCAATTTTGTATGGTATAATAAATTTAATTAATTTAGGATTTTCGATACTAGCGTTCGATTATCTGACAGAAAATGGAGGATTTGCTTCGAAGATGCATCAGCTTTAATATTTTGCGTATCTCTAACTGAATATCTTAAAGAGGTATTATTATAATTATTTACAATTCAATAGAGTTGATATTCGCATGCAATGCATATCTTAAATAGTCAATATGAGTTTCTATTTGTAGGGTTTTCTCGATTTGTTTCTATTTTTTAATTCATGTCTAAAAGATCCAAAATATTAATTGCTTTTAATTTTTGATGTTTTAAATCAGATTTGAAATCGCGCTGTTGTACAAAAGCTACAATTTTGAAATACGGTTAGTTTGAATATTACGGTACGTGACGCTTGGTGTTATCAATTATTTATTATCTGCTGCCAAATTAATAAATTGGACTTATCAAAAAATGTCTGGTGCTGTTAAAGAGTACTTCCACGCCGTTATGTGTAGTTCTCACCAAAACAATCATGAACATTAATATAATTTTGGACTGAAAATGCTTTTGAAAGATACCGAAGTTTGATTAATATAAATACCATAATTGGGAATTATCTTTTTTCATAACTATATAAATAAATCTGATGAACATTGTTGCGAATATTCCCGATTGTTTCCTAATCCTTTCCTAAGCCTATTTTATCTATTTCGATGTCACTTTCTACAAATGCAAAATTATGATTGCAAGTGAGGCTATTGGTTGCGGTTTATCGAATTCCTTTTCAGGGATTTACGGAACATTGAAATAAAAGCCAAATTATTATATAAATTACCATGATAAATATTGCTTCTAATGAAGTGATCATAATTGATTTGAATGGCGTCATATAAATGTTATGATTGAAAATAAAACATACACAAAAATGAGATGAAATAAATTCTGTTAGAATTTTATATGTATATTATAGAACAAAGTTATATTTAAGAGCTTGAATAATGATCTCATTTCCTTATAATATCATACTTCAAGTCTTAAAACATGCATGTCCCTATATTATAACATTGATTTTTTCATTTTATTTTAGAAGTTTTTAATGAGCTGCAACATGTGTAACATTCATTTATATTTTATACTATAGATAATTCATATCAGCGCAGCTTGGTGTAAATAGAATTCCACAGTCAAATAATGTAAAGGATTTGTATCGTATTTATTTGTGTAAGTTATAATTAGGACACAAATTAATTTTAATATTTTCTTTTTTGCTTATTTATTATCTAAAATTAAATGAGTTGCCCAATCAGATACATAATTCAAAATTCATGTACAAAAATTAAATGGTTTAAAAATGTTTAATAGATAATCGTCATTAGAAAATTTTTCATCTTCGTTAAAACTGTTTTAAATTCATCATTATTTATTATTATTATTATTATTATTATTATTATTATTATTATTATTATTATTATTATTATTATTATTATATTATTATTATTATTATTATTATTATTATTATTATTATTATTATTATTATTTTTGAATTACCTTAAATTTGGTCCCACAACTAATACTTTTCGACTCTTAAATAATTCTAAAACAATCTTATTATTATTTTTGAATTACCTTAAATTTGGTCCCACAACTAATACTTTTCGACTCTTAAATAATTCTAAAACAATCTTGTTCTTAACGTTTGCCTCTTAAACCAAATACTTATCACTTTTAACCGGCCTTTTCTAATCTTACTTGACTCTAAATCAACCTTTTAACTAAACTTTTACCATTATGTTATTTTTCTTTTGCTATGAAAACCTTATAAGGACTTCAATGACGTTAAAATGACATAAAATCTAAACTAATCTAAAATGATCTTAACGTAGACTCTACAGTGCACAGTCTACATTAAGAGTTCTCAAATGTGTCATACGGTACACTGGTGCTTCACGAAGTTTTACAAGTGTGCCGCAAGGTTTTTTAAAACTTAAAAATGTTAACTGCTAAAATATTTATGTTAATTATACTTATAATTATTCCTTAACTTTATTAAGAGATATTTAACAAAGTTATTTAAATTGTTATTTAATAAAATTAAATATTCATATTATTAGTTCACATGATTAAATTTATCATAAAATGTTGTATTTATTGTTACGTTTTAACTAATAATCTAAAAACTAATATTTTGATCTGAAAACAACACAATAAATTCAGATAAATACTGCTCCAAACTAAATGAACTGAGTCTAGCCATTGAACTGAAGTGACTTGCAAAGCCAACCCAAGGGGTATTGTTCTTCATCAAGATAATGCAAGGTCACACGTGTCTTTAGCCACACGGAACAAGTTATACCAACTCAATTATGATGTTTTGGTCCATGCACTTTTTTCTCCCGACCTTGCACCATCCGATTACCACCTATTTAAATAACTTCAAAATAGCTTAGGTAATAATAAATTTTTTTCTTGTTGAAAAGTCACATGTATCACTTACTTCTTCAGTCAGAAACCCCAGAGCTTCTGGATTATACAACTGCCGGAGAGATGAAGAAAGGATATAGAACTGAATGGAAAATACTTTAGTGATTAAATGTGATTTTTAATAAATAATATTTAGTTTCATTTTGTTTTAAAAAAAAGGACGATTTTATGCACCACCCAATAGTATATATGTCTGATTTTCCACTTTTTTTAAGAACGCGAATTTAATTTTTTGAATAAATTTGTTTTTGAATAAATGCTCTTCGATAATGTCAAAGGTGCTAAGGGTTTTGAAGCAAGAAATGTTACTGGGCCATGTGGAGGTGATGTCGTTGGCGGTGCCTAACAGGATCACATCGATGATAGATTTAACAATAGAGATGACAGAGATGATATCAGATCGTATGTACCTCGAGCAATTTCCCGAAATGATAGTTCGACGAAGATTTATCACTCCACAAATAGAAATATTAATGACTCAACTTTAAAATGACGTTAATTACAACGCCAATCAAGGTTTTGGTTTTATTTCAATCTTGGTTTTATTTTTAAATTTAAATTTTCAATATTTATTTTCGGAAATTCTTTTACAGTATGATTTTTCCACTTCTATAAACTCAGGTCTTACAAAAATGAAAATTTAGACATAGTATACGGCAGGGGCGGCGCAAAGCGGTAAACATGTTAATCATCGTATGGTGGTGCCAACGTTTGAAACGAATTTTAAAAATTATTATGAATTAAAAATATGATCATGAAAAACAAAAAAAACACGTAGAGTGAAGCTTTAAGGAATATTGCCTATATATAAAATTAATGTACAGAACACTTAGAAATAAAATTTTTCATTTGCTTGATTTTTTGATTAACTTTACATATACTAAGTTTTTATTAGCTTTATTTTCACTTGGGATGAAATTATATTACGATTAATGTTATAAATATAATTGTTATTAATAATTACCTGATTTAAAATTATATAATACATGTATTGTTAGTTGTTACGAAAGGTATACCTTATTTTGAATGGACGCATATTTTAGGTTTGCATAGGGGTGCAAAGCAGTTTACGCCGGCCTGCCGTATACGGTACTTGAAAATGTATATTATTATTATTTATTTTGAATTAATCTTTTCACCTTAATCCTATATTTTTTTATTGAAGGATGAAATGGCATGTTCCATGACATATTTTAATAGAATTATTCAATTTAATTTGTTTCAAAACTCAAGTTTCATATTGTTTCTCAATAAAAAGGATCTATTCAAAAGAAAGCTTCTTGATCATCCTATTACATGTTGTTTTCCAGAATATACAGGTTTTACAATTTATTATATTTAATGATAAATAAAAAAGGTTAATAAACCTAATTTAGCTAACCTAATAGAGCCATGTTTTCTAAATTATTTTTTTCAACATATATTAAGTCATTTCGGTATGACATTCTTCGAAACCGTTACTCATCAAGATCTAAATTTTGGTATTTAATTTATCGACATAATTTTATTTGTTTTCGAAGAAAGAGGTTGGAAAATTTAAGTTTAACTCGATGATATGGATTTCATAAAATTTTTATAATTTTTTATATTAAAGATTTTCTATTTCTATTAATCCAAGTAAAATTTAAAAAAATAATTTTTCATTATTGCATAATTACATTAATTTTTTTCTAATTAAAATTTATAAATAATTTTGAAAAATTGAAATCTAAATTAATAATTCGTTAATTTCATTTCTTATTGTAAGAATCAGTTTCTATAATCCAACATAGGATTGATAAAGTGATGTCAATTACGTCAATTTCTGAAAGAATGAGTAAATCTGTTGGAGTAGTATCAATTTTGATATCCTTCAAAAATCGTGAGCAATTGTGAAAGTGACCATTTTTAAGACATACCATCGAAAAGATGAGTATTTATTCTACAATACAATACGGCACACAGCTATTGTAACTTACAGTTGTGAAATACTTGTTTTTTTTATTTTATATAATTCTTAATAATTATTTTCTACAGGTCTTCAGGAATATGACCCAAGTATTGAATATATAGAAAAACGTTTCAGAAATGAAGTTAAAGATTCTTCAAAATATGTTTATTGTTTTCATACTTGCGCCATAGATACAGCAAATATACAGGCTGTTTTTAGTGCGACTGCTGATTTCATTTTGTCCAAAAATATGAAGGATTTAACAATTTGTTAAAGTTATTATTCGAACCTTATAATTTTTACAAGAATACAATACTTGTATTTCATGTTTCATTATGTTAATTAGATGATATGACTTTTTTTAGTGAAAATAATGATCAATTTTAATAAGTTAATTATGGTATCCAATAATGACAATGATATTACCTCATATTACACAAAAATTCTACACTATATATAGAAGTTTTAAAATTAATAGAAAAATTCAATACGCCACAACACATTAAAAAGCGAATGCAAACTTTCAATATTCATAAATAATTCATATATTCCTATAATAAAAATGTTCTATATAAATCCGGGACTTTACATTTTTTTGAATTGTTAGTTTTTGAGAAAATTTTTATTTGAGTTATGACTAATTTTATATTTACATAATGTTAAAGACCAGGGGTGAGCAACCTTTTTAATCAACGGGTCAATTTAAATTTTAAAATATTTTGGCGGGCCGCACATAAAGTAACACTTATTAATAATTTACAAAACTTTATTTATAATTAACATTAGAATAAAACAATATAAATTTTAAAAAAAGTAAAGATTTCATATACAAATATTTATGCAAAATAAAAACAAACAAGAAAAGAAAAATAAAACGAATTTATTTGAAATTTTTAATTAAAAATTCGGCACTGTTTTTTCAATACAAACTGATCAATATTAGCAGGAATTGATGAGGTAGCTACACGTTCGCAGCTTTATATAATCGAGCATCACTCATTCTTGATCGGTGGTCATTTTTGATTAATTTTATGTTTGAAAATAATTGTTTGCAAACATTTGCTTTGAATTTTTGCCAAAAGCGGAAATTTCTCAGGGTTCACATACGATTTATAAAAATTTTCGATGTTTACTTATTCTGCATGTCAATCACTTCCGTTTGAAAATCTTCGGGAACTGTATCCGCATCGATATTAAATGGCGTGGAAAACCTTTTCATGGAAACAACTGTTTTGTCAGCTTTGAACATTTGGAATCGTAATTGAAATTTTTTGATTAAAATGTCTATATATTGTGCGTATTTTTGAGAAGTAGTAACGTTTTCTTTTTCTAAATGGGGAAAGCGAGACACATTATTCTGCAAATGATGCTGTTTCCACAATTTTAATTTGTGCTCAAAGCCCTGAATTTTATCATACAAATTGTGAATAAACTGTGCTTTGCCTTGAAGTTCTACATTAGGATCATTGAGATGCTGAGTCATGTCAATAAGAAACCCAAATTCGCACATCCATCTCATCATATCCAAGAACAATTGTATTTCGCTTTTAAGTTGTATATTCTTTTTAGCATTGCACCTCTACTAAGCCATATTCAGTTTCTAAATCTTTCAGGAATTCTTTAAATTCACGGTGATTTAACGCGCGCTACTTTATAAAAGTGATTAGTTTAATTATTGGTAGTGTTATATTTGGCAAACTCAATCTTTTCGATCACAAATTTTCCTGGTGAATTATGCAGTGGTTAACGAATGTGACCCTTCATGTGACCTTCCTAATATCTTGAAATAGCCTTCCCGATACTCCTACATCCATTCTTGACATTGCTTGTGCTCAATCTGTCGATATACCAATAATCTTTTCCAATAAAATGTAAAAATTTTCCAACACAGAGTTTAGTTCATCGTACAGGTCTTTGCCGGTTGTAGTCCCTTGCATTAGAATCAATGAACACAATTCTTTGGTAATATTAAATTTGGTGTCAATACCAAATAAAAATATAGCCAGTTGTGCTGAATCGCTAATATTGAAACTCTCATCAAGTGCCAAAAGCAGTATTCAAATGTTGCAATTCGTTCACGATTGGACAAGTCTTCAATTCTTTTTGCAATGGTTAATATTGATAAACTAATGTTTGAAATAATATTTATTTTATCAGGAAATACTAGTTCTGCAACAGCAGTCAGACATTCTTTTATCATTTCTCCATCCTTGAAGTGTTTCATTTTTTTGCCAGTATTTGACTGACAACAAAACTAGCCTTTACTGCCGTATTAAATAAAATAGCTTGATTTTTAAAAATAGCCTATTTTTTCCCCAAGTTTTTCTCAATTTGATTAAAATTATCTACCAGGAGTTGTCTTGTTAAGTTTTTATATCGTTGTTCATGTTTTGTATCGTAATGCCTTTTTATGTTATATTCTTTTAATGTTGTCACAGTCTCTGAGCATATTAAGTTTACAGCTTTATCTTTGACGAAAATTAACAAATAATCAAATATCCACCTTTCTCGTTTTATTTTTTTTAAATGTTTTTTAGTTTTAACATCCTTATATTCATAGTTTTGATGCATATAGACAGTACATGTTTTGTAGTATGTCTAATTTAATCTCATTTTTGACTTCAATTTTTAATATATGCTTTTCACCATTTTCACCATTTTATTTATTTATTGATTTTTATTTATTGACATTATTCAAATTAAGTCATTCAAATAATTAGATTATTTTATTTTGTTAGCTTGCCTTTATTATACTACTGACAGATAATGACAAAATTATTTATTGGACTGAAGATTGTAGGAGAAGTTTTATCAATTTAAAGAAACTCTTATGTGAAGCACCAATATTAGAATATCCAAAGGCAGATAGACTATTTATCATTGATACGGATGCTTGTATAAAAAACTCGTCACCACCTTATAAAGATCATAATTCAAAAATCACCAAGAAAATAGTGAGCTCTGCTAAAGAAGAACTTGTCCAACCAGTTCAAATGTTCCACAATTATAAAATGTATTTTTTAAAGGAACCTATCAATATGCAATTGGTAAATCCAGTCAAACTCAATCGAACTCATTTTCAATCTCTCGCTGGGATACTCTCAATGATAGATATCAAGGATATTGATCCTGCTTTCAATAAGTAATTAAAATGAATTCTTCACCTGTTAATATACCAGATATTATGATGCATTTGCAGAAATAGGTTTCAAAGAACAGGAAAACTGGTATTTAACAATAACAATACAAGAATATAAAGCCGATCAAAATGATGTGCTTTCTTCAATCTGGAAAATTGCAACTGCTAGACTTTCACAATTATTTTAATGTATGTTAGAAGCTATAACATTTAATTCTTCAGTCATCAAAATAAATTACTAAGACTATTAAATCCAAATTATATTTCATAAAATCTGATTATATAAACAAATATTCTTGGGACATTTTCTAAATTTTAATTTCAACCAAATATCAACATACCATTGCATTCATACTTGAATTTCAATTTTATTAAAAATTATTTTATTTTAAAATTTCAATTATCATTTCAATTTTAATATCTTAAAATAATTTAAGTTTCAATTAAAACTTTACAAATTTTAATCGTGAACTAATTTAATTTAGTATTTTAATTTTAACTCCTCACATCCCCCTTTTTTAAAATGTTTGATCTTCTCAACATTTCTGACTACCATCTTCCCATTTTGATCCTTAAGTAAGTAGCTCCGTTCATGTATTTTCTTTATCACTTTGTACGGCCCTTCCCACCTTGCATCGTCTTTATTTCGAATTTCTTGTTTGATCAAGACCACATCTTCCATTTCAAATTTCTCACTGTTTTGCTTATTTTTGGTTTTAGTGTTTTATCCTCTATTCTCTTTTCCATATCTTCTCTATTTATTTCTTTATTCGAGTACCATTTCATTCTGTCGATCTTCCTCCCAAATATAATCTCTGCTGGGCTTACTCCCGTTGTTTTTTGAACTGTTGCATTTAACGTATATTCTATTTCTGGCACTATATCAGCCCAGTTTTTCCTTCCTCCTTCATTCAATGACGCGTTAATATACTCTCTGATTGTTCTGAATTGTCTTTCAATAATACCATTCGTGTTATGGTGATATGGGCTTGAGAAAATTAATTCAATGCCAGCTGTCTTTGCTAGTTCTTTTATGCTTCTTGCTTCAAAGTTCTTCCCACAATCTACATGAAGTTCTTTTGGCGCTCCAAACTTTAATATCCATTTATTTAATAACGTCTCACTAATTGTTCTTTCGTCTTGCTTGTTTATGGCCGTTAATGAGATGTATTTACTATAGTGGTCAATGATTCCGCAAATATATTTCTTTTTGTTGAACGTTTCTTTCAATGGCCCACATATATCCATATATATCTTCTCGAATGGTTCTGTACTCTTTATTGTTTGAGTTTCCTCCTTTGTCTTGGTTGTTATCGTTTTCATTTTCTGACATCTTTCGCAGTTCTCAATTACCTTTTTTACTTCCGTTGCTAGATTTTCCATGTCGCAGTTGTTCTGGATATATTTTGTTACTTTCTGTGCACCTGCATGGCACAGCAATACGTGTACTTCTTTTATCATCCTCTGTCTATTATCTGACGGTATCCATATTTTACCTTGTTTAGTTAGTACCGTGTTGTTTTCCATTATGAACTTACAATCTTTATTTTCTAACTTATTCTTTATTTCTTGGACCTCCATATTGTCATTTTGCCACTTGTTATATCCGCCTTCTGCTGTTACTGTTAATATTCTGGTTTTAATTTTGCCGGTTTTTGCGTCTTCGTGTTCCATCATACACTGTACACATGTTCCGCATGTTTTCCTGGATAGCATATCCGCGTTTGTATGGCTTGTTCCTTTCCTGTATTCCATTTTAATATCCAGACTGCTTAAATAGTTGATCCATGTCTGGAATTGAGCCGTTATTGGTTTCTTCGTTGTTACCATAAACGTAATAGCTTTATGGTCCGTTCTCAGTACGAATCTCTTACCATATAAGTAGTGGTTGAAATGTTTACAAAAATAGTATATTGCCAATAATTCTTTTCTGGTAATGCAGTATCCTTTTTCGTGGCTGCTCATCGCATGTGAACCATATGCAATGACATGTTCATGTCCTTTTTCATCCTTTTGCGAAAGAACTGCTCCAATAGTATCGAAGCTCGCGTCTGTGTCTAATATAAATTCTTTTCTGAAATCTGGAAATACCAATACTGGGGCGGTTATCAATGCTTCTTTCATTTCCCCGAAAGCCTTTTCACACATCTCTGTCCATCTTATTTTCTCATTGTTTTTTCCGCATATACTTTCTAGTGCTCTTGCCTTCTTTGCATAGTCTTTTATGAACCGTCGATAATAGTTACAGATACCCAGAAAGCTCCTCAGATTCTTCACACATTTTGGTTTTTGAAATGATTGTATTGCTTCTATTTTAGTATTATCTGTTTGTATGCCGTCTTTATTTATTATGTGTCCCAGAAACTTCACTTCTTTTCTAAATATTTGACATTTTTCGGGGTTCAATCTTAGTCCTGCTGTTGCGATCTTCCCTAGGACTTTTCCAAATATGTTATAATGGTCTTCTTCTGTCTTTGTGAATATTAGGATGTCGTCTAAATATACCATCACTCCATCTTTCCACAAGTCTTTCAATACTTTCGTCATTAATTCTTGAAATGTTCCTGGTGCCGCTGCAATACCGAACGGCATCCTGTTAAAACAGAACTGTCCTTCTTTTGTTGAGAATGCTGTTTTCTCTTGAGATTCTTTATCTAACTTCACTTGGTAATAAGCATTTCCCAAGTCGATTGAGCTAAAATATCTGGATCCGTGTAGGATGTCTAAAATTTCATCTACATTTGGCATTGGAAATGCTTGTCTTTCTGTTATCTTGTTTAATTGTCTGAAGTCTAGACAAAGCCTGATGTCTTTTTTCTCTTTCTTCCATACACAAACTAAAGGTGTGTTCCACGGTGAATTGCACTTCCTAATTATTCCGTTGTTTTCTAGATTTTTTATTGCTTCCTCAATCTTGTCTTCCAAATTTATTGGCTGACGTCTCGGTTTAATCATTATTGGCTCTCCTTTCGTGATGATCTTATGTTTTATCAGATTGGTACACCCAATGTCCCATTTATCTGCCATAAAAACGTTCTTGTTTGCTTGAAATATTTCTAGCAGTCTCTTATTTCCGGTAACTTTTAAAACGTCGATGGCATGACGTAATCTTTCTTCATCTGTTATAATCCGTCCAAATCTAGCTTCTATTTCGCAAATGAAATCACTACGTTTTTCATGTTCTTCTAGTATACATTTCAATTCTATGCCAAATAACCTTTGTAGTTCTACTCCTCCAATAATTTCTGGTATTAAATTCTTTACTATAATGAATGTTACATTTCTTTCCATACTGCCCATTTTAACATTGATGTTTAGTTTACCCATAGTTTCTAATCTACTGTTGTTTGCACATCTTAGCGATTCCCTTGTTTCTAATATTTCGATATTTTCTAATCGATCAATTACAGATTTAGCCATCACATTAATTCGCGCTCCTGTATCCAATAAACAATCTACTTTCCGCCCTTGGATATCCAGTGTTGTACTCGGTCTACCTTGCATTATATTATATGTTATTACTGGACTTTTTTGTTCTTCTACTGACAAAATATTCTGCTCTCTAGTATCTTCTACAATTTCATTAATACACACGTCTCCATTTTTCTTTAGGAATTTGTAAATTTTCTCTATCGTTCTTTCCTCGTGTTTTACTACTTCATTTACTTTACACTCCTCTTTAAATTTTTTCTGACTTTCCTTATCATTCGACTTTTTAATTTCTACACTACTATTATTATTAATATCACGTTCAAAAACACTACAATCTTTATCAATCATACAATCATCATCCATACTTAAATTACACATACCGTTAGCATTCATTCTTTGGTTGAAATCAATCTTACTTAGTAAATTGCTCCGATCAATGTCCCGTTTGACGGAGCGTGCTCGTTTGGGTCATTCTCCCTGTTATACTCGTCTGGCTGGCTTGACTGTTTTGTATTCATCATCTCATCATCAGACTCGATAGTTGCAATATCTTTTCTGTTATATTGTTGGTTTCCCCATTGTCTTTGATGTACGTTCCTTGGTTGATACATATCTTCCCTTTGTTGATAGGTATTTCTTTGAATTCTTCCTCCTGACATCTTCCTTTGGTCTCGATCTCTTCCTTGATTTCGTCTTCCCATATTTGTGTAGCACTCTCTTTCTTTGTGTCCTCGTGCATTGCATCTATGACATTTGATTGTTGGGCATTCTCTTCGTATGTGGCCTTCAACACCACATGCATAACATTGAAATCTTCTTTTTATATTACATTCTCTGCTACTGTGTCCCGGTTTTTGACACGTCCAGCATTCTATCACTTTAACTCTTGTCTCTGGTTTCCATTCGTTGATTTCTCTCTTCGTGGCTCCAACTTGTACTACATCTCTATAAGTTCTTCCCCCAGTTGTAGGTCGTATTGATCTCACCGTGTTTACTTGTTCAATAACCTTGTTAACTTTTTCTATCTTCTTTATAGTTTCTTTAATTTGTTCCGCCGTTTTGAGATCTTTCATTTCGATTTCTTTCCTGACTTCTTTATCTCTTACACAATGTGTCAATAAACATTTCTGAATTTCTTCCTCATTCCAAGTGTGTGAGGCCAATTTTTTAGTCATTTTTGATATTTTCTCTATAAATATTTCCGCTGAATCGTTACCTTGCTCGTAGTTCAAGGCTTCTCTTAAGTCATCAATCAATGACGTTGGTCGATGAAAAGCTGCTCTTAATTTCTGTTCAACGGTTTTACCTTCTGCGGCTTCATATTCTTCAATCAAAGTCCTGTCCAGAAGTGTAATAACTAGTACCATTTGTGTCTTCACTGGTGTCTTCGTTATTTCAAAGAACCTCTGACATTCTTTGATAAATAATTCGAGGTCATCTCCTCTGTGGAATTTCTCTGGAAGTAATCTTCCAATAAGCAGATCCGTTGGAATGGTCGCCATGTTAGAAGCTATAACATTTAATTCTTCAGTCATCAAAATAAATTACTAAGACTATTAAATCCAAATTATATTTCATAAAATCTGATTATATAAACAAATATTCTTGGGACATTTTCTAAATTTTAATTTCAACCAAATATCAACATACCATTGCATTCATACTTGAATTTCAATTTTATTAAAAATTATTTTATTTTAAAATTTCAATTATCATTTCAATTTTAATATCTTAAAATAATTTAAGTTTCAATTAAAACTTTACAAATTTTAATCGTGAACTAATTTAATTTAGTATTTTAATTTTAACTCTTCACAATGTATATTTTAGTGAATGTTATAAATGAATTTAATCAGATTTTGTTTGTTTTCTTTATAAGAAATTACAATATTCTATAAACAAAATTATAATTAGGTTTAAAATTGTTTAAAAATAGTGTCTGAAAAAGGTAAAATATAATATAATCAATTAATTTTCGTTTAGAATATTTAATAAACTTTTTGTTCGATAAACTCGAAGAAATATCAGGTGTAAAAATTATAGAAATGTTGACTCTAGTTGAAGCATTGAGTAAAGAAGATTCTGGTTGTGATTTAGAATTTCCGAGTAACGATGAAGAAATTGTTAATGATGAAGATACGAAAATTGTTAATAAAGAAAATACTGAAATTGTTAATGATGAAGAAATCCCTACTAAACATTTAGTGGATGATGAGCATAAGAAATTTAAAACTTGTGTTGACCATGTTATAGAAAATATAATGTTTGAATATTGTAGTGATGAAGCCTGCACATGTAATAATCAATATATCTTTAAAAATGTAGTTTTTATTACTAATTCAAAGTTTATTACCAATAACAAAGAATAATACATTTATTAAAATTTACGGTTAATCCTATTATAAATAAATATAATAGATGCACCATTTATAAGTTTTAATAAAAATTTACAATTTGAGATATAAGTATCTAAACGTTTGGTTTCAGCGGCAACTTCAATAACTGATACTCGTCCACCGTTTGATTCTACCCATGGATCAATTTTTGTCTCAATTACCTAAATAATGATAAAAATAATAATAATAAATAGTAATATACCTCTATGGACCATTGGAAATAATTTTCATAGTGTTGGTGTACGGAGAAACTTTCCTAAATGAAAATGGACACTACTCGTCTCTAACGTTTCTCTCTCTATTCTAGGGTTCACTTTCCGCACACACTCCATGACTTTAGTTTACTGGTACGCACCCATGGCCGAAACCATGTTGGTACTGTGCGTAACAGCCAAATCCTATTCGAGCAGGTGACCATTGTTTCCAATACTACTCCCCAAACAACCTTCGTTCCCCAGTTCCTCGCGGCCTATAGAAGGTCTTACGCTTTATGTACTGATCCTATCACGTCTAAGGTGAACCTGATTTAGGGGATTTGAGAATAAGAATTGTGAGAGCATTCATTATATATTACATTATTAATTTCCGTTAGGTTAGATATTAATCCTTAAATTTATTCCCACATTTAAATAACAAACAGTTTATTATGTGGTTGGTTTTAATTTCGTTAAGAAGAAGAGAGAACAAATATGAAAATTTTAATAACATAATTCGGGACTACAATTTCTAGTACAAAATTAATACAATAGTACAGTAATCGAAAGAGGGACACACAACACAAGGAGTTACAGGAGCATTAGAAGCAAGTAATATTCAGAATATGTCGAATTAGGAATCACGTCTAGGCCTGTGATTTAATCTTTTAGATCACTGTCGACCGGTAGGCATCGACGTTTTGGTTGTCGGTGATTAGGAATTAATACTGTCTGGTTAGGATCTTCCTGCATTGAAGTTGATGGCTCTACCGCTGAGTGGGTGTTTGATGGTACCTGCTCACTCAGGACGGCTATTTCGTCCGGCGTGAGATGAAATCTCTCCAAAGTGAGGTTTAAGCTGGGAGGTTCGGGTTCGTCCGCTTCTAAGTCGATATATATTGGGGAGGTGGTATATAGACTGTCAAGGATGGTACATACACCACGTACGGGTCTAGTTCAAGGAATTCGAACTCTGTATAGGCAGAAAGCGGGTCATTTACTTCGGCTGGCTCTTCGATTCTCTCTTTCGCTCGTAGGAGGTTCGCCTCAGCCCGGCGCCTTTTCACGACGACGGCGGTTTCGATTCGGCCGTCGTCTCTGTACTCCGGATCGATTTTCTGTTGTCCCACTCAGGGGTGGTCTATTCGATGGTTGTGATACTTGATTGAGAGGGAGATGTTTGGCAGAAATGATGTTAATTTCTTGAGCTCAGATGCGACTCGATAGACGAGCTCTGAGCTCGTTTTCTGTAAATATTTGTAGGAGAGCAGCACTCTGCTCAGCGATAGTGATTCGCTGACTCCGATTTTCGATGACGAAGTCGTCCCTGTCTCTAGAGAGACGTGAGATTTTCTGATACGTTGTTGTAATATTAAATTTTAGGGTGTGGAGAAATACTAAAGATAAAGATGAGATTGAACGTCGAGATTTGTCAGATGTCGATCTACATCCGGCTTCCTGTTTATGCGAGTTATCGTTTCTCAGGGAATCCGGGGCATAAACTACTTTGTCTTCGAAATATGGTACGTTCGGCAATTTCGATTCGCACTATGCACACAGGACCTGCCTACTTGATGACTATTCCAATACGTAATATAAATATAATATTTATGGGACCTCGATATATATATGAATATATTAAATCATTCAAAATAAAAGCATGTAGAAAATTTAATTGTTACGAACATCTAATTTACCAAAATCATACAATTACTTAGTCAAAATCGATCGCAGTAAAATTTTCAAAATACACAATTGATTGAAGTAGAAGTTTTGGTTGTTTTTAAAGGTTCTGTTGTAGTTGTAAAGTTAAGTTTTTGGTTGTAATAGTGGTTTGGTTAGTTGTTATAAGAGTTTTTTAAAGTTCCAATAATGAAATTGGTCACTGCTTATATAGTATTTTTGTGTCTGTGTGCGACCAATGGGCGATTTTCCGCCATTTTTAGGGTTTTTTTTAAATTATTTTATTAATTTCAAATTATTTTTATAATTTTTTATGTATATTTTTTTCCTTATTTTTTGATATCTTAATTTTTATGTTATTGGGTTTTATTTTTATTATTATTTTCTTATGATATTCTTTTTACCCTTGCTATTTTATTTCTTGGTCGCCACTTCTGCCTGTGTTTTTTCTAAACCTTATTTTGCAAGGTTTTGGCAGTTTATTTTATTTCACGTATGTTTCTTTCTGCAACTGTAGGCTTTTTCAAGAATTTTAATTAATATTTGTTTTATTTAAATTCTGTTATATTTTTATTTTGTTTTAATTAATATGTTTATTTTATTTCTGATCTCTACTTGCGGTGCGTGTGTATGTCAGTGACCATTTTCCTTATTTTCATCTTTTTATAATTTTTGTTTTAATTGTATTATTGTTTTTGTTTTACTTTTGGCTCTAAGCCCAACAATAGTCAGAGCCGCATTTTAAAATCATGTTTCATGTACATTAATCCGATGATTATTCGCATCCATTTATTATTCTCATCAAACATATAATTAAATATCGATTGGGATGAATTTTTCTTTCTCTCTAATATTGGAAAATTGAGAATGGGATCAAATGGGATGTCTTTTTCCGTACGGTTGACGATGAATTTTATATTTTTATTGATATCATCATCATCTCCATTATTAGCAAGTAGCTCATTCATCAAAGTTATAAAAAATTTAGTTTCTCGCATTTTATAAAATGTTTTTGAGGTAGGCTCATTTATACTATATTTGACCAATCAGAATCATGCATGGATATTGCATTTATGTTGCAATGTCTTTGTTTAAGAAAAGCGTGTAATTGACACCTGCATAATGCTTATTCTTTACTTGTAGCTCTCTTATTAATAGCCTTGTTATCCAACTCTCATCGCTCAAAATAATGGGGTATCTTGTGTTATTTTCCAAAAATTCTGCATTTATTATCCTTTTGTCACTTCTAACGATTCCATCATCATCTAGAACCGGATTCTCGTTGACTCATTTTCCATTGATTAACTTTTTTACTTCAGTTGTCAAATATCTCTCTTGATCAATTTTAACGATTCGTCTTTCAGCCACTTCAATTTCATTTGATTTTAAGTCTCCAGAATTTCTACTTTCTTTTGATTTCTTTTTACAATTATTAATAAACCGGAGCATCCATGCATAGTCTCTTCTCAATCGACCTAATCAGAATAAGTTTCTCGAGAAAAATAATCCAGATGTTTATGACCTAATTCTTCTGGACCCAACGTCATCATCACGACCTTCTTCACTTCCCTCTGGTCTACTTTAATACCCTTCAGTTAGGTTTTTGGCAATTCGTTTTCGCTTGAACTCAAAAACTTTGGTCCTCCAAGTTACTCTTCTCTATCTTGTAACTCTTTTATCGTCACCCCTCTCGATATCATATCAGCAAGATTTATCTTTGTTGGCACATACCTCCATTGACCCGCCGTGGTTTCTTCTTGAATGGTGCCGACCCTGTTTGCGACAAACTTTTTGAATATCTTAGATCGTTGCTTTATACAATACAAAACATTGTGACTATCAGTCCAAAAACACGCCTCATTGATATTACGTCCGATAGGATTTACTATTTTCTTCGCCAATTTCAAACCAAAACAAGCTCCAACAACTCCAATCTCAGTATATTCACCGTTTTCACGAGGGCTACCTTTGACTTTGCCGCTATGAATTTGCATTGGATTTCTCCACTGGATTGCCTTCTCAAATAAGCCACCGAGCCATAAGCCATTTTAGAAGCATCTGAAAACATATGGATCGTCCAATCAACTGACTCACTTTCAAGCAAATTCCTTGAGACCCTCACTGACACAATCTCTCTTGCTTCATTGACCCAGAATCTACCATCTTGATCGATATTCAGCGGTAGGCACTCATTCCAATCAGCTCCTGTGATCCAAATTGACTGCATTATCATTTTCCCCTTCACTACAAATGCGATAAAGAATCCTAATGGATCGATAATCCTTGGTATCCAGCTTAATAACAACCTTTTCGTCAACGTCTCGTATTCAAACGCCTTTACTCAAAAATGTCTAAATTAGCGACCCATCTTAGGCCCAGAGTTTTCATTGTCGTACTTCCTTCTTCTTCGATATCTAATTTAATAGCTCTGTTCTCTATTGGAACATTCTCCAAAACTTTCGTTGAATTAGACACCCATTTCTGCGTCCTCATTCCCGCCTTGTTACAAATTTCTTCTAATTGTGCTGTCAGCAGCGAAGCTTCCTTCTCTGTCCCGACTGAATCCAAACTTTCATCCATGTAAGTCCACTCAACGATAGTCTCCGCCGCTCTTGGCTATTTCTCTTTAAACTTTCTTGCATTTTGTTGTGCGACAAGCTGAGCTAGATAAGGAACCGTGTTCAGTCCAAATATCAACCGATTGAATTCATAAAACTTTAATTGATTGTCTATCTTCCATAAAAACCGTAGATATTTTCAGTCTTTCTTATTTATTCCTATCTGTAGAAACATCTCAGCAATATCACACACAATGTCGATTTTGTTCTTTTTGAAGTGTATTAGAACATCAAAAAAATCATTTTACAACTTGGACCCAGTCTCGGTATCATTGTTCAAGCATCTCCCTTCAACCTTCGCTGCCGCGTCAAAGACAATCCTTATTTTAGTGGTTTCCCTATCCCTTTTTATAACAGGGAAGTGAGGCAATATCCATCCTTCATTTGCCATAGGTTTTTCATCAATTTCTTCGATATAACCTTTTCACTAATGATCATCAATTAATTTGTATATTTTCTTTCCAGTTCCTCATCTCTTTCAAATCTACCAAATAAATTCATTAACCTCTTTTCTGCCATTCGCCTACTCGATTTTAAATGAGGTTTCTCAAATTTCCATGGCAATTCTAGCTCATATCTATCATTCTTGAATTGCATTGTCTCTAATGAATGTTGTAGAATCTCTCGATCTTTCATTAAATGAGACGATGGTGACATTTCGAGATCTTCCAATTTCCTAAATTTCTGCAATTCAAAATTCATGCTGTTTCCGGACACGAAGTACGTTCGAACGAAATTTGATTGATGTGAAAATGAATCTCCATAACCCGTATTACCGATACAGATCTATTCTAACGGTGTAAGCCTTGCAATAGGCTTACCTTCCCGCCTCTTATTCTTTAATCGAATACTGAAGATCCAAATAATCCGCTCCAATTAAGATATCAACCGTCTTTCTTTTCAAATATGAAAGAAATTTTAATTCCGCTAAATAAGGCCATGATTTTGCAGCCTTATTCCAGTCCATGACTCTTATCTCACCTGTCACAGACTTTAATGCCATTGCCTTAAAACCTTTCAAACTCTTCAATGTCATCTCTGCTTGATGTCCAACAACTTCCTCCATCCTCCCCCCAACCACTTTTATAGGGATTCTGACCTTTTCTCTACTGAGGTTTAATTCCGCGCCCAACTTATTATCTCTTCCAATATCTTCCAAACGAACGACAAGAGTACAAATTAGAGATTCTCAAAAATCTCTTACTTGAGCTTCTCTTATCGGTCTAAATCTCTCTAATTCTTGCAACAAATTCCTATAGTCTTTTTTCTCCGTAATTAGATTCTAGACGTTCCAAAGCCGCGTCATACGCCCCAGCAGAATAACCCAAAGTTTCAATTAACTTTAGGGGTTCTCCAACTAGATATTCCCTGAGGTGTTGTAGCTTTTCCTCTTTCGATCCGAGTGCCTTGTTGACTCGCACTTCAAAAGCTGCCTTCTAAGCTGGGAACTCTTTTATTTGTTCATTAAAAACTGGAATTGTCAATCATTGTAACTTATCTAAGGTTGGTGTGTATTCCTCCGATTTCACTTTAACCGACTCTATTCCAAGCCTTTTATCAGTCATCACCTCGATCTGGTTATTTAAACTTTCGTCTCTTTCCACGATCTCATTAATATCCTTTTCTATCTTTTTTACTTCTGCTACTATCCCAATTTTGTTTCAAAGTAGCTTTAGTTGAATCAACATGCTAATTACTTCTTCTTGTTCTTCTTATTGTTCATGTCTTAGATCCGTCCGATTGCTCTAGACTGAGCTTGACCCGATTCCTTAATCGAGTTAATTTATTTTTTGTGGACGGTATTTTGCTCATACCGTCCCAAAATTCCTCTTCATCGTTTCCTCCTTTTAATCATAGAGCCAGGTAAAGAGTGGATCCTTTTCTTACATTGAATTCTAACAATGTATGAATATCATTCAACTGTTTACTGGCAAAGATGAGTCTTTGTTGATCTGGAGAAACTCCTTCTTTGCATTGAATCTTTACTTTTACACTTTTAATAGTGTCACTTGGCTCAACCTCGAGCGTAATGGTTCTGCCAGTCAACGTTTTCACAAATATTTGTCCGTTTAAAGACAAATATTTACCTGAAGGCAGGAATTTAGTTAGTTTGAACCCCCCACATCCCCATATTAGTTAAATAAAAACCAACAATAATTCTTTTCTTGGTGCTCTGAAATCCATCAGCTGACCTCGGCTTGGCTGCTGTTCTTCAGTTTGATACCCCTGGTTGCGTTCTCGCTGAATTGTGCAAATCCTGATAAGTTGACTGAAAGAAAAATGACTTGTTTTGTGGTGAGGCTGGATAATAGTTTGACGTCCCCTCACCTGGGCTTTCATATTCAAAATCTGCGCGTGGCCCCCCGAAGGGAACCACCATATGCTACAAATGGTGAATTCCATTTTATTTTCTGGAAAACAGTTAGTATCCCACGATCGAATTGTTCCATTCTTTTCGACAACGGGTACCCAAAATTTGTTATTAAATGATATTTGAGCGTGGATAAATGAATGCTTACATGTAGTTTTCCATGAGATCGATATTACATTATTACTGGTCCACTGATCCTGGGGCATTCTGTTATTTTCGTTGATGACCTCAATGTAGCGAGATCTAAAATGATAAAACCCATCAGTAAGACCAAATGCGGGTTAGCATCTGTCCTTGCTAGCACGATGACCAATTTTAATTGCTGTAGGATGCGTATGGACTAGATCGATGATTATTCTATAATATACGTGAGAGGAACCCGGGATTTTCCTATCGTAAGTTAAGAGACCAACTAAATGCGGATCCCTGTCACGAAATGGATTCATTGGGCAAAAAATATGGGTCAACATATTTGTTCCATTATCAACTGCTACAACTCCTTCATCAAAATTTGCTGCTGAATGCCTCAATGAAACCGAAATTCCGCGACTAACCAAATATGTTTGATTAGAATTCAGTAACTCATATATCTCATGTTAAGCCTCAATTGGATTAGGACAAAAATATTTTAATAAATTTTTGATCATGCATTCCACTTTTTAAATTTATCAAATTATAGGTCTTCGACAATATTTCATGATAGACTTCTTTCTTAGACACAACAAGCGTTGGGCAAAAACCTGTCACGCCGAATTTAACTAACTTCTTACTAACTAATTTTAAACTAGTTTCAAGCTACTGCGATAGATCAGAAAAATCATATCCACATCCACCATTAATTTGGATATCAATGAATCCGTGAGATAAAATTGCTCCCTGGCAATCTATAATCATATCAGGAACACATTTGTCGACATAAAACAATTGCTCTGAATCCTGAATAATTCCATCTTTGATCCATAAATCATCCACAAGAATTTTGCAGTTCAGACAGAGAAAGCAATTAGTAAATTTAATAAATTGATTTGCAAATGAAAATTGATGGACATCTTCAATTTTATTAACAATCATCACCAGATTAATTCAGAGTAGCAATATATTTTAAGAAAATTCAAAACAATGATTAAATCAAATTATTGTACAATACAATTTTAAATTTTACGATTTCCATCTAGTTTTAAAACAAATTGAATTTCTTTGATTTATAAATATTTACATCCTTAAAACCGTTTCAAGTCTTTTTCTTTAAAAATAAATAATTTTTTTTTCATTTTCTTTTTTAAATTATTGTTGTTACTTGGAGAAAAGACTCAAATTTTGAATCCATTCTCCAAGTTACTAAACTACATGGGGGCTAAGGGAAAAAACTAGCTAAATTATCAACAATAGTTTAAAATAAAAATATTGAGGATTTCTTTAGCGGTTGTTGGACTTCTTTCATTATATGATTGAACTGATCATTTTTGTTTTATTTAAATAAGCTTTTATATTATATTGAAGTTCATTAATCATTTCTTCATAAAGCTTTCCATTTTCATCCAATTTGAATAATGATTTATTTAATTCATTTTTGATAATACCACTGACTTATTTAAATATAGAATATCGTAATATACTTTCTTTCAAGCGCTTTTAAAAGTATCATATTTCACTTGAAATCTGTAACCTAAATTTTCAATTCTTTCTGCTAATCCTTTTACGGGAATTTTCTAATGTATCGGCTTATCTATAATATGTAATATACTATTCAACAGCGATATCTGGACACATACATCTTGTTTTATTTTGACCTTCCACAGTTATAATAATTGACTTGTTTGCATTAGTCTCTTTAAAATAACTAGAAATTAATATGATTAATAAAATCTCTTTAATCATTTCAAATCTCTCTAAATTAATATTTATTGTCAAAATAAGTAAAATCTATAATACATTTATTTAAGAAAATAGGTAAAAATAAATAATGATAATATGATTATTGATGATTTGTTGTCATTGTTTTGCTTAACCGGTTGCATTAAATTTTGTTTCATCGGTTGTTGGACTTCTTTCATTATACGATTGAACTGATCATTTGTTTTATTGGAATAAACTTTTATACTATATTGAACTTGATTCATCATTTTTTGATTGCGTTTTCGATTTTCATTTAATCTGAATATTGATTTTCTTAATTCATTTTTGATAATACCAACGGTCTTATTTAGATATAGAATATAATCATATATTTTGTTCCGAGATCTTTTTAAAGTCTCATATGTGAGTTCAAATCGGATTTCTAAATCACTCATCCTTTCAGATAATTTTTTCACTGGAGTTTGCAAATGATTCGGTCTATCTATCATATATAATATATCCATCAACACGGCAGCATCAGGACATACACATCTTGTTGAATTTTTACCTTGAACAATTACAACAATTGAGTTAGCCATTTTAAAATAACTAACAACTAATATTATTAGTAAAATTTGTTTAATAATTTTCAAATCTATATAAATTAATATTTATTGTTAATAACTAAAAGTGTGTGTGTTTAACTTTTCATTGGTTAAAACAAGTATAAAACTAATTGATATTTCCTTTTTTATCATTATAATGTATGTTATTTTACCGAGCGCAGTTCAAGTTATGAACGAAATTAATCACTGTGGTAATTAATTATTAGTATTATTATTATTATTATTATTATACTTGTTTTGTAGATGATTATTTTAAAGTTATCAAAGAACGTCTCGAGTTCTATGATCCAACTATACATGAAATATTGAATGACAAGCCATCATCACTGATTACAGACTTAGTCTTTAATAATCCATCTATATGGATATTTTCCGTAATCGATGAGTTCCTGTGGGACATCAAACAAAATAAAACGTTAAAGGATATGGAAACCGAATACCAATGTGGTGATGGATGCCATTGCTGTGCTACCCGATATCGAAAGTATGTAGAATGGACTTTGATTAAAGCTCTTCGACAATATTATTATAGTATAATTTTTTCTATGGGATAAAAGCTTTTGTTGTTAATGACTTTGTTTTTATTATATAATAGAAATATTAATAATAATAATAATAACTAATAGAAAAATAATAAAATAATAATTTGACCTTGAGAAATTTTAAATGACCTTGAGAAAATATGATGACTCATCAAATGACCTTAAATGAGTTATCTACTGTTTCTTAAAAATTTATCTGAGTCATGGTCACTGTTAAATTACCTTGAATGAGCCATTGTGTTGAGAATTTGGTTAATTTGTTCCCTTAGCCCCAATGTAGTTTAGTCTTTTCTCCAAGTAACAACAATAATTAGAAATAAAAGAAAATGAAAAATTATTTTTATTTTAAAAAAGAAAATGAAAAATTAATTTATTTTAAAAGACTTGAAACGGTTGTTTAAATCTTGGATGTAAATATTCATGTTTCTTCTATTGCTGTCTGTAGTTGTTTTTTCAAAGTTTTTATGCTTACTATATTATAATCTAACGTCGTTTCACTACTTAATTTACAAGAAATTGGAAAGGATGTTTCTTGCACAACTTCCATATCTTCTGTATCTTCAGGATTTTCATGTGTGAGTCGTTTTGTTAAGCTCACAATTTTTTTTATGATTGTAAATACGCGTTTAAATACTTTTCCAACGTCTGTACTCCCTTTTGCAGATAATGAAGTATTTGTGAAATTCGTCGTAGTAAAATTCGAGATTTCAATGCTTCTAATGCAATTGCGGAATTTTGCTGCGAAAGAGTGTCTAGCATAAATGTTAAAGAAGCGTCAGCCATCAAAAGATTTGCATCTTTCCGGCATAGTGCGTCTACTGTTAATTTTACGGGAGTAAGAGCCGCAATAATTGAAGACAACAAATTAAATTCTTTGTCAGAAAAATGAATATCAGAACTAATGTCAATAAGAGCTTTTTGAATACAAAATTTAATATTTTCAAATTTTTGTAACATAGATAACATTCTGTTCCATCTTGTTTTACAATCTAATTTTAGAGCAGATTCTTTGCCTAGTTGTTCTTTTACATACTTTTGTAAATGTTTATCGTTTTTAGAAGGTGAATATTTGAATGTTTTTACGACATTCCGAATTTTTGAGACTAGAGATGATATGTCAACATGTCTAATATTAAGTTGATTTTTAGTAATACTAGCATATTCCTCTATAATGATTCCATTATCATTTTCTTCGTCGATATCGTTGTCATTGTCATCAACGCTAATAATATCATCATCACCATTAATTTGTCCACAAAATCAACATCCTCACTCAAGTTCGTGGGTAACTTATACAAAACATCGGCAATCGCTAAATTTATGCAATGTGCCATACATTTTTGATGCTCAGCCTCAATAGTTTTTCCTAGTTTTACCATAATTGATGCACCATCAGTAGTTACTCCAACAATATCTTTAGATATATCTAAATTAAAATTCCTTAATTTTTTTTCTACGAGGGATAAACATTTTTCGGCTGGAACGGATCCATAAGCGCGCACTAATCCGATATTCCACATCGTTCCTCCAACAGAATGTACATTGATATTTATGTAGCGCCAATTACGAATAGACGTCCATTCGTCAAATATGATACTGAAACGTTTCCCCTCGGATTTCAATTTAGAAATTTCTTGCATTGTAGACTGTTTAATAATTTTACTATATTCAAGTACCATATTTCTAATACTGACTGCTGATTTCGGTATATTTTTAAATTCTCTTGCTTTAAACCTTCTCTTATGTCATGCGATTTTATAAAAATATTAAAAGCAAACCATCTCGAGCCGTCATTCTAGACAGTACTTCAGAAAGTTGTTCGTTTTTATTATTCTTAAAATAGTTTGTTATCAACAATCTGGGCTGTTTAGAAACACATGATTCTACATCATTAGTAAATTCACATTTCTTTTTAAGATTTAGTCCATGTATTGTTTTTAAGTGAGTATGAAGGCCACTTGTGGATCCTCCTGTGCACTTTATTTCTTTTCCGCACTTTTTACATTTAGCGACCTGTCCTTTTTTTTAAATAAAAAATAATTCCAAACCGAAGCTTCGTCCTGTCCCTTTTGATGCTCAGTAAATGTACTCATTTTTTAGGGGTGATAACAATTTATTAATATTGATAAAAATAAATTGTTATCACCAACTTGATCAGGAATCATTCCGAAAATTCTTAGAGAATCTATAAATCTAAAACATCCATAATTTAAACTTATATAAGTTTCATTTGTTTTTCCAATTATTTCAAATTTATTCTTTGCTTTTTCAGCCAATGATTTTATAAACATGTGAATATCATAACCACTAAGATTATGAAATAATACTGGAATTTTTAATGGTTTTTTACAATTAAGATTGCAAGATTTATGAGCTGCACCACGAAAGTTATTAAACTCGATGAAATGATCATGATCTCGAATTTTTAAATGTTGATTTGAACTTGAATTACTTGAACTGGAGTTATTTGAACTTGTTTCTCTTGAGTTATTTGAACTTGAATCACTTTCATTACTTTCTTGTTTAAACTATTCTTTACACATCCAACATTTGTGAGCTTGGAAAATCCCTAGCACCAGATGATTTTAAAATAACAAATAAATTCTTGAATGAAAGTAAAACTCCATCAGAATATTATTTTACATGTAGACAAAAAGGAATTTATACGTATGATTATGTTGATTCATTTGAAAAATATAAAGAAACTGAACTTCCTACAATTGAAAAGTTCCATTCAATTTTAAATCAATCAAACATTACAGATAAAGAATATAGTTGAGCACAAATAATGTATGAATTATTCAATTGTAAAAATTTGGGTGAATATACAGATTTATATCTCAAATTAGATGTATACATTTTAGCAGATTGTTTTGAAAAATTTCGAGAAATATCAACTTTGGAACCTTCTAGTTTTGTATCTCTTCCTTCAATGGCTTGGAATATTTTATTACATAAACCAAAGAAAAATTAGAATTGTTAACAGACATTAACATGTTTCTATTAATAAAAAGAAACATTTGAGGTGGTATTTCTTCAAACATGGGATCGAGAAAAATAACAACTAATAATATTCAACAATTTTTCAATTCTCGAGATCCTGATTGTAATGAACCATTTGTACAAATTTCAAATAATGAATTACCAGATGTTCTTGAAAAATTAAACAATCCAACTCAAATAAAATATTTTGATGCAACTGCATTGTATTTTGGAATAATGACACAATATTTACCATTTTCAAATTTTAAATGGGAGACCTCAACAAGTGAATTACTAGAGAAAATATTATCAACTCCATAAAATTCAAAGGTTGGATATTTTCTAGAATTAGATTTAAAATATCCAAAAGAAATTTACAAAACAATAGCAAAATATGAAGAATTATCACCATGGCAAAAATCAAGAAATCCACAACAAGATGATTCAAGTGAAAAATTAATATGTAATCAACATGATAAAAAATACTATCTTGTTCATTATAGAATGTTACAATTTTATCTTCGCCATGGAATGAAATTGAAACGAGTTCATAATATAATTTCTTTCAAACAAAAACCATGGAAGGAACCTTATATTAATGGAAATATTACAAACAGAAATATTGCAAAAAAGAATAAACAATCTTTTCTTGATACAATATTTAAGCTTTTAAACAATGCAGTCTTTGGTAAAACAATGGAAAATCTAGACAAGTATAAAACAATAAAATTATTTACAAAATATGATCTTAATTCATATTTAAAAACAATTTCAAAACCAGCATTTAAAGTTGAGCAATTTTTTCCGAAAATCTTACAGCTGTTGAAATTGGAAATTATGAAAAAGTATACAACAAACCAATATATTTAGGTTTTAGCATTCTAGAATTATCAAAAATTCAAATGACGAAGCTTATTATGATGTATTACAACCATATTTTCGTAAGGAATTGCCAACCGGAGGTTTTCAAGATAGAATTTCTTTACATCAAATGGATACAGATTCTTTCTTTTTAAAATTTCAATCTCATGATGTTGATCAAGAAATGAAAGATGATCCTATTTTAAATCAATATTTTAATGATCCCGGGAAATTATTTTCTTATAAAGATGAAAGACCGAATAATATAATAAATGAAGCAATATTTATTCGTGCAAAACAATATTCTTTATTCACTCAAAAACAATGTGATGATAATATAAAAAATAAAGGAATTCAAAAATGCATCACTAAATTAATGACACTTGAAATGTACAAAGATTGTGTTGAAAAAGACAAGACAAGATTTGAAATTGTTTATGATATTAAAAGTATAAAACATGACATTTATTTAGTTGAACAAAATAAAATATCCTTGAATAATTATGATGCCAAAAGATGGATTCAAGATGATGGAATTAAAACTCTTCCATATAGAAATCATTTAATAGAAATAATATCTTGAATTGATGAAAAGAGTAAAGAATATACAGATTTAGATTTAGAAAATTTAATAATTTAAATTTAGAAAATATAAAAATTTAATGTACAAAATGTCGGGAGTTTGTTTCATTTAGATATTTAAAAAATCATACATCATGAATAAAATAAATTTTTAAAAATTTATTTTTTTATCTTGTTATATTATTAAAGAAAACATAAACCTGAAAGAATTAAAATAAAACGAAGATCAATATCAAATTCCCTATAACCTTGATTTATTAAAAGATCTAGAATTATTCCACTCCCGCCAATAGTTAATTTAGACATTGGTTCAGAGACTGAAAATGAATTGTTTCTAAGATGTAAAGCTTGTCGTTTTTTTCCAATTATAGCTCTAATAAATGTTCCTTTTGAACCCATTATTCTAATTTTATTAATTTCAATATTTTGACAATTATAAACAAACATAACAAAGAAAGCATCGTGGTTGCGGAATAAATTAAAAGTATGATCCTTATCACCAAAAAGCCTAATTGGATTATTTTTTATTATAAAAGAAATCACGGATGACTGTTCTTCAATAGCATAATAATCAAACGCTTTGTTATTATATTTTATATCATTGAGGTTTGATGTTTGTATATTTTTAGCAACATCTTTTTTGAATGTTTCGAAATCATTCAAGGGTTGTGAAGATTCAATTTTATAATGACCTATTTCATTCTTGAGAATATTAAAATCAATTGTATTTCATTTAAAAGTTATTTTAATCTCAAAGATTTCATTATCCGTTAGGTTTTGCTTGCTTTTCATCTTGGATGATTGGTTACTCATTTCGCTTAATTCAAAATTTATTCTACTAAAATTTGTATTTATTTCATGATTTTTGTTAATTATATCCTGTTTCTAAAATTATAATATATTTTTTAATTTCTTCATCTAAACGTTTACCAATTTTTATTAATTCAAACAATTTGTTTTGTATTCGTTTCTTGATTCAATTCCTTAACAAATTTTTTATTAACTGCATCTAAATCATTTTATGGATATGGAAGATTTGAAATTGAATTATTATTCATGTTTAATTCTCCTCTCATACAATCACCATTTTCATTTACAAATTTACTTTCAACTTGTTCCAAAATTGCGTCAGTATTTAATGCTAGTGTTCCACCACCAATATTTTCCGGAATTACATTACTCATTTTTAAATTTTATTTTATTATAAAAGATCTAGAATAATTTCTTTGAAAGACAGTCGCTTGCGCCCAAAAGATAATAAAATAAAAATACATAATTGTCCACATATTTTTGTATTCTCTTTTTTAACTTGCAAAGTATTATAAATATAACCATCAGTTAAATATAATTTCATTTCTTGGATTGGAATAATTCCATATGAATCAAAATAAATTTTGTATATTTTTTAGAACAAAGAACCCAATGAGATCCATGTTCTTTTGTTGTTTGAAGATTAAAAATAATATTATCAGAATTTAAATAATTTCTAATTTCATCTCTCATAATTATTTTACATTTAAGATTTAAATCTTTTAAAATATCACGTAGATAAAAATTAGTTGTAGTATCTCGACCATATTTATCTAGAAATTTATTCAATTCAATACATGCCATTTTTAAATAATTAAAGATTGTACTCAAACCTGACGGAGGTGTAAATAGAAAGAAATATTTTCATTATTAAAATTTATTAATTCATCATTTTGATTTACAATTTTAAAATTTATAGTTAAAATAGTTTTTCTATTCAATGGAAAATATCTTGGTGTTGATACTCGTTCTATAATTCTACTTTCATCTTGAGTTATTTTGTAAGGCAAACTATATATACAATTTGTAATATTTCCATTGTGATATGTTCCTGAAATCAAATTACATAATAAACTCATAGATGTTATTAGAAAAGAATTATTATTTAATGTTGCAAACCATGATAATCCAATTTCATAATCACAATCTCAATTTAATTCTAGGGGAATTTGAAAGATTGTTGTAAATTCTGATTCCTTATAATTAAAAGTTATATCTGTTGAATATTTTAAACTTGTTGATTCAATAGATTCAGCAGATTCAAGATTATTCTTTGTTTTAAAATAATTACAATTTTACAATCGTTCATTTTTTCAACACTTAATTTTTGAAAATCTTTTTTAGATAAATTTATTATTTCTTCATACTCAGGAGTTCCAGGAATCAAAAATATTGTTTTTGGTTTTGATAATTCTAACTGTTTGATCGGGAAGTATTTTGGTATTCGATCCATGATGAAAAGTATTTAATAATATTTTCATGACTTTGACGTGAAAGCATCATGATTTCATTTTACAGAAGTATACTTGATTTACTTAGGGTTTGTATCTCATCATTATTATATGAGCTAATCTTAATGCAATACCAATAGGAATAAAATCTATGCTTAGCATGAAAATATTTGACACCAACAAGGCTGTGTAGTTTCACAATATCACAAAATGTTGGAGAAACATGGAAAGAATCATAAGCCGAAATATAGCGATCATTTAAATCTCCTTCCAAATCCGGCTTCCTATACTCATGCTTATCCATGACTCTCAAAATTATGCTTCTTTCATTTAAATAAAAGAAATGCAGAAACATCAGTTTCATTTGTAATTTACTGTCGACATTTTTACATTGTTCATTTTTATAGCTTTTTACCTGACTGTAATTAATATATTTTAACAAGTTGCCTTTCCGAATTTCTAAAACTGATTTTTTACTATCAATGGCATTAGAATCATTACTTCCAGAACAATCTTGAATATCATCCAAGAGGAATTTTGAGCATAGCAAAGTGTTAGTTTAAGAATTATAGGACGGCTTGCAAAGAGGAGAATTTTAGAATTTTTCTTTAAAAGATGTCCGCCCAACATTCAATTTGAGCCTGTACTCACTGTTGCATATTGGTGAATTGAATTGGAGCTTTTTTTCAATCAATGAAGATAAAACTTTATCAGAAATTATTTTATTGTCCAGAGAGAATAAAGTATTGAAATCTTTAATAAAGCAATTTTCAATTTTATTGGATGTATTTAAATTGCTTTCACAATTGTTTACTTTTATTTTAGGAAAACTCGAACCAGGAATGAGAATTTGTTCATGAGAATCATCATTATCTAATTTCTTAATAAAGGGAAATTTGTTTGCATTAGAAAACTCAGCATTTCCCCATAAACTATTATTTGAATCATTATCGTAAAATAGTTCATAATCAGATCCAATATCGCTATTCATATTTCAGTATCTGGTTATTGAATAGCTTTTTATTAAGTTTTTATTGAAATCCAAAGGCTCTTGAACAAAATTTTTAATTTAACAAATTTAACAAATTCAACAAATAAATTCTATATTTAAAGAACACTAATTTACACATCTTATTAAAACACACATATATTAATCTAAGTAAATTTAAAAAAATCACAAAACTTTTTCTTTTATTTAATTTTAGAGAATTTCAATTGCAACGTCCTCTAAAATTTATTTTAATTTACTTTATTAATGATTTAATTTAGTTTATTTAAGATGGTGCCTATCCACCAACAATTCTTCAGGAGTATATACTGAATCAGCATCATTTGATATCCCTTGAATTTTTCTATTTAATTCTCTTGAACTTTTTCGTTTGATACCTGTTGGTTTTCATCCAGAAATGGCTGAGTAGAAATCTCCAGAAATTTCAAATTTGATTTCAATTTATCCATAACTTTTTTAACATAATAATATATATTATTTTATATTTATATTTATATTATATTTATCATCTTTCCACTACCTATTTCAATATTTGATTCTTTTTCAACCGAAACACAACAAAAACATTTTCCTTTAAAACCATCATCTTTTTCCATTTCTATTGTTACAGTTACTCCATTAATTGATAGTTTATCATCCTGTTCACTAACATCAACACAAAATATAGAATATAAATTTTTAAAATCTGAAAACTTTAATTGTGGTTCAACTAAAAATTCATGACAAATTAAAATATAACTTTTATATAGCATTGATTGATAATTATTTGCTTTATCAAATGCTATTGGTTTTCCAGGATAATAACTTGAATTTAATTGAACACTTAAAGATTTTAATTGTTTATCATTACCACTTGATTGAATAAATTTTGAATTATTAGTTGTATAATTAATTGTTGAATCTTTAACTCCAATCAAAATAAATCTCAGTCGAGAATTTAACATTGTTGATTTCCATGAAAATGTACTTCCTCCTAAAATATCTATACAACCTGGTATTCTTTGAGGAAATTTTACATTGATTGGTTTTGAAATCATGTTTAATCTTTCAAGAATTTGAGCTTCCAAATGTGGATTACAAGTTATCTATGGAACTATCAACATCATTCTTTCAAATTTTATTTGTGGTTTAGATTCTGGTTTTAAAGCTTCTCCATAAAAACATTTTTTATAATCTTCATTCCTTTCCATTTTCAATTCAAATGGTATTAAATAAATTATTCTATTATATTGTTGAAAGAATCCAAATATATTTTTTAAAGGATATATTCCATCAAATGTTTTGGTTGAATAAAAACTTTTTCTAATTTTATATCCTTTATTATTTTCATCACCAGTACCAGTATCTGGAATCCATCCACTTAGTTCACCATCTTGATTTTTTTAAAATTAGAATCAGTCATAATAAATTGTAATAATGAAATCATTTCACCTGGATATCTTATATTTTTAATTTCTGTTGATCCTAAAGTTATTAAAATTTGATTAAATAAATTTAAAAACCAATAATGTTCAAGAGTTATATCGTTATTTGGATTAATGACTGTAATTTCAAATTTATAATATATGAATGAATTGCAAATATCAAGTGGATTTGATGATTGTTGAATTTGAAACAATAAATTTCCAGGTGAATTTAATGCTTCTGCAGATGAAGTTGATGGTGAAACTTCTAAATATCTTTCTTTTTTAATAAATGATTAAATTTACTATTTTTATCCAAATTTAAAATCGGCATTCTATTTATTATTCAAAAATTTAAGAATTCAAAAAATTTAGAATTTTAGAATTTAGAATTTGAAAATTTAAGATATTGTTTTTTATTAATCGATTTCTTGGTTAATAATCTTGACAAAATTGAATTTATGTGATTTTCACAATTATTTCCTGCTTTTCTAGAATCTAAATATTTTCTTAATTCATAAAATAATTCACAAGGATTATCAGATAAATATTAATACTTGGTGTTTTCTCCTTTAATTCCATCTCCTGTTGTTTCTGTTGATTTTTGATTAATTTTTCTTTAGTTAATTTTTCATCACCAAATTCTTTAACTTTTTCGACTTCTTCTTCATATGTTGGTGGTTTTTGAACAAATGATTTTATTTTTTTATAATAATGATTTTTTATAATAGAACTAATATCATTTGTTAAATTCTCATATGTTTCAATATCACTTATTGGAACATTTATTTCCACCTTAGAATCAAATGCATTTTCTTCAATTGTTTTTTTCAATCCATTAGTAAAATATTTTTTCTCATCATTATTTGATGTTATGTATATGTTATTCCCTTCCTTGGTTAATGAAAAATCTTTACCACCAATTGATAATATGGTTCCATCTTTTTCATGAAGGTATATATCTGTAAAAAGAGGTGTGATTGTTTTGTTACCTTTTATGACATCATGATTTACATTCAATTCTAATTTTATTGGATGAATTTGTTTTATGATTTCTAAATTAATCTGTGTTGATTGATCTTTAGTTTCTATACCTTGAATTAGTCTTCTATCTTAAAAAGGAATCAAGTTAGGATCTTTATACAAAGTCGACCAGAGGTCTCCATCCCATAGAAAATCTTTTCGAGGTTCTTGGAAGATGTTTACTTCTCTAGGTTTATTTTGATTTAAAATTAATTCATTTTTTGTTTTTTTAATAACATCAATTATTGGTTTTTCAATTTTTGTAGCCATAAAATTAAAATTTTGATCATAAAGTCTTTTAGATATTAAATTATCATTCCAAATATTTTGCTGAATATTTAATAATTTACAATCTTGAATATATTTATCAAGATTAAAATCATTTACATTTCCAACCATTTTTATTCGAGAAAATTCAGTAATCTTGAGATTCAATAATTAAATAATTCAGAAATTATATAATTCAGAAATTCAGAAATTATTTTTTCATATACTTTATTTTTTTCTTTATCCAATGCAATATAGTTATATTTTATATATCACAATCATCAAAAATTATCAAATTCTTCTTCGCTCGATTAAATTTTTCACATGGAATTATTTCATGATATTTCTTACTCTTTAATACACCAATATTTTGAGGAGGCCTCCACTTTTGGTAGTCGCTTGCGCTTCGTTTCTGCAGAAGAAGTTATAGACTTTAATTCACCACATGAAAGAGCTTCGCATTTTGTTTCTTCACGTAAATCTCTAATGGATGTATCATCAGGAATTTTATCTTGATTTGAAATAATCCCACAATATTTTGTTTTGTTAAACCAGAATTTAACCCATGAAAAATTATTTGCATTTCAGGTTGATCAATTGTTTTAGAAAAAATTATTAAATTATCATAGTCTATAAAATTAGGAGTTAGAATCATTTTTAACAACAAAACTGTTTTCCCAGAACCAGAACTTCCAATTATCAACATTCTAAAAGAATTTAGTAAAATAGGATTGTGATTGAATTTCATAATATTTTTATTCCAAATTGGTGTAAACAAAGTTCCACTTAAAGAAGACATTTTTAATAATAAAATTTTTAATAACGAAAAATTATTTATTTTTTATAAGAAGAAAGAAAAATTCCATCACCATCAACCTCTATTTGAATATTTCCTTTATTTAATTTTTTCAAAACTTGTTTAAATTTTTTTAGAAGGACTCTTTTTATTAATAGATTTTATAAAATCACAAATTCCATGACCTTTACATGAATCTAAATAAATTCCTTGACCAGTTTTTATCTCTGGAACGTCAGCAACTGCCTTCGGAGCTCATAGTGTTTCAAACTCTGCATCTAATTACTTTGATTCTTTATAATTTTTAACAGCAGTTGTTATTCCACCTGCTGCTCCTGCTGCAGGCTGTAATTCCTCCAAAGATTAATGGTAATAATGCAACTAAAGGAAGAATTCCACCATAGGCAGTCGCTTGCTTTCCTCCAGAATGTTCAGCTTCTTTTTGTATATTTTCTGCTATTTTCTTTTTACCAATGTATATTTTTTCACCATTATATTCAACAGATGTAGGTTTATTTGTTTCTATTATTGTTCATATTTTTTTTCTACATTATCAACAGTCTGTGTATTCATAATTTCATCAACCATTTTTAATAGAAATTATTAAAAAATAGTTTTTAGGAGTTCATTTTGATAGAATTTACCTAGAATTTCTTCACCGGTTGAATCATTAATTCTATAAGTTATTAGTTTTGTATTTTTAATTTCTGAAATGATAAAAATTTCTTTAGACTATTTATGTGTTGAACCTTTTTCAAATATATTTTTCTATTTGAATATTCGAACTCGATCGCCAATATTAAATTTTTGTTTTTCTTGTAAATCTTCATTAGCATAATTGTTATCATGGGTAATTTCTTTGATTAGATCAGGATTCTCACTTGCTTCTGTTGGTGAAACTTCTATTGTTCTATGAATTTTATTATTATATTTGTTATTTAATTCTGGTAATACATTTATCCAAATTCTATTTCCTTATTCTGTAAAGTTTTTATACATTCAATTTTTCAATGTTCTATTAAATTTTTCAATTATAGGATTATGTCAACCATAATTTGATCTATCATCAGGTGAATTAAAAGTTGAATAAATTTTAATATTATTTTTTTGTCTAAATTCTTCAAATATTTTATTATAAAACTCTTTGCCATTATCAACATATAATTTTTTTAGAATTCTATTTGGGGTTTCTTCAAATAAAAACTAGAATGCTTTTTTTAATTGAATTTGCTGTTTTGAATTTTAATGGTAGAGCCCAAGCATATCGAGTATACAAATCAATAACTATTAGAATATATCTATAATTTTTATTATTTTTAGGATTCATAGTTTCAATTAAATCTGATCACCAAATATCATCTTTATTGAAAACTTCTATTTTTAAATATGTTTTAGGTTTTCTATATTCTTTATGTAGTTCATTCGCAAGAGTAGTATTTTGATTGTCTGAGTTTGTTGGTATTTCTTCAAAGACAGTCGCTTGCGTTCCTCCCAACGCGATCTTATTTTCATTGCTATTTTTCCTATTGTCTTGAAAATCTTTCAGAAAATGTTGAATTTTGAAAATCATTTAAATCTTGAATTAAATCAATATCTGCTTTTGACGAAAACTAATATCTTCTTGAGGATACGCTGTCATGTTTTAATGCTGTTTGATCAACTCTGTTAACTGGTTCTTCTCCAGGTTTAGGATTATCATTTTCATCAAGTCTTATATCTAAACGAGTTCCTGGCAAAACATTTCTCAAGTTTCCAAGAGAATCGGACTATATCTTAAGGAATCATCAAAGCTGATTAAACTTTTCATACCACACCAACGTTTAGTCTCTGAACAATCTCCATATTCTAATCATAATGAACTTAGAAAACGTGCTGCAGATTGTCCATTGTTTTATTCCTTTTCGTTTTTACCATTGGGATCGGTCATTACCCGAGTTCCTTTATTAAATTTCTCTAATGAAGTGGTAGAAAAAGACTTTAGGAGTTTCCCGAAGTTTGAAGGTGTTGCATTTACTAAATTCATAAAATCATGAGATTTAATTTCTTGTAATAAATATTCTTTTAAAATTATTTTATTCGATTTTGATAAATTCTTCTTTGCTTTTGAAGGTCTTAAATTTATTCAATTAAAACATCTTTTTATTTGTTCTTCATCTTCAAAATTAAAACTAGAAACTGATAATGTGTGATCTATATGCCAATAAGAACCTTGATTTCCCCAAGGCATTCCATCATAAAATTGAAATTCAATCCACTGATAAAATCATTTATTGAGCATCCTAAATACTTCATTAATGTTCGACTTTCTTTGTTTTGTTTTAATACTCTTCTAATACCTTCATATAAATGATGAGTTAATTTAAGTTTAGGATTTTCATTATATCGTTTTTTAGACCACTCATTAATTTATTCCTTATTATTTTGTGCATATTTTCGTTCACACTCTTTACACTCTGAATTATAAACATAATTATCTTTTTTTAATCGATTCCTAAATTCACTTAGAGGTTTTTCAATATTACACTTTGTACATACTTTTATTGTGTAAGTAGTTTTCAAATTTCTTATTCCTAATAAACGTTTCTCTTTATATTTTTGTTCTCTTATCTTATCATATATACTTTCACATTCTTTACACATACCAAGAAAATAGGAATTTCCTTTTCTCTTAATAATTTTAAAAGATTCATTTGATTTTCAATATTACATTTATTACAAATTTTTAAATCCATTTTTTAGTTTACTTATTTTACAATGAATTTAGCAAACACTAGCATGTTCTTTTTTTAAACACACTTGAGCCCCCGTCAACCCAAATAATTGTATTTTGGAAGATGATTTCTCCTGTATATTTTGTCCATGGAAATTCTGGAAGTTTAGAACTTAATTGTTGTAAATCTCCCCCAGAAGTGTGAGACATTTTTTGGTGTATTTTAGTTTTTTCATGTTTTGCTTTGTGAGCTTTTGAAAGATATTTATTAAAGGAGTTTCGTTAGATTTAGCTACAGAGAATCTAACTAACAGCAGTACAAATGAAATTGTGCACAAAACCGGAGAAGTATTTTTAAATCATACTTTAGAAGTTCCTGCAAATTCAGAGGTGATTTATTATGCCAATGTGGTGAATGTGCCAGATGAGGAATATATATTTGAACCGAGTCAAACATTAATAGAGAAATACAATAAACCAATGTGTGATGAAGTAGTAAAAGTACAGGGCCAATTAATCCCAGTGAAAATAGTCAAATGTGATAACAAACCAATTCAGCTTAAACCAATGGCAAAATTGAGAAAGATCTTGAAAATGAAAAACGAAAAAAGGCTAAAATTACCTTAAAATATAAAGATCTATAAAGAACCGCGAGTCAACAGTACCGATTTAACGAAAAGTCAAAGACTAAAATTTATGGAATTACTACATAAATATCGAGAAGTATTTGCAAGACACGAATACGATTTGGGTTTAACTCAAATCATTGGCATGAAAATCCTTTACTGGACAAAACACCAATAAAATTGAGACCCTACAGAATACCATATGCACATCAAGAGGAGAGTAACAGGCAAATTAAATCAATGAAAGATTTCGATTGATACGAGATAGTTCATCACCATTTTCATCATCCATTGTGGTCGTTAAAAAGAAAGATGGCGAATTGCGATTTTGTGTGGATTATAGAAAGTTAAATCAGGTAACAAGAAAAGATACGTACCAATTACCAGTCCCGCAGGAAATGTTCGATCAAATAGGAGAGGAAAATTTGTTTACGGTTATTGATTTAAATAAAGGGACAATCAATTTAAAGTGAAAGAGGAAGATAAACGAAAAACTGCTTTTTCAGATGGCAAAAGACTCTATGAATTTAACGTATTCCCGTTTGGGTTAACGCGAGCACCAGCTACATTTCAGCGAGGTATGAATTTTATTCTACGAAACTTGCCACACGCACTGGTATATATTGACGATATTATCATATTTTCAACGTGTTTCGACGAACATCTAATAGATGTCGAAGTAGTATTTAAAAGATTGCGAAAAGCCAATCTAAAAATAAAACCCTCAAAATGTGAGTGGGGAAAATCGGAAGTCGTTTATGTGGGACATGTTATTTCTCGTAAAGGATTACAGCCAAACTCAGATAATGTAATAAAAATCAGAGATTATTCAGTCCAAAAGAATAGTGATCAAATCCGACAATTTCTGGGATATGCAAGCTATTTCCGAAACTTTATTAAATATTTTTCTCATATTGCACAACCTTTTAACGTGCTACTGAAGAAAAAAAGTAAGTTGTATGGAAAAAGTCCCAACAAGCAGCATTTTATGTATTGAAAGAGAGTCTAACAATGCAGCCAATTTTGAGATGCCCAGATTTTAAAATGCCTTTTATCGTCATGACCGATGCCAGTAATTTTGCATTGGGTGCAGTCTTAGGGCAACAAGTTGAAGGCGAAAAAGATCACGTGATTGCTTATGCGAGTAGAACATCGAAACCTCACGAAAAGAATTACTCTACGATAGAAAAAGAAACGTTAGCGTTAGTATATGGCATAACTACATTTCAACAATATTTAGTTGGCAGAAAGTTTTTAGTGTATACAGATCATAATCCATTGCAATGGCTCATAAAGCATAGAGATTCGGCGAGCAAATTAATAAGATGGTCTATAGCCTTACAAGAATACGATTTTGAAATTAAATATCGGACAGGAAAAGGTAATTCAAACGCGGATACCATGTCACGTATTCCAGTTGAGGAAGGAACAAAGTGCGAAAATACTATATTCGCTGTAATGAGAGCGGCATGTAATATGAAAAAACTGCAAGCTAATCAAGAAGAAGATGAGGAAGTAAATCAATTACGGAAGCACGCGGTTACGATCAAAAAATAGAGTGATTGGAAGTATGTGATGGAAGAGAACCATAAATATGTCATTCAAAAAACATTCGTCGAAAACAAAAATGTTCAAGTTTCAGTAAATCAACCAAACAAAAGATCCAATCTACCAATGCAAATCAATCAAGCATATCCTTCAACCATAGCATGGAGAAGCCAAACAGACGATAATAAATCCTATTCAATTGTGTATAACACAACTATATTTCGAGCTAATGATTCCGAAACAGTATTCAATCAAACCACATTACAAATCGATAATGCTGGAACATTCTTCATAATTGTGATTATAAAAATAACTATTATCATTCTTGTCATATACATGATATCATTTTCAAAACTTATTCGGACAAATAAACATCGCGATTGTATCTACCGACCGAAACCTGCATGTGTCGTGTACGAGGAAAAATTTGTTTAGTGAGATACAATTGATTATTGCATGCCTATTTTATATTGACATTATATCTTTCATACATATATATATATATATATTCTGATTGATGTGAATCTTTTATTATAGGGTGTCCTTTGTATGTAAAGAGTCAAGTGCAATCTGATTAGATAATGGGGTTAAGGAGATAGAAAATAAAATTTGTTTAATAAGGGGTATAAATTTAAAAGTGAAATAAAAATAAATTAGTATAATTAAAAAAATTTAAAACGGTAAGAATTTATTATTACATATTATTATTTAGATCGGGATCGAAGTCGGTACCCTTCGGGTGCTTACCGACGGTCTCCGATCACAAAAAAATATAAAATTCAACAATTAATTTATAATGTCTTTAGATAAAATGGAGCGATGGGAAAACAGCACAAGGATGACGTACGACAATTTTCATTGGTTAAAGAAAAAATACGGAGAGCCAACAACATTTTTTGATCGAAAACAACTTATTGATCCCAAACTGGTTCTGCATGGATGACAGAAAAATGAAGATATACTTATTCATTGTTCAGAGGAATTCCGGATTAAAATTAGCTGAAGAGATTGAAACAAAAGCTGAAAATGAATACCGGATTCGCATTATCGAAAAATTGAGATCTTAGATGAAAGATGGAAAACATGGAATGAAGCACAAAGATTTACATGGTGGACAATTTCAGAGGAACTGCGGCAGATGAGAATTAGAGCAGCATACGACAAAGCCACAATAGCAGTAGAAGTGAGGATTCCTAACGCAATAAACAAGGTTCCAAAAAATGAATCCATAATCGATGAACCAAGATTCTTATCAATCAACGATGAAATGCTGCGGCAGAAACATTCATGCCTGAGAAAAGACATGACCCTCGACGAAATACGTCAAAGAATTGTAATCATCGATGCGAATATAGCATTTCAGAAACACGCGAGATGATTCCACTATCAATCGTCATTATAAATTATGATGGAAAGGTACTGAAAGACATCTACATCACACCAAGGATGAGGATCCAACACTATCTATTATTTTGCCATGGCATAAATGAAGCTGCATCCCGAAACTGGATCAATATACGAAAATGTGGGAGATTCATAAACTAACAGTTGAGAAGATATTAGTAGGGTATGACTTACATGCCGAACTACAATATTTAAAAATTTGGGTAGGAAAATTATATTTCATTAGGAATCTCGCTGCAGCACTAATTTTCGAAAAATGGGAATATCAAAGAAAGGACAATATTTTAAACTCCAAACTTTGGCAGAAGAAATATGTGTGGAAAACGCAAACAGGATTCCACTCAGCAAAGGAAGATGCAAAAAGTATTCGACGGATATAAAAAACAATTGAAAATGCGAAGAAGATAGAGTATTGCAAATGGAGGTGACAATACAATATCAGATGGTGACACAATCTTCAATGGGTATGACGGAAGAGATTTTATTGTTTTTTCTTCCAATGGTAGAACAGAGAGCGGAAACAAAAATAGAATCAGTACCGTTCAATAAATGCAAACCAATACTGAAAAGGAAAGTCCCAGTGGAACAGCCAACAACCAGTACCGACATTGCTACCTTAATCGGACAAGACGAAATAATGTAAAACGGGAGGCAATATACGAGGTAGAAACCACAGTTAAATATGAGTATGGAACGGATACATTGGAAATAAAACTGAATTGAAAAATATTAATTGAAAATATATATTTGTATTTATAAATAAATAATTAAAGTCTTTGATTGTCTTTGCCAGACCAAAAATGCCACGGAGGTACCCTAAAAATTAATAGCTTAAATTTTTTTAACACCAAAATCCCGATTTCATTAAATCTCGAAATAATACAGCACCTTTAAAAAAGTTAATTAAAAGTAAAACACACAAATAACATAAAATGATATATTTAAGAATTATTCAAATAATTATTATAATCAAGCCAATAAAAAACTCACCAAATTAGGGCATAAAGGAAAAATAAATAAACCTGAAACACATAACGTAATAATAAAATAATGTGGATCAATATAATGGAACCTTTATTTTATAAAAATAAGAGAGAAGCAAAAATAAATATTCACTACTATTAGCATAATTATTGCATTAATGCATAGTGTGCGAGCAGCACAATGGGGTACAACCAACCTCTGAAAACCGGAGCTTGGCTGCCCTGGACAGTCTAAGAGGTTGCTCGGACATCATAATTTATTAAACAAATGAATAGCAATAAAGATAGCTAATTCCAAATATGATAACTAAGATTTTTATTATGTGTATAAAAATTGTTAATCATTAATATTATCAATTCCAAATATTATACCTAAAATTATTACTATATGTAATCATAATTGGTATTATTATTATTAATATTATGGTTATTACTGTTCTAGTTGTAAAGAGAAAACATAAAAATTAAACATAGATTATTCCATTAAAACAAAAATTAAAACAAAATCTCTATTAAGGAGAAATTTTAATAAATAAATTTTAAAATAAATCGTAAAAAAATAATTAATTAAAAATTTCTCCCAATTTGGTCATTATTAATATTATTGTTATCAGTATTGTTGTTATCGTCATTATCATTATTATTATTATAACGATTATTATTGGTATTACTATTACCAGTATTGTTATTGTCATCATTATCATTGTAATTATTATTATTGTCATCATTATCATTAATATTATTATTATTGTAACTATTATTAATATTATTATTATTGTAACGATTATTATTAATATTATTACTATCAATATTATTATCAACATTGTTATTATTATTATTATTATTATTATTATTATTATTATTATTTTTATTATTATTATTATTATTATTATTATTATTATTATTATTATTATTATTATTATTATTATTATTATTATTATTATTATTATTATTATTATTATTATTATTATTATTATTATTATTATTATTATTATTATTATTATTATTATTATTATTATTATTATTATTATTATTATTATTATTATTATTATTATTATTATTATTATTATTATTATTATTATTATTATTATAACAGAAATATAGTTATCTTTCATGCCAAAATTTCTTCACATTTGTTTTCATGCTGGCCTTGCTGGTCGAATGATCCAATCCGTGAGTTGAATTCTTCATTGGTTTACAATAACATGGATAATTATTTTTATTATTATCATCATCAAAAGAAAATTTTTTTTTTTTAAATGAAAAAATTAAGGGAATTTAACTTTTAAAAGGAAAAAATAAGGAAACAAAAATAAAAATAACCAATGAGATCGTATTCAGAATGGCAATCTCATTGGTTCAGAAATTGGAAGAAAAAGTTCCATTAATCATGGGCAAATTCAAATTCATTTCCCATTAAAGGGATTAAAAATAAAATCATTCTCCCATTAAAGGGAAATCAAAGAAAATTGATGGGAAATTAATAGCCTATTAATTATTATTTAGTTTGATATACATTTCAAATTGGCGGATGCCAAATTAATTAATATTTATTTATTTGGATCGTCAACGTAATCTAAAATATTTGTACTTTTTGTTCATTTTAAAATATATTAAAAATAATTTAAACTTCTTAGAAAATCGGAAATTAATAGCCAGAAAGAGATAAACAAAATAATTTATTTTTTTTCAAAAAACCTTTTTCCTTAATTATCTTTAATTATCAAATTTAAGAAAATCAAAATATGCTGTTATCAACGTTGTCTTAGTTTAATATCATATTGCTTTTTATCGGTTTTGCACAATAAGTTGGTCCAAAATATAACGAAACATTTAGGTAGTTCAAATATCGCAACAATAACGGTCATTCATTAAATCACCAGAGAGAGTCAATAATCTCAATTACAATGAAAATGAATTGAATAAAAATACTAATAAAATTAGTAACATGTGCCGAAATAGGTGTATCTATTTGATCGGGTACGTTTCAAACTTAATCTTTCGTGTGAGACGACATTTATTTGTGGTAACTTCAACTTCGGTAGTCAAACTATTTCCGGTTGAATGTGTTTTTTTTTCGTTTTAAAATAAATAATTAGATTTGTATAGTATTTTCATTTTTGCCACTTATGATCCTAGATAAAATGAAATATATCAATTCGAGGGCGAATTCTAATTAAAGGGGGAGATATGTTGTGGTTATAAGAAAACATGAATAAAAATAATAAAAATTTTAAAATTATCAAAATCAATTAAAATTAATTAAAATTTTAAAAAAAGTAAAAATCAATATTTTTCGGGGGAAAAGGTGGTAACCGGTGGCAAATTTGAATGTTAAGACAAATAAAATACTATTAAACTGAGATAAGGTATATTGAATGGTCGGGAGCCAAAAAACAAATTAATTAATTAATTAAATTATTTACCGACGAACCCATTAATCAAGGGCCGCCGAGCTGAACGTCAGCTTAATGTGTTTCCCGGCAATACTGAAACGGGCAATAAATTGTCCGAAATGGAAAATTGTTTTCCAGCAGTAATTCAGATTTATGAGAATCCAAAAACTATAAAAGCAACTGACAACAAAATAAGTTTGCCAGTTGGTCGGAGCGCGAATATAACGAGTCGAAGGAAACGAGTGAATAGTAGTAAATCGATAAACTTAATCAGATTGCAGTTGAACTTACATTGTGATACCCTTAGGGTGTGTACGATCAATAAATTATTGTGTATCGTGGTGAATATTTGTCAATAAAGATTTCTTTGTTGGGATTTTTATCTTATTGATTTTTGAACACGAGGAGTTTGATCGAGAGACCTATTCATTGACGAATATTTAATATCCCAACATCTCTATGATTCGTATTTATATAAGTGATACAATAACCTCTTAACATCAATAAAACAATATTTAAAGGAGGCTTAGCTTTAATGTTATTGGAGATTTATTCATTGTGCAAGAACAAACACTCGACCTACTATCGCAAAATCATACAGAAAACCTGAGAATAAAATGTGGAGACTCTGCTAATATGTGGATAAGATTTCTTTACATGTTCTACAAAAGTGTAAGGTCCATTGAACCATTGCTCTTAAATGTCAAAACGATTGTCATTAACAAATAACTCACCATTGGAAGAATCTTCCCATATTGTAATTATAGATCAAACTTGCTCTTTTGTACCTGATTCTCAAGAACGAGCTGACTTAATTATCACCGACAATGAGAAAAAGACAATTTTTATGGTTGATATAAAGTGCTCCTTATACTCATTACTGGAATTTGAGGATGTTGACAAAGATAATTTTGATAAATCTGCTTGCAAAAAATTGGAGTTTTATCATTTAAATTACTAGGTCTTGTAAAAGCATGGGCTCTCAATAATATATCGAATTCTTCTAAGACTTGGCATTATCATTCTACTAGCATGCTTCCAGGTGATAATTTACCCTAAAAGATAATTGATTTTTTATCAGGAAAATTATTATTGTCCTTTGTACTGTTCAGTTTTACTGATAGATATTCATTACATAATATCTACTATTGCTACAGGAGATGTTTTTTTTATTCTAGAAATTCTTGGAAATTTGGGATAAAAACAGCTACAATCTAACTGATGACCGATAGCTCTATCCTAATTTCAATGACCTTCAAATCAAGAAATTAGATGAATGCCTATTACCACGCAGATGCAGTGAGAAAAACTAACTTCTTCAAATTTCGAGTCCTACTCTAATTACAGCTTAAGTCAGAATAGGCCATAAAGAATACCGATCGAAATCAGTTAATGCCAGAGATGATTCAAAAGAAATGCATTATTGAGACAAAATTTTTCGCAAATATCACAATAGTTAAAAATGAAAAACTGCTTGAATGGCGGGTTCCAAGTTGAACCATTTCATTTAAAAAAACAAAACTTTGTTATAATAATAAATTTTTATAAAAGAAGTCAAACATTCACAATACATCTAAAATGATGGCGGTTCAAATCCAATTGTGGACGATTTATTTTTAATTTTCAATTTATTGATTTTTTAATAGAATATGAATTATCTATCTTATTTTTATATATTAAAAATTTTATAGAAATTGATCAATTATTTTTCTTTAAATTTAGGTTTTTTAAATTGAGGTTCAAATCCTATTCTGAGTAATTTATTTTTCATAAAATATTGAATTTTGTAAATCTATTGTTCAAATTGGTATTTTGAGTCACTTATTTATTTCTAATATATAATTTATTTGTTAAATATCAATGAGCTTATTTTAATTGGTGTAAATTTAAATTTTCATATAAATTAGTCAAATATTTCTGAAAATAATTAATTTTATTATGCAATATATGTTAAATAAAGTTGTTCAAATAACTAATTTTGAATATGTATATTTTCAGACTAGTTTTATGATATTTTATTCTTTTAAATAATCATTCAGTTTTATGTGATATAATATAATTAACAATGGAACGTGTGTTGGGCAGTATTTTGAATTTGGATTTCGGAAGGATTCCTGGAGGGTTCATACCATCCTGATAACTTATTTCTACAGGAGACTCGACTGGGCTATTCTAACAAATCCTATTCTATAATAGTCACATTTGCGTCATAATAATATGATACAATAAACATATCATATTTTAAACATAATAAAATATAACTTTACATAAAATTTCCGTCCTATCATGTGTTAAAACACTTAGCAGATTTTATATTAAATACTTTTAATTTAATTCCAAAAAAAATTAAAAAATTATTTTAAAAAAATTAAAGAAACATTATTAAAGAAAAAGAATTTTAATATTGACTTAAAAAATTTCAAGTGCTTTAGATTATGTTTTAATAAGTGCTGTTTCAGTTTTATCGGTTTTTCTTAATCTGCCAAAAAAAATTATTAACTATTATATATTTTAGAAAGCACTGGCGGTGAAATTCTATTGGACAAATCAAGTGAAAAAAAATATGAATCTCTATTTTCAATATATTAAACACGCTGCTTAAAATCTTTTCCTATTTCTAAAGAGGAAAAAAAATTCCAATGAAAAGTAACACAACATGTGAAATGTGTCGAAATATTATCAATCCGTACGTCATTCCGATAATAAGTGGACTGGGAATATTTGCCAATCTACTCTGCATTATTACAGTAATTTCGACAAAATTGCGAAAATATTCATCAAATGGATATTTGGTTGGTTTATTTTCGTCCGATTGCGTAACACTTTTGAACAATTTAGCGGTGAAAAGCAATCTTTGTTTTAATATTGGTCTTTGTAAAGCTTGCATTTTTCTGCAGTATCTGACAACATTTTTCAGCGTTTGGATTTTAACGGCATTCACAGCAGAACGATTTATCGCTTTGGTATATCCTTGGCAACAAGTGATCCATATAAAAAGTTGGAAAACGACAAATACAATAATTTTTGTTATCTTTTTACTGGCGATATTATTTAGTTCCCCTTGGCCTTATCTAACCGATATTTCCTCAAATTTCACTTGTTCACAGAGAGAGGATTCTGACATAATAAAATCTGTTGTCAGAACTTTAGTTTATTTGGAATCTACGTTTACATTTTTCATACCAGCTTTAATAATTTGTGTTTTAAATTTTTGGATTGCCAGAAGTATTCGAAATTCCAATAAACGATTAAGCGTGATATCAAAAATAACTTTCACTCGAGTTTCAATCACGCACAGAGAAAATTCAACGAATCAAATAAATGATGGACAAAATAACAATGTAATCCATGAAAAAAGAGAAAAAATCGAAGAATTGAAATCCATCAAAAAAACCGTTTTATACCACACAATTGGAAAAGAACATAGTTGTATAAATATAACCTTGCTTTATTTGTCCGTCACTTTTATAATCTGCAATGCTCCATTATATGTGATTATAATGATTATAAATAATATCTCTAATCCAGATAGATTGATAATTCATAAATCTATTCTCGAATATCTTTATTTGCTGAACTTTTGTGTCAATTTTCTTTTGTATTCAATCTCTAGTCAGCATTTTCGACAGTGTTTTATGAAATTGATAATGTCTATCAAAGGAAAATTTTGCAAAATCTTATGAAAAATTCCGACAGTTGAAATAAAAAATCTTCCAAAAACTTTTTCTAGGCGAATTAAAATAATATTGAAAATATTCGGAAAGCTATAAATCTGAATATTGGATGCAAATATTTTTTTCAGAATAAAAAACTCAAATAGTTAATTGTTAAATTGAAAAATTTATTCAACTGAGTCGCGATTTAAAACGATACATGTAATTCTTTTAATCATTTTGTTTTATGGTGACCATATTAATGAAACTCGTTTGTCTTTTATATTTTTTCTGTAAAATATTAGTTTTATAAAATCTTTTATAGAAAAATATGATTTTTTGCACTTTGTGTTTATTAGTGGACTTCAAATCTCGTTTAAATTATGTTCAAATCCTATTTATGAATTTAAATGTCTTGAATGTAATACCACATATATTGAAATGAATCTATATAGAATTTATATAGTTTGAATTTCAATTCTATCTGATATTGACAGTGAATCTGCCGAAATATATTGGAGTTCAAGTTATGAATTCTAATATTGTCTAGAATCGTTTATGATGTTTACAAATGATCTATTCTCATTTGCAAATTTTTTTTATTTTCATTTATTTTTTAAGTAATACGTTTATATTTGTTTATTGTCTTTCTGGGGTCATGCAAAGAAGTACATAAAAAGAATTCAAATGTAAAAACATACAGGATGCAAACATCAAAAATGTAAGTGCAAAAATGCTAATGAAAAATATAATATAATATTCAATATTTTCAGCAGAGAAGCGTAAATTCGGATAACAAATAAAAAAATACAAAAACAATTTATAATTCTAAATGGATACAGTATTTAATGAAGATGTAATTAAAATAATGTAAATTACTAAGTAAATTAATTAAAATTATGTGGACAACATTAATCTTCTTACTATGTGACTATCGATTATCGAACAAGCAAATTTGTAAGATTTACAAATGTTTTCTGAATATTAGCTGGATTCCTTAAAATCTATTTTGTTTTCAAACCCGTTTGGCCGCATTTTTAAAGTGTATTTTGTGAATTTATGGATTTAGCGAAAGTATTTTATATAATTTTGTTTTCTCGAAATTTTTTAATTATTCTTAAATAATTTTTCTTCAATAAATTGTTTGATAATTACAATAATTTTTTTGCTGTATGTTTATATTTTTTAAAAATATAAATTATTTGAAATTTAAACTTTTCAATATTTTCTTTTTTATCATATTTTTATTATTTTTATTTGAATTTATATTTATTGGCCATTCTTTTTTTAGTTCTCAAATGCTTGCTTTATATTAATTCACATCCAACTTCTTTTGTTGTCTGTTTTAGCCAAACCTCTTTTAATATTTAAAGCTATAAGCAGCTGATAATATTTGCTAATTATTGAATGTAGCAAAAACAGCATAGCAAAATTTGGTTATTTCTGTAACAACCCAGAAAAGGTTGATGCTGAAAATTCTAAATTTTTTTTTTAAAAACCTTTTAAAGTTAGATAACTGAAAGGAAATTAGTGGATTGCTTAAAATATGAATTATTTTTTTTAAAGATACGTATCTTATAAAACAGACAACTCTAGTAACATTTGACCACAAAAGTGAACGTTTGGTTTTTCATATACTTCAATTTGAAAAAACATATGAGTTAAAAAACATATTGATATGAACTTGGCGGTTTATTAGCAATTCATCCCTAAACGTATTCATGAATATTTTGATATACACTGGCCATATGTCCATGTTGATAATGCATATAGTAGCTGAAAATCATAGAGCAGGTGGGCTCTATTACTGGAACTACTACTCATTGCATTTTAAATTTTGGGTTCTTGACTGCCGATAGAAGGTGTTAGGTCTCTTTATCACTTTTTTTCATGATTAGGGTTATTAATATTTTATAATTCTTATTCTGATGATGCACTTTATTAGTCATAATTTAATGTATCTTTTAAAAGATTTGAACAGAAATCTGTTATTACTACTTGGTTTAACAAATTGGTTTGATTTTTTCTGAAAATTTTGTGTTGTGTTCTATCAATAGTTTACAGTAAATCACCTATTTATTTAATTTTCTGGATCTTTATTTCACAATTACTGTTACTTTCTCAATTATTTGTGGAAAATCTATAATTCGTTCACTTATTTTAACTTAGTTAGGCCTCCTCGGTTTTCTCGTTGATCCGTTTGGTGGCAGAAAATAACTTCAAGTGAGGCTTTACGATGTTACATTGCGTCCGATTTCAGTGCTCATGGGATGAGCAGGTTAGCAGCCAAAAAAGGCGAAAACATAAATAGGATTTTGTCAAGGCTTATGCAACCCTGAACCAATTTTCTGAATGTGTAAGTCCTGATTTCTGATATATTTTAGTCACAGAATAATCGATCCTAAATTCGAATTCATATGCACATATAATGATCGAAAAGAAATTAAAGAAAACATAAAATACCTACTATATTCAAATTAACTTATAATTACCGTAAAAAGTACATTAAAACAAAATATAATTATTTCCATCGTCTGTAAATACACTTTAATTTATTATTTTATTTATTATTCTTTTTTTTCAAAACAGCAGACTTTATAATGAGTTGTTTCCAGCGCCGTAACTAGCTTTTTTAGGGCCTTGTGCAAAAATTCTTTAAGGGCCCCTATAAAGTTATCATTTTTGGTGTTATAGATGATACATGGGCACCAGCTAAATTAAATATCGCAAAATTATTGATTTCAAAAGTATGTGCTCTTATATCTTTGTATTTACCAGACATATTGGCACCGTTGTCATATCCTTGTCCTCTAGCATCTTTATTATCTAATTTATCATCTGCTATGTAGGATAACAGTAAATAATAGATATTCTAAATAATATAATATGTATGTATGTGTATGTTGAATTTGTATGACTGAAAATTATGTAATGTATGTCAAAGGTGTGATTTATGTGATTTATGTATGCATGTGTGTATCTTGCTCAAGATACTTACAATATAATCATTTTCGCCTGGGAGTTACTCACTTGTTTTAGATAATAAATATTATGTCTCCAAAGTCTTCGAACATGGTAGTTTATTTAAAATTTCCGTAGCTAAACCTTCTCCAGTTTTGTCATGTGATTCAATAAAATTAATAAAGCTTTCTTCAATCGTCAGTTTACCTTTAGAATTAACATAGACACAACTTATCACTTTACTCATTTGTTCTTTCTTTGATAAATCAGGAGTGCAGTCGAATAAAATAGTGTACTATTTTACTTTCTTAATTCTTGATATAATTTGATTTCTATTTTTATCACCAATCAATTTTATTATTTCATTTTGAAAAGGTGGTGAAAAATATGAAACAAAGCCTTTTTTATGTTTCTCAATACGATCTTTTAAAGTACTACTATAATGGCTAGCAAATTCTATTAAATTTTAAAAAATCCCGCAATTCGAATCTCAAATTTTTTCATTTGAACCTCTTAGAGCAATATTATTTTTAGCGCAATATTGAATAGCATCTACAATAGGGTTGCCATTATTCTCGCACTACAGACCGGGACATACTCCCCTCCCTTCTTGGTATGGTTCACCTCCCAAAATAAACAACAAAACTTTTATCGACAATCATACATTTATGAAAAATTTCACAATCTTATAAAAATTAATTTAAAATATTTATAAGACAAAAAACAAGAACATTGTAAAGTTTCATGAAGTAGACGCTTATTCAACAACCAGAGGTAAATCTGATGGTTGTTCATGGTTATCTCGTCAAGTGTGCTCTCGAAATTTGTCATTGACGTTAGAGTTTTTTTATAAATAATAGACTCAAATTAATATCATATAAAAAGATGGCCTTAATTAAGAATTATGTAAATAAACGGCCTTTCTTTTTCTGATAACTGTTGTAAGGGGATGGAAGAGGGCGGACGTGTTGCATCAAATGTCTGTTTTGCCACGTGCGCGTATCAATATTAGATACTACCTGACCCGTACCCGTAAAAAAAATATATTCATTATTAAATTTTAAATCGACCTGGACATGTCCTGGTGTACCGGGACGTATGGCAACCCTAATCTACAATAATTTTTAATATTTCACGTCATATTATTGCTTCTTTATTAATTGAATTCAGCAAATAACCGTCGGCTGTCCAACCTGATATTAAATTTTTTTCAATTACTTTCCATTTTACATAATTATTCTTGTGCCCAAAAGAATTTTCGTGTCGAGAAATCACAGGATGTTGATGCTGCCAATCATGAAATCCTTTGTGTGAATCAGAAATAGTATGCGATTTGTGTCCAAAAATCATACATGGAAAACAAAATATAACATTTTGATTCGCTGAATATAACAACTATTTTATTTTAACAGTTTTGCCGTTAATTTGTTTCACATTAAACCAGTCTTTTGTAAATTTTCACTTTGCTCTACACCATGTTTGACAAAGCAATTTATTACTTTATTTATAATAACTGGCTAAGAATGAGGATCATTGTAAATTTATAGTAAGAGATGACAAATTTAGTTCATTTTGATTGACATGAGTAATTATTGTACTCTGATCTAGAGTAATACTATCACTACTAATATAATTCGAGTCCAATTGTTGTACTGGAACATCATCTTGTAAATCGGAACTGGCTTTATTAAAAGACCCTTTTCCGACTTCTGGTGTATCTTTTCTCAGCCATTTTACAAGTTTTTGTGACATTGATTTGCTTTCTTCAAGTTTTTGCTTCTTAATTTTTCTTTTTTGGGCGCTTGACAATGGTTTCGACATTGTTAAGCTATGGAAATGTGAAAATAAATTATTTATTATTTAAATTATTTTATTATTTATAAAAGCTTAACTGTGTTTTTAAAAATACCTTGAGTTAATTAAAAAGACACAAAAATTATTGTTAAATATTTCATCACAAAAATCACACTATAATCTATATGCACAAATTATTCAAAAGTTAGCTAACATATTTATAAAATTAAAGTATTTAAAGCCTAGCGGTTTCTGTAATTTATGTTTTTAGGTATAATATATAAGTGGTGTCCAATTATTCGGTATCTTACTGAGAATACCTATTTTATTTTAAAATCTCGGATGGAAATTTTTGTAAAAGGTTTGTAAAGAAAATTCAATTAAATGTTTCGTTTTAGGGCTCCCTAGATCTCTGGATCCTATGTGGGTCCACCTGTTGCACCTGCCTAGTTACGGCTCTGGTTGTTTCTTCCTTAGTTATGTCATTATTAATTCTTCTTGCATTTTATAATTTTAATTATTCATGTTTAAAGACCTTTATTATGTTGTATGTTTTAATTTATGTTACCTGATGTTTAATAGGATAATTTAAATCAACTAAATTGACATGCTATCTATTTTCAAGGCATTAAAACAAAATAAATTAAAAACTCCCTTTATAGCCCATAAAAATTTTCAAGTATAATTTTTAATTCATATTCAAACACAAAGAAATGAAGATTTTTTTAAATATATTTATTCCAAGTTTAATTGCTTTCATATGCACAAATAGAATTGAACAGCATTTTTCAATTTTCAATTTAATTGTGTTCAAAATCCGAAATTTATCTGTTAAACGTATTATTGTACATACAAGTCGTATGTTACGACGATAATTTTATAATTAGATGTTTAAAATAAATTTAAATATAAATAATTTAAATTTCTAAGTATATGCTTTATCTTTGATTTATAAAGAATTTTTTCAAAGACCTTTGATTTTATCTTTGATTTTCTTTAAAATAATATCATTTAAACAATAATATTTTGCATATACATTACGAGAAGTATTTGTAATTTTAATGTATTTTTTGGAATATAAGAAATGCGCCACAAAGAAAAAACAAATTTCACAATAGATAAATATAGCTGTTTAAATAAATAGCTATCAAGTTAGGTTAAACAAAATTTTTAAATATTAAAAACCGATAATAATTTTTGATTAGACGGTAGGTTTGCGAATTGTTTAAATTCTAAATAAAAATAATTATACACATTTAACGAAGAGTTGAATACAAGAGACCAGTTTATTGAATAAACAACTTAATATTGTTAACTGAGGAATAAATTAAATATTGTAAAGAAGGATTATATAGGTATAATAAATAATGAATTAAAATAACTCATTGCATAATAATGTCAAACTTCTACTTTCAAAATCAGAGATTTATTTAGAATGATTGTTAGTTGCGGTTAAATGTTTTTAAATGCTGTGCAATAAAAAGTTATATAATAATGTATTGTAGATTTGTCGTTAGAATAAACTAATATACATCTATGTCTCTTTTTAACATCGGTTTTCAAAATAAAATTTCTTATTTAAAATGATCATATATGCTAGTAATGAAAAAATTCAAAAATAATTGAAAATAATTTATTTACTGTGAGGATATTTAAGCATAATTACTTACGGGCATGGAATTAAATTTTTAAGTGATTAAAATTAAAAATAAGACTTAAATTAACTTTTGATAAATTAGATTAAAATATTTTAAATATCTGATTATAAGTTATTATATTAATTATTAAATAGTAATTATTTAAATATAACATAAAATAAAATTTAAATGACGTTAATTTTGTTTAAATTTGCGAAAATACAAAAGATATAATTTTGATTTGAATATATTTTGAACCTTGAATGAATACAAATTTTGAATTAAATAACATGTCGACTACGTCACTGGAACTTTTATTAAAGAAGTTGACACGAGAAAAATTAACAAAGGATGGAGATGTCTACATATTTTTCCAGCAACGTGAGAAATATTTCCGGGTCGATAAATTAACGGGTTTTTGTTGATGATGGTTGAACTCTGGATTAATAAGGATATTAAAAAGAAATATTTAGACGTGAATCAGTCGATTAAAGACTATCGAGAAAAACTGCGGAAAGCGTTTACTAAGAATAGCACAATAAGTCAAGATATTAAAGCTTCTTTCGAATACAGGCAGACGAATGAAAAGCCAGAGGTATATTTTAAAAAAATTAGAGTCTGGTGGACAAGCTGATGAGTCACGAATGGAAAGGCAGATGAATTAGAAGAAGAGTTATTGGTGCACATACTTACGCGATAACTAAAGTTTTTAGGACATATTATTAACAAGGATAGCATAAAACAGACCCATCAAAACTAGATGCAATTAAGTCATTCCAAAAGCTAAAGTGCCTAAAGAATTAAGGAAGCTTTCTGGGTATATGTAATTATTATAGAAGGTTTATTAAAGACTATGCTAAGAAAGCCAGAACTTTGGAGAAATTTTTTGGAAAGAATAATGTGAAATTAATATGGACAGAAAGCTGTGAAAGGGCTTTTGAAGATATAAAGAAAGCATTGACGGAATTATTTGTTTGGGATATCCAGATTTTACAAGAGATTTCATACTAGATACATACGCTCGTTTTGATACAATTGGGCTGTAATATCACAAAGAGATAATAATGGTTACAAAAAAAGGTAATAGCATACGGGTCACACGCAATGAGTAGTCACGATAAAGGATATTGCGTTACAAGAAAGGAGCTGCTCGCTATTTACTATTTTTGCTAACATTTTAATC
>CM039682.1:26617636-26829675 GCA_022537955.1 Schmidtea mediterranea | reverse complement strand
AACTGTTAGATTGTATAAAGACTGATGATTTATCCGGGCGATTTCTGAATCCTTGTTCCTTCCCAAGCCTTGCATTCTTTCTTTCGCTCTCCACCTTTATATAATACCAGGGTCTTGCTGATGTTGTTTCACTAATTGGAATTGCTCTGGTAGGTTATTCTCCGCTTACTGATTCATTCGGATTCTATTTATTCGAATTCATGCTAAATACATCGGATACAATTTTTTTTTGTTTTTATTATTTTTTATCTTATTATTATCACTTTACAATTTTTCTTCAGTTTATTGCGCCGGTCCGTCTCCCGAATCCTCATCGGTTCGGCGTATTGGTTAGAGATTCAAGTGGGGTATAACGGCATAAGTCAGGATTGGTGGTCGGTTTGCAAGGTATTTTAACCTCTCACGCAAAGGCGTTTGATATTTGTATCTCTTCGTCTAAGAGATATTGGCAGATAGTCTGCGTTTCAGTTAATCTTTACTTGCGTTTCCATCGATGCGTGTTTCTAACGCTTTACGTTTTTTCAATCTTTTCTCAGATTCTGCCGTTTTCTCGATCCTTGCTTATTCGCTTGATTCTGCTTCAACTTGTTCTTTCAACTGTCGTTGACTGAGTTTGATGTCTCATGGATCCTTGAATTACTGCAATCTCGTGTCCGTTCACCTCCTGTGGAGTTCTGTTATCCTTCATCTAATTTTGGTTTCTGCGTCTTCGTCAGTTTGTTCATTTAGGGTTTCCAATATTTTCTGATTTAACTGATCAATCCATTTTCTGTGGGCCTTTTCGTTTTTTCTGAGCCTGTCTATTGTATTCTTTCTGATTCGTTCGTTGAATTCTAATGTTTGTATTTGGTTACTGTAATCGTCGAGTGTATGTTTCTGCTCTTCAATTGCTCCCTAGCTCCCAATCTCGGTATTCAGCAATTTCTTGGGTATGTCTTATTCTCTTTTTGGCTTCCTGTACTGGCCTGCATTTCCTGCTTCTAGTTTTGATCCAACTTTCTGTTCTTTTTCCGTTTTATTCGTTGTATTTCTCTTGTGGGTGAGCTTCGTCTGTTCGATCTCCATCTCTTTTACTTCTGGTCTGTTATACGCGATTTCCTGCTCTAAATTTCACACTATATAGTTAATTTTGCGTTGGCGTCCTCCCATATTTTGCATTCTATTCGCCATTTTCTTGCTTGATCAGTTATCTGAGTCAGCATTCTTTCTTGTCTATCGTCTCTGGGCTCCTCACTCTTTGGATGGTTAGCTATTTCCAGTTTATTGGATTTCGAATCTTTGCGTTCTCCCATTTAGCTTTAAGAAGCTCTTGTTCGGTCCTCCTCTCGGTAATTTGTGATATAATGTCTGATCCGGATTCCAGTTATTCTGTGTTCCTATCTTCTTGTCATTTGGTTGATTTTCCAATATTCGGGCGTTGTCTTTTTTGCCCATTCTTGTGCGTTGTTCCATATGGGTTTCTGGTCTTTCTATTTCGGTATTGGGTGTCGAAGTGTTGCCAGTTCCTCCTGCATTTGTTGTTAATTTTATAGCTTCTATCCTTCCTCTCGATTTCTGCTTATTATCTTTTATCACCTTCCCGTTAATCTTTCGATTCGCTCTTTGTTGACCTGCTTCTCTTGAATCTAAAACTCTGATCTCCTTTTTTGGTTTATGATTCTGGTTTGGTTGCATAGAGTTCTTTTCTAGACCCTCTTCTCGTCCTTGATATGGTTCATTATTCTTCGGATTCATTGTCTGTTGTTGTAATTATTCTCTTATCATTTTATTTTAACGTATCTCCAGTAGTTCTACTCTACTGATGTTTAATATTTCTTTATCTCATCGACCTTGTTGCCATTCCTCTTAATTCTTTTAGTTGTTCGGATTGTTTTCGATTTTTGCTTTTGTCCCTGTTGCGTTTTCTCTATCTTTTTGGTTTACATTCGTTTGGGTTCATTGAATTCTGAATATTAATTAATTGATTACTCTCTTTTCAATCATTCAAAATTTCTCGTAATTTTACATCATTTCTCGTATTTTTGTGATTTTTTTGAGTTTTATAATTTTTTGTTTTTTACGTTTATCTTTATTTACACTTTTTACATTATTCGTTTTCGCTTTCTATTACTGATCAGCGAAACGGAATCCTTTGATCCGCAAGGTTGTCGGCCTTCTACATCTGGACATATATCAACTTTTAAAACCCACATGCTTCACATTGACCATAGTCAAAGGAATATAATTTAGTTCGGACATGTTTGCCAAATGTAACTGACTGTTCTCCAAATGGCTTCTTTTATCATTGATTCTGTCTGATTCTTTTGGTTCTCTTGATATCGCTTGATGCTCGATTACTGCTTGTTCGAGTCCGTGACCATTCCAAATTGTTAGCTAATCTTTTTGATATTTTTCTCATTTTGCGTATCTACTCCTTGATATGTACATTATGGTTTCGTTTTTGTCCGATCAATATACTTCTATTTGTTGGTTCGTAATTTATTGATATATTTGAACTCTTTTCTTGTTATATCATGCATTTTCCTTATGCTTTGTTTTGACATTCGATGCTGGTATTTGGCTGTTGATTTTGCATCTTCGCACATTATTCTCTGGCTGTTTGGCAATATCCTTGACTCGCATTCTGGCTGCTCTTGGGATTCCTTGAAATTAAATTCTTTCCTGATGTTCTATTATATCTCTGTTCCCAACTTAGTTTGTTGGGTTCGAAACTCTTTTATTACGTTATCCTTTTCTCACCTCTTCATCTTTGTCTACTTCTGATTGTCGAAGTCTTCTAATCTGTTTTCATATGTGCTTGGTTCCGAAGTCGATATTAAGTCAAAATGGCAGGGTTGAGAATTGATCCGTTATCAGGTGTTCTCGTTTTGTGTTTCTCTTCTCCCACATGGCGTATAGTCTCTGAAATAAATCAGGTAACTGTCATCTGGTATTCGGGGGTTTGAGAAACAGAATCTTGGTCTGCCATCTCTTTACCTGTCGGTCGTAATAACTTTGTTACTTTGAATTTGTATCTTTTGCTCCTCTTTTCTCAGTTTGTTCGTGTTTTACTCTTCTCTGTGAGTAAATTACTTCCTCATTTGCCATGGTCGTCCGGTTGTGTCGAAACTGGTATAAGTTGAGATTGCGATTGCTAGGGTCTTTATCCTTTTCCCTTCCTCTGGTTTTTCCAGTAGTCTCGTCCTATGAATCTGGTCTTCTCTCATTCTGTTATTGTTATCTCTTGTTGATCCGCTGCATCTAAATATCGTTATTATTTTGAAATTTTTGTTTTTCTGATTTTTCTGATTATTTGTAATTTTGATTTTTATTTGATTTTTATTATTTTATTAACATTTATTTACACTTTCTTTTCCTCTTTACAGACGTTTGTCCGGCTTTCCTAATTCTAATTTTATATACAGATTATCTTCTGCAAGAATCCTCTCCTCTAATTCGTTGTTGGTGGATAAAATCGTGGTGTACCAATGTTGTGTTTCCAGTCGGTTGTTGGTCTTCCATTGTGGTTCATTCCTGTTCTGATTGGATTGCGATATCCTCTTGTCCTTTCTCGTTAATAATATTTTGTTGAAAGGCATGTTAATAATCATCAAATCTCCCTCTTCCTACCTTAATGAGACAGCTGATATGGGTGCATGTTGCATTTCCATCTCCGTTTGATACAGTCTATATGCCCAATTATATCCATTCTCCAATTATATTAGGTGACTATCTAAATTCTCTGTTTCCATCTTTTGCTCTCTGGAGTTCTCTGCGAATTCGTTATGTTCCCATATAATGGTGCTGTAGGATGTTTCTGGCTTAGGCTGTTTGTTTCTCAAGTCCTTTATTGCTGTTTGGTCATCTGTTTCATTTTCTTTTCCATTTCGACCATTTCTTGAGTGTATTACTTGTTTTCTCGAAATTCTTTCTAACTCAAATTCTATTATTATCGCCTATTTGTGCATATTTTCTGTTCTTAGCTTTTTACTTCCATGCAAACATTCTATCGTTTTCATCATGTTTTGTGTGCTCGATGCTTTTTTTCTATCATGTGTTTTGGGCATTTTCCGCAATTGGTAAGTTGAGTTTGGCAATTGAGATAATTCCAAGGACATCTTGACTGTTTGCCGCACATTCGTTTCCAGTTGTCTTTTAGTTAACTTTATCTCTCTTTGTTGCAGTTGTTTGCGCATACCTCTTCATAATCACATTTGTTCGATCTTTTGGATTCCGATGGTTCCATTTCTCGATTTTTAATCCATTAATCGATGACTCCACAGATTCGCATTTTCTCTCTCTTGTACACACATATTTTATGGTGTTCTTTCATAGTCTTTTCGTGTGCGATTTGGACATTTTTTCGCATAATATCTCGTTTTATTCACATTCATTTGTGTGACTTTCGCTTCCTTCATACAATCCTCTCCATTCACATCTTTTCACTCGGCATTGAACTAATAGATTGTTTGATTCTCTTGTGTGTGGGCTTTCCATTGTTGGGTATGGCATATTCATTTTTCAATATTTCGTCGCATCAGGGGCATTTATTGTTTCGGTTCTATCACTTTTTATCGATTAGTTCTGTCATATCCTGCATCACATTTCGTCTGTTCGCCCAAATATAATTCTTTGCATTTGCAACATTTAGGTGCTTCTTTTATATCGGTTCACACCTAATTTGTCTATTATTCGTCTCGTACTTCGGATGTTCTCGCTTCTCTTATTCTCTCGATGACTTGTCCTGCATATTACAAAGATTTTCAATTACTGACGTTTGATTTACTTTGTCGTTTATTTTTACTATTACACGGTACGCTTTATTTTACTCTCCCTGTTTTGAAGCTCCGGTTATGGGGTGAATTGCTATCGATGATATCCATTTCCCACCTCAACTTGGCTGGATCTACATCTGTTGATTGTTACGTGTCTCTAATTTCGTCAGTCTTGGCGCATCTAACTGACTGCAATTGTTACGTGTTATTCTCTGCAATTGTAATATAGTTCTCTGTTGCTCTTCCAGTATTTATAGCTTGTTGTTAGACCTCTGTTTAGCTTTTCCGTTATACTAGGTAGTATTGTCACTTGAGTTGCGCATTGTCGTTTATTAAGTGTCATTAATTCCATTGTCGTATCCATGTTGCCTCGACCTTGATCTGGTATATCCTGATTATTCACTACAATTCATGGGTACATGCGCTGTTGGTTGTTAGTGGATTGCTTCTGTGAACGGTGGTATTCTCACTTGGTTGGTTGATTTTACGTTATTCGGATCTGTCTGTTGGTTATAATATATCATTAATTCATCGCATCATTTCTGTTTCGGTTACTGTTCTGGAAGACATTTTGTGCAATAATTATATAACATATACATACTATTACTACTATTATACTAATATTTACTATAACAAACGTCTCTTTCTCGTTTTATAATCGCACGTCCGGGGGTTATACGCAATTCGTATATCCGTATTTTCGTTCATTATCTGGTATACATAGATTCGTTGAACATTTGTTGTGCTTCGATAATGGGCGGTTCCTTAACCAGAGTCGCTTGTGCTGAATTTCTTATTATTCATATTCCTCATTTCTTTCTGCATGTATTGTCCAATTCGATATCAATAATTGGAATTTTCTACTGCTGGCCATAATTTCTCTTCGTTGCTTCTTTCTGCATTTAGTAGTTCCGACCAGTTGATTATTATCACATTCTCACGCTGTCTTATACATGCTGTTGTTTTCAGATCATTTTTATCTATAAATTCTTTCGTCGGCTGTAGGTGTGTTGCTCGCCTTGCAATTAGTGTCTCCATTATTCCCATTCTTTGTGTACATTTAGTGCTTTCTGGATTGTAATGCTTGTCGAATTGAATAGGTGGTGTCGTCATGAGCATTCTTTTTTGCCATGTTCTCGGTTACTTGGCTGTTTTTCTCAGATTTGTTTGTTGTAGATTGATCCGTTGGTTGACTGGGTGGTTTTCTTGTTTCGTTCTCAATGTTCATGATTTCGCTTTTGGATATTTATTACCTATTCAAGTTTTCTTTTTCGTCGGGATCGGTGCTTCGATTCGTTATATTTTTTGCTTGTTCACATGGTTCTTTTGTTTACTGTTCGTTTCCTTTAGTATCCGTATAGGCAGATTTCCGTGATAGGTTTCACGCTGTGTCTCGATACTATTTCCTTTCATTTGCCACATTAGATTCTATGTTTATTATTAGGTTACTTTCCTCTGATTGGCCGTTGTGATAGTTCTTTTTCGTTTCTTTTCTGGATATGTTTTTGTCGTAGTTGTTTCTAGTAGTTTTCTTGTATGATCTCCCAATAATATCTCTTCCTCTGAACGTGTACTATATACTTTCCACGTTTTCTTTTTGTTGGAATGCGATATTTTTGATTTTTGATATCTTCATTCGATTGACATTTGATTATTTCATTCATCGTTCCGTTCCTTTTGGTTTCGAATATACCACTTTTGTAATGGTTCTTCCCGTATTTTGGACTATCTATTTTCTCCGTCTCTTTGGGTCTGCTCTACTTTATTATTATTTTCTTTATTTTCTCGTGCTCGAGTTGGTATGGCCTTCTTTTGTGTGTTGTGATTTTACATGCCAGGTTTTGGTTAATGTACAAGTTATTATAATGTGTTATTGGCACATATTATGTATTCCGCATTGCCTTCTAGACGTGTCCCATTCGACATTTCTTTCCTGCTTTCATATTCATTTTCCAACAATCGATAATTTTATTTTGTATGCATACTTGTTCAATTGTTTCTATTCCTCTGTTTATTATTCGCAATTTGCCTATTCCTGGCTCTACTTGGATTTTTACGTTTCTATCTCTTGTAGCATCTCTACATACGTCTTTGGTGGTCTGACATGAGATGAGTTTCGGATCTGTTTAGCATCTTTCTGGTTTTCCTATTGAGTCGAATTGGCAACTTATGCTTATATTCATCGTCATTGTAAGCATATCTTACTTCCGATTCCTTTCTCCATTTATTGTCGTATTCTGAATGTTTTATTTCCTTTGTGTGTTTCGGTCAGCTTCCGTTAACTTGATGGACGTGATCAATATCATTATTTTGTAGCAGTGGTAGGTTCGGTTGAGTTTTTCTTTGGTTGTGTCATCGTCGTCTTTGTTTCGTTTCCTTCTGTTATGATGTTGGCTCGTTCTTGACGTTCTTGTTGGTGATTCCTTTTCTCTTGTGTACGGATTTATTTTTGCTGCTAGTATTTTTGATTCACTGGTTTTTTGCTGTTGGTCATACTCCTTCCCTCATTATTATTTCTCTCGGGTTTCCTTTGAAATGTCGTCTCGACATTATTATTGTCGATTATTTTCCCTCGTATACTTTTGATTATTCTCAGGCTTTTTATATCGTCCATTTCTTTTATCTCTTGTTTGCTTGCTTGAAATTTTATTTGTTTGATGCCATCCTGTGATTATCATCAATAAATGTCTTTTCTATTTCCGATTCGATTGCTCTTTTGGTGATTGGGTGAATTTCAGTCCTTCATTTCAAACTTGCTTATGTTTTGCGAATGGGGTAGTGAGCATATATTGTTTCTTAATAGACGTTATGTTTCTACAATAATTTTACATTGAATACTTTAAGTGGTGAACCCTCGTAGGTCATTTCATATCAGATTGGCTGCGTTCTCTTGTTTTGCGTCGATAGCTTTCCATACTGTTGAATTATTTTACATTATCTCGTCTCTCTCTAATTGTGCATTACTTGGTTTAAACTTTATTGCCTTGCTTGTCTGGAGTTGCAGTGCATAGTGTTAGTACTTTCTCATTATCTCTTCCTTTGAACGATGATTCTTTTTTAGTAGTTCTCTCAGGATGTTGTAAAGCATCTTGTGCAACTGCGAACATTAATGGTGTTTGTCCCTCCTCGTTGGGTTTTATTTGAGGGCGTGTCCGTTCATTTTTGCATGAGTTGGTTATGTCGATTATTTGTTGATGTTTCTATGTGTATGCAATATGTAAAGTACGTTCCCTCTGACATGCCATGAAAGAATCATTGGTAGCTTTCTTTGATACGTTGTCCATTCTCGGGGCTCTGCTCCTTTGGCGTAATCCATAGCGATTTTCCTGGCTTTGTTTACTATTCTCATCCATACCTTTTCTTCGGAACCCTTCTGGCTTCTTTCTCTATAGATTACTTTATCCATCTTGTTCAATATCTGGGTCGCGTTTAGCGTTAGTTTGGATTCGATTCCGTTAGGTTCCTCTATGGTGTTATTTGCTGTCGTTCTATTTTTCGGAGACTCATCGTTAGTCCGTTTATACTCAGTTTTGCCGTTTGTGATCTAGTTTCATACTCGGGATTTTCGGTTTCATTGTTATTGTTCTGTACGTTTACATCTGCTTACGGTTTACGTAAATAGTCGGTAAAGTGGGTTGTTGACGCAATTTGACTCGAGCATTGTTTCTCGTTTACATACATTATCTCATAGGGTCCCTTACATGTCTCTTTGTAGTGTTTCTGGCAAGCTCATGGATATTTCTGGCGTTGCGATTATTACCACCCAGTCTCCAACCTGAAAGTTATGCCTCGCGTACTCTCGCCTTTTTATCATGTATTTATACTTTCTTGATTAAATTAATATTTATAATACCTGCTGTTTTCAGATCGTTGCATTTCGCTCCTTGAATCTGTTACGTATTCATCAAATTTCATATATTACTTGATATCGGCGGTGATTTCTAAGTCTTTATCGCATCATTCTCTGCGTTACATTAGTGAAGGACATCATTTGTTGCTGAGTGTATTGACATTCTATTAAGCCTAAGCATAGATTCTCATTATCTTATCCCAATCTGGGTCTGTTACATATTGGACATCATTATTATTATATCCATTGAATCGTTCGGTTTGTCCATTTGTTTGTGGTGTACCGTGGATGTTCTCCAATTTCGCAATTCTGAAGTAATTCGTTACTTCCTCTATGATTTCGCTCATAAAGTTGGTTCCTTGATCAGTCAGGATCTGTTTGGGTGTTCCATATCTACAGCATATTTCTTCTACTAGGATTCTCGCTATTGTTCTAGGCTTTTTGATCTGGTATTGCGAATGCTTCCGGAAATTTTGATAAATAATCTGTTACTACTAATATGTAGATATTTCCATCGTTGGTTTCTGGTAATGGTCCTACTACATCCATTGCGATCATCGTCATTGGTTCTGGTGGAATTGGCATTGGTTTTAGCGGTGCTTTCAATTTACTTCCTGTGCTTTTTCTGGTTGCACATATTAAACAATTTTTTATCCATCCTTTTACGTCCTCTCCGATGTTTGGCCAATAATATTTTTGGCGCAGTCTTGCTTCCGTCTTTTTTGCTGACATGTGTCCTCCAAGCTTTCCATCATGATATTGCATCAGTACTTCTTTTCGTCTGCTTTCTGGTAAGCACATAAGTCGTTTCTCGCCATCCATTAATAATAACCATCCCTTCTCTAGGGTATATCGATGTCTGTGTTTTTCCATATGCTCTCTCAGTTTACTGTTGTTGTCGAAGATTTTCATATCGTTAGTTTCTATAAATTTGATTATTGTTTTTAATTCCTCGTCTTCCTTCTGCTCATTTCTCAATTTTGTGAAGTCGATATCTTCTGCGATAATCATGCATATTCGTCTTACATCATGATCCATCAGTTCCTCAAATACGAATCTTGACATGCAATCTGCGTTGGCTTTCGCTTTTCCTGATTTGAACTTTATATATGGTGAGTATTCTTGTAACTGCATTGCCCATCTCATTAATCTGCTAGAGGCTTCTTTGTGTTGGCCTAACCATACCAATGGTTGGTGATCTGTAGTGATATATATCTCGTGACCCCATAACAAATATTTGAAGTGTTTAATAGCTTGGATTATTGCTAATGCCTCTCTTTCAGTCACAGAGTAATTCTTTTCATATTTCTTGAATGTTCGACTGTAATATCCAATAACTCGTTCTCTTTTCTCGTCATCCCATTGTCCTAGAACTGCTCCCGATGCATATCCGCTTGCGTCTGTCGCTAACAAAACGGTTTCTTAAAATCGGGGTGTACGAGTATTGGTGCTGATATCAGTTTATCTCTGAGTGTTTCAAAGGCTGTTTGTTGTTCCTTCTCCCATATAAATGGGGTATCTTTTTTGGTCAATTCTTGTATTGGTTTCGCAATGGTTGCATAGTTCTTGATGAACTTTCGGTAGTAGCCACATAGGCCTAAGAATTCTTGCACTTGCGTGACTGTCTTTGGTGCAGGGCAATTCTTTATCTTTTCGATGTTTCTTGGATCTGGTTCTTTGCCCTTTGCCGACACAATGTGTCCTAAGAAGGTGACTTTTTCCTTTGCCCAATCGCATTTTGATGGTTTCAATTTCAACTTCCATTGTCTCAGTCGAACGAATACGTTACGGATATCTTTTAAATGTTGCTCGAAGGTACTAGAATAAATTAATAAATCATCAATATATACCATACATTGTTTGATGCCGTGAGTTACAAAGTTCATACATCTCTGGAATGAGGCTGGTGCGTTGGTTAATCCGAAAGGCATTTTCTTGAATTGATATAGATCTTTTCCAATTGTACAGGCTGTGTTTTCTCTGTCTTCCTCTTTGACCTTTATTTGCCAATAACCACTTTTTAAATCTAGCGATGTAAAATAAGCTGCTCCGTGTAGTGTTTGTAACATCTCATTTATATCCGGTAACGGGTATGTATCTCGTTTTGTTACCGCGTTGAGTCGTCGATAATCTATACAGAACCGTTGTGTTCCGTCCTTTTTCTTTACCATGACCACTGGGAATTGCCATGGTGAGCAACTTGGTTCGATTACTCCCGCGTCTAACATCTTTTGAACTTCTTTTTCTGCTACTGATTTTTGAGCTTCTGCCAATCGATAAGGCCGTAGCGTTATTGGGGTATCATCTGTTAGTGGTATTGTATGTTGCGTTACATCGCTGGTACCGAGGTCTAAGTCAGATGCTGCGAATATATCTTTAAATTCCATTAGCAATTTTTGTAATTGCTCTTTCTCGGTTTCGTTTAGTAGCTGACTGTCGATCGTCCATAATTCTTCTTCTGTTCCCTCGGTTTTCGTTGTTGGCAGTTCAATATCCATCATAGGTGTCAATTTTCCCAATCGCTCGTTTTCGTAAATGACTTTATCTTCCTCGTCAAAGTTAGTAATGTTGATTGGAATTTCACTTTTATCGTTTACATACACTATTTCTCTGGCTAATGGCAGTTCTTTCTTTTTCTCAAATTTGTGATTAGGTTCGAAAATCATTTCGCCTCTAGTTTCCTCGTTCACTTTTACGTAACAAATCATTTGTGTGCGCCCTGGCACTACTATTTTCTCTGAGCATCTTACTTCTGATTTCAGCATACATATTCGTCCAGTTTTATCTCTCAGCTCCATCGATCCTAGATCTATTATTATCTCTTTTAGTAATTCTGGCATGAGATCTGTTCCAATTATGCAATCTGCGCTCAGTCTCCTGATGACTGCTAAGTACGTATTGATTTTTACATTTTTATATTCGATTATCGACCAGATTTTTCCGATGACTGCTACCGATTCTTTGCTGCAAGTTATTACATCCATGTTAGCTTCTTCTATACATGGCCATAGTCTTCCTGGTATTTTATCCATTTTTATTGCTGAAATGTTTGCTCCGGTATCAATCATTGCTTTTATCTCTACTCCATTTATTTCTATGGGTACCGTTAGTGTTGGTCCAGCTAATGTTTGCAACATGGCTATGGTTCGAGTTTCTGGGTCCTGATCCACACTTCTTGATCTTTGGCTGGTTCTTGGCACTAAGTCTGCCCAATTTGGTTCGTATGGTACTGGATAAATATTTCGTAATGTTGTTGATCTTGGTGTCGGTACGTGTCTTTCTAACGGGGCGTTTCTCTCTGCTGATGATGCTGCTTTCTTTAGACATTCATATACTGGTGGTGGATGATTGTAATGTCCACTATGTCTTGTTTTTCGATTTTCCCATTGTTTGAGTTGCTCTTGAGTTAGCATCTGCGTTCCTCCTTGGTTTTCATCCTTGTCGCTGTTATCGCTGCTGTTATCTTTGAAGTTTATCCATCGTTTCCAGTTACTCGTTTTTTGTCGCTTCATTCTGGTTTTCTCGGCTTCTAATCTCATTATTGCTTTAAATTTTCGTCCGACTTCTTCATCAGTACCATTCATTTTAGTTAGAATTCCTACTAATCTTTTTATCTTGTGAATATCTTTTGAGTGTCCATGTAACACCATTGTCTTAGCTAAAAACGGTAAGAATCCAATTGCCAATTTCCAGTTGATTTTTCTTTCTCTTTTGTAAATATCGAAACATGCTAACATTTGTGTTATGATTACTCTTACGATTTGAATAATAAGAATTATTCCTAAGATTCCTGCCATCATTTGTCCGAAGATTAAGAATCTTCCCCACATGGCTTTCATCATGTTTGCTGTTGCATGTTGGAAATGGTCTGGTGATAGTAAAAATTCGTAGTTAGGTTTCTCTCCATAGTTGTTACCTCCCGTTATCGTTACAATATTAGATAGTATAGCTTGCCTTTGTGCTGGGAATAATAAATGTTCTCTGGCTCGTTCCAGATCTTTTGTTTGGTATATCCCACTCTGTGATATGTCTACTGGCTTGAATTCTGCTTCGCTGGCCAATTCTGTTAGTCCAAATATTTTTGGTGGTGCTACAATCACTCGAGTTGGAAATTGTAACCAACTTCCATCTCTTATTTCGAATAATGGTCCATATACATTACTACAACTGAACATATTGGGTACAAATTTCTCTGGGTTTATCATCCTTGTCACTGGCTGTGCGAATCTGATTTTTCCTTTATGCATTATTTCTAATTCGTTTATGCATTTATCTCTGGGGATTGTTGAATTCTCTGGCAATTTTGCAATTGTCTTTTCGCATTTGTATGTGTACATGACTTCTCCAACGATTCTTCCAAAATATCCTTCTTGGAGTGGTAATAATGGAATTGCGTTATCTGGATTCGTGATTGCCATTGCCAACTTTGTTTTTAGTATTTCTCTGTTCAAGATACAATCATTTTTAACTAAATCGTAATATATTTTCTCTGTTGATGCCAATCCTTTGTGATACAGGAAATCCATCTTGTTATTTATGTAGAGATATAGTTTCACATCTTTGGGGTCTATTTGCGCTTTTGCGTTCGGTATTGCTGTTCGCGATAAAAATATTCCTTTGTAATTTGTACTAGCTACCATCTCGTCACATTTACTCACCATTCGTCCTTTTATGAATCTCATTCCGATAGTGGTATCGGTTGATATTACTACCGTTGGCGTGACCTCTGATCCGATAGTTGTGGTAATTGTTGGTTTTCCGATTCTTCCGGTTCTCCGTAATTCGTCCAACGCGCTCTTTTGCGTGTTAGTTTCTGTTTCACTGTGCACTCGTCCTTGCACTTCATCAAATATTGCGCTCTTCAATAAGGTGAGTCTACAAGTTCTGGTATCGGCGTGATATACGATCGTTGACATTCCCGTATTACATGATCTATCTGTTGCTAGACATTGAGGATACTTCTTCATCGCTTGTGTGTCTGGATCGAAATATCCTTGATATTTCTCTAATTTTACTTGATAGCTTTCAATCACTACTACTCCTTTGACCAATTGATTCAGTAGAGTGTACGTTCCTCCTTGGCACGTTCCATCTCCAGCCGTTATTCTTCCCGCAGCATATACTCGGGTAGTTTTTATCTTTCCTTCTTCGGCTGCTACTTGAACTCGTACAGCAATTGAGATGCGTCCTGACGTAAATCCTTCTTCGCATTCGTTCCGCGTTACAGAAACCACTGTTGTTTCCGTTCCAGCTTCTATAATTGTTGAATGCGAGTGATGTCCGCAATGAAATGCTACAATTTTCCGCGTTACTGAACATTCCTTGATTTCCGTTTTGATGAAATCTACTTCTTGGTATACATTATACGATACTGCTGTTGCCGTTGTCTGTAATCTACCGGGATTTGCTGCTTTGCACTCTTCCGTTTCTTTTAGTGAGTATTTGTCACCAATCTTTATATTATCGCAATCGTATACTACAAACGGTTCTACTCCTTTCACGCACATAATCCATATGAGTATTGTAGTAATTATCGCATTCATTCCTTTTCTGGCTGTTTTTGGATCGCTTGTATTAATCGTTGTCTCGAATTCCGTTAGTAACTCTTTCAACTTTGTTTGCATTATTTCAGTTTGATCGTCTTTACTTACCAGATTTATAAAAGCTTGCCATCCTCCTTGAGTCAAGATGAATGGTTCAATTACTTTCCTGATAATGTCTGTTATTGCGAATTCGTACCCGTTTGGGTTGTATCTTGGAGTTCGCTTTCTGTATATCACTATCGTGTTATACATCAGATAGGCCATTCCTACCAAATATCTATTTGGGTCGTCTGATCGTTTCGTTAATTGATTTATTATCAACAGTAATTCCTCTGGATCTTTGGTTGTGGTTCGTACTTTATTATCCATTATTTTATTTATTATTGGCTTTATTGCTGCCCAAAGCTGTTTCGCTTCTGTTCCGATATTGTTAAGTTTTAGATTTCTCTTTATCTCTGGATTTGCTAATCCAAGCATATCGGTTATTAGTCTGTTGATCCACTTTGCTCCTTGTTCTTGGCCTTTCAGTTTTCCCTGTAACTGCTTTGTCACTTGACTGAGCTTGTTTAATTTCGTTGTTAATTGATCCATCTGCATTTGTTCTTTAGTTTTTCCTTTCCGGGGCTGGTTTATCAATTTTTGGTCGTCCCCTGGATTTCTTTTCCATTGCTGTACCCGTTTCTTTTCGTTTGGGTTGTTCGTCTGTCGTTTCTCTGGATGTTGTAGCTCCTCGTTCATTTATCCAGTTGTCCCATTCGTCTCCTGTCGAGCTTCGGCGTCTCCTTTCTTTCTTTTTATTTTCCTCTTCGGTATCTGGCTCTATAATTTTCGACTGGTTGTCTTTGACCACATACTAGCTCGTCTGGTTCATCTGTTATTAGATCGCTTTCATTTTCTGTCATAAACACATCTCTTGATTCCGGTATTCTCCGGGTTGTTTCCTCATCTACGATATCATTAAGATCATTTAGTATCTCTTCATCTCCTGTTGTGATGACGATTACTTCATCTGCTGCAGGTGGAACTTCTGGCGTATTTAGACTTTCTTGTCGCCCTATCGGCGTTTTCGTTTTGATTTCTCTTTTATTGAGTTCTCTACCCGCGATCTTTGCTACCGTTAATATATTTATTAATCCCAATTGCATTTGCGTGACTCCGATTTCGAGATCGTCGTCTAATGATCGTCCTTCGTATTGTAAATGAAATGGCGGTTCATATGGTATTCTCTTTTTTACTTCACTTACCTTGGCGGTGATATAAAATTCTCTTTCAATTGGTTCGAAATCTGGCGTCATAATTTTTAAACTGTATTTCTCTATCGTTTCGGCTGCCCATTCAGTGTGTTTCCATTTTCGGATAATTTCCCTGAATTGCTCTGGGTACCATGCATACATCCTCCGATATTCCTCTATTTCCTTTACAATATTTCGCAAGTTCTCTACTCTGTTACAAGAATCGATTATCCATTTTGCTAAATCCGTTACAGTTCGTCTTTGATTCTTGGCTCCGGTTCTCAATATTGCTGCCAATTCTCTACATTTCTGCGTTTCTGTTAATCTTGTTAATCCTTCTTCCACAGAATCGTCTATATCTGTGGGCAAATATCTTGTTCCTGGGATTCGTTTTTCGAGTACGCTGATCCGCGGTCTCGCTTGTTCCTGTTGGATTCGTAATTTCATTTCCCGTTCCGTTTCTACTTCGATCGTAATATATATCGTATCATCTTTTTCGAATTGAGGTGTTACATATTTTTTCAACAGAAATTGTGGTACTCCTCCTGCGACATTTTCGGTGGATTTCGGTTTCTGGCTTATCATAGATCTTGGATCTACTCCCAATTTTTCGCTGTGTCGGCCTTCCCATTTTCCGGGTTTAGCTATTGAAATTGTGACTTTTCGATTAAATGGCCATTCTAACTTGTCGTCGTATCTGCCTCTTGCTAATAGAAAATATACTGATAGATATTTTCCTTTTCCTACCCCATCTCCGTTTGGGTATACTCTCAATTTCATCCGGTATCCTCCGATCTCTGTATATAACTGATGACTTGTGATACCGATGATTTTCTCTTCCTCAGCCGATTTTACTTTCTCAGCCCATCCACCTATTTTCCATGTGTATGGGGCTAGTCGAGCTCTATCGTTTATTTCCTCGTCTTCCTCTGGTTGCCATTCCATTTCATTTATCATTTCTTCTGGTAAATTTTCATATGGTTCATCTTCATATAGCTCTAGGGTTGTTTCGTTAGCTGCATCTTCTGGCGCTTCTCCTGGTACATATTTTCTCCATTTCGGTTCGGTTCTTTTCGTTTTCCATTTCCACTCTTTTGTCTTTTCATCATACACCTTTTTCCATGGTGTTGATCGGCATCGCGAGTCGTCTATCGGTTGTAATTTTGTGCTCAACTTCGCATCTTGTCTCCATAACTGGTAGATGGTTAATATTTGGTCCATCTTTCTTTTCATCTCCTCTTGAAATTCTCGGATTTGTTGTTCCTTTTTTGTCGTATTTTTTCTCTCTGGTTCATCCATGGCTATGATATTGATAGTTTGTCCGTCTTCCCATATGCCTAATTCGTATATCGGGGTTCGTTCTCGCGGACTTATTTGTCGTTTGTGGTACATTATTGCCACATCTTCTACCATGCCGTCATCAGTAGTAGGATGTGAGCCCGTCAGATACACCCCCCCTACTAGCTTACGTAATTATTACGTAACATTTGACCTCTGCACGCGCTGTTGCTACCTGGAGATTGACCTTTGTCCACTAGTTGCTACCTAGTAATTGACCTTTGGTCAGTGACCTCATGATTACATCACCTACCAACTTCCACACACCTACCAACTTCCACACACCTACCTTCTAGAACCTTCCACGCACCTACAATCATAAACATTTCACACACACATACCAACCAACGATCCGCACACACACACCCATCAGTACCCATCAGTACCCATCAGTACCCATCAGCACCCATCAGTACCCATCAGTACCCATCCGCACCGATCCACACCGATCCACACACACACACACCCATCCGCACCCATCCGCACCGATCCACACCGATCCGCACCGATCCGCACCGATCCGCGCCCAACTACGCCTACAACTACGTCTACGACTAAGTCTACGACTAAGTCTACGACTTAACAAAATCACTCACTAGTACTATTGGTATTATTATTATACTTTTTACTTCATATAAACGTATGAGTTTCGTTTACCTCATTGATTCATGTTACTTACATGTGATATATTAAAAAATTATATTTACATGAAATTTTCAATTGTTAATTATATTATTACATAAAAAATTATAAAAAATTCATTAAACATAATAAATTAAGATCAAACTCTTCTTAAAAATAAATGTTCAATTCTAAATTATTTAGCTTACTGACTATTTTGTTAGTAGTATATTACATAACAATTTTATCAAAATAATCATAAAACTTTAATAATTAATAAAAAATTATATTTACATGAAATTTTCAATTGTTAATTGTATTTTTACATAAAAAAATTATAAAATAATCATTAAACATAATAAATTAAGATCAAACTCGTCTTAAAAATAAATGTTCAATTCTAAATTATTTAGCTTACTGACTATTTTGTTAGTAGTATATTACATAACAATTTTATCAAAATAATCATAAAACTTTAATAATTTTCATGAAAATTTAAGTTTAAAAGCACTATATTGATAGTTTATTTAATTAAAATCAAGTCACTCAAAACTTAAATTTTATCACTGGATTTACAATATTTTAAGAAAATTATTCAACAAGTTTAAAATTTCAACTAAATAAAAAATTATACAAGACTTACTTTACCAATTTCTATAAAATTTTAAATTTACATCAAATAAAATATATAGATTTATATTCTATTAAAAAATTTAATTATTAAAATAAAAAATAATTCGCCCACGATAGGAGTTGAACCCCCAAACGAATTATTACCGACACCACTGATGTAAGAATTTTGAAAATAACTCATTCAAGATAGGATTTAAACATTGGATTAGTTTATGAAAATAATTAATAGGATTATTTACATGTAAATACTTAACCAAATTCTATAAATTTATAGCAAATATACTGTTTCTAATGAAAATTCAATATTTTGATAATAATTCACGTTGTTAGTAGGATACTAATTTACAAGTTCATTCGACTCTATAAATTATTAGCGATACCATCAACTAAATTCGTTGTGTTTTTATGAAAATAAGTCACTGGGTTTACAAATGAAAGTAACCGAAATTTCGGACATTAAAGCTTTATGTAGCCAAAACTGATTAAATAACCATTAAAAAATTCATCAGGTGATACCTATTAAATATTTCAATAATTTATAATTCAAACTATGTATATTATAATACTTTTCGATAAATTTATGGATAAACTATTACATGGTTCGTTATAAAGTTATTTAAAAGGTTAAGAATTTTAACCCTAAATAACGAAAGATAACTTTTAACCTTAAAAGATGAAATATAACTTTTAACCCTATGTGATTAAAAGTTATAACATTATGTAAACCAATAATTACTAAATACCAAGTAAACACATGTCTTTAATAAAGAGTAGTTGGTAAAAAGCATACATATATTTAAAAATCGTTGACAATTTTTAAGTACCTGTTAAAAATGGTTTGAAAATATGAATAAATATTTGAATATTAAATTGAAAATCTCTATTGAAATTAAAAAGTATATAAATTTGTTAATCGTCAATAAACTCGTAAAATTATTGATTGATTAAATGCAATTGTTAATTAGAAATATTATTGACTGAACTAATTTTTTAATAGAAAGTTATTCTTGAAACAACATAAAAATCATATTTCAATAACTTTTCTTTAAATTAATTTTGAAAAAGTAGAAACCACATACTTTATTTTGATTGGCTGTTACTATTTACAACGACATTATTTTGCGATAAATTTAATCGCTAAACTCAAAATACTAATAAATTTATTAAAATTATTACAGTTTTCTTGAAAATAATTTGAAAAAGTAGAAACAAAATACTTGATTTTGATTGGCTGTTACTTTTGATAACGACATTATTTTTCGATAAATTTAATCGCTAAACTCAAAATACTAATAAATATATTAAAATTATTACAGTTTTCTTGAAAATAATTTGAAAACATATAAACTATTTTTCAATAAACTTATTATTATTTAACTAAAACCGGTTGTTGAAAATACTAATAAATTTATCAATTAAAATTTTAATGAAAATAATAATTTGAAAATGAAATTATAGAATACTTGATTTTGATTGGTTAATTCTATTTATTACCAATGACAACGACTCAAATTAATTCAAATTTTAATGTTCAAATTATTTTCTAAATATTATTGGTACCACATTGATAGGAAATCTTGCTATTCAATCGAACATAATTTCATTAATCTTTTTAAATAAATCAACAAAAGTCATTTAAAATTATTATAATGTTGAACTTGTTGCTAATCACCGACTTATTTAAAATTTATCCGAATCTAATTATATGCATTGTAAAACACTACAAGTAATAATTCTTTGATGCTCCTATTAACATTACAACTTTTACATGCTGGACCAATACATTTTCCTGTAAAATGGTCTAACCTTATTTACTATGTTCTTATTACACAATATTCACAATTATCAAATGAATATTCTTCAAAATTCATAGTTTTAACCAATGAAATTATGGTAACTTGTCATATCAGTGAAGTTGTTGATTAATAAGAATCCATCAGAAATTGGCAAATGTTTTTGAAAATGTTATCTTTTGGTAAAATAGTTAACGAAACTAGGTGTTATCGTTTTTAAACTCCAAATATTTATCTTTTGGTAATGTATATAGCGTAGTACCCAACTGATTTTTCTTACATAATTGGTGTTTTTCAAAGGATTCTGGCTTACGAAATCCATTTAAACAATTTTCACACCATTTGCAACAAATTCGAACATTACAATCATTATTTTTATGACAATTCATCAAGGATTGTAAATTAGTTACTGTTGTATAATGATATTTTTCACCCTCCTTTATCAATAATAAATAAATTTAATCCAATCCAGTTACTTTTGTTCGGTAAATTATATTTAAATATGGATGCTTCGTTATAAGTTCTTCTCTATCCTCAAAATTTTCGTTAAATCATTACATTAATTGCTAAACCAGGATATTTCTTCACAAAAGTTGGGATATCACACAGTTTCATTGTCATATCGTTAGGATCGTATACGGTAAATATTTTCTTGGTCTATCTTTCTTGATTTTATCAGATTTCAATACAGCCAAAACACTATATATGAAACATAAATTATTGGTATTTTGTACGTTAACTATTACCTTTTTACATATTAGAGCTTTAGGTGTTGGAATATAACAATGTCCAGATAACCTAGATATATTAGAAACTTTGGTTACCTTGAAATTTACTTCTAATATTCGGTTTATTTTCAAACTACTTCTGTTCATTCAACAATCTTTTCATTTATTTTCTTTGTACCAATGTCAAGAAAAGTTGTAGTCACTGAAGCAGCGTGATTTGATATACTATCTACTTTGAGTTCCCCATCTTTTTCAAATTCTACTTGGATTTCAAATTGAACTTTTGAATGTTTCATTTCATTGAATGTAATTTTTAATTTTTTCCAAAAGAGAAGAACTATTTCCTATAAAAATATATACTAATTATCCCTATTAAAAGTTTAACAATTTATTGAACTACACATACTTTTCTTCAATACGAAATGAATTTAACAGTATAAGAAAAACAATATTTGTTAGCATATTAATAAAAATTGATATACTTTAATGTCCAAATGGATATCCAACCACCTTAAAATCTTCGATAAAATTTTAATGAATTTCTATTATAGTATCAATAAATACCACAAATCATCGACAAAAAGGATAAATCTACTCAATCCTTGAATTTATCTTCGATTCACCTAAAATCTATCATGTTACCAGTAAAGATTGCATTAATAAGCTACAATTTAATGACAATAATTCTACATATAAAGCTAATTATTGATTTCTCTACTTTACATTGGATTTAACCCCTAAAGTTACTGTAATTTAATGAATTACCACATTGAAATTTGTTTGCATAAATCCTGCAATAGCTAGATTTATTAAAATGCAGTAAGAATCTTTAATGAATTTCTCTTACATGTAATAGTAAGACCCTAATATCCCAACAAATATTTGATTAAGACTCCTCAATCGTAACCAATTATTAAACTTATCACATTTATTTGGTAAATTACCGATCATTTCACGTAAAACTCTACTTTTATCTGTACATACTTAATATTTAACCATAATATTCTTCTTAAAATTGATATATTACTGATCATTTTCATTAAAAACCCTATATTTATCTGTACAAACTCAATATTTAGCGAAAATATCTACTTTAAATCGATATATTACTGATCATTTAAAACCCTATATTTATCTACACATACTCAATATTAGCCATAATTTATCCCTTAAAATTGATATATTACTGAGCATTTCATGTAAAACTCTACATTTCTCTACACATACTCAATATTTAGCGAAAATATCTACTTTAAATCGATATATTACTGATCATTAAAACCATATATTTATCTACACATACTCAATATTTACCCATAATTTATCCCTTAAAATTGATATATTACTGATAATTTTCATGTAAAATCTAACATTGAATGATTATTTCTACTCAATATTTACCGTTGATTAATTTCTTTTAACACTGTATAAAATGATATACAAATTATTATTACGTCATAATAAATCGATTAAATTTCTCACTCAATATTTCCCTTAGTAACTTACTACATCTAAACTCGATATTTAAACTTGTAAATCATACTAGAATTGATCAAAATCCCAATCCATAGTGATAAATCTAACCTTTCAACTATATCTAAAACTCTGAAATATTCATATGTTGGAATACTCTCTCTAAAATCGATACAGTTCTCTTAAAAGTTTACGTCAAATTCTCAATAAATTCTTCAATTGAACTTCGATTAGATATAAAATTCATGAAAACTATATCGAAAATCCTAAATTTAAACTAAAGTATTTAACAGGCTCTATATTATACTAAGTGGAAATATATGATAAATTAATATACTAGCTATTATTCAATACATTATTACAAGTTTTAGTCTAATTAAACACAATTTCCATATTGAAGCCAATTTAACGATAAAAAATATTTAATCGAATATTAAAAGTTGATAACTAACTCTTAAATAACCAAAGAAGTAGTATTCAATTTGAAAATACTACTTCTTTTGGTTACAAGTTTATTTAATGAAACAAATGACGTGCAAAATATCCATAAGTTAATTTGGTTGACTTGACGGTTGCGCGGCTCGGCGTCGGGCACGTTCCTTACGTCCCGGCCGGTGGATGCTTGGTTGAATGGTTGTCGGCTTCGATATTGGTGTGACATTATCGTGGGAACTTCGACTCGGTAGTTGGGATGGGGCGAAGATGAGCGGGTACGTTACCTCTTCCCCTTCCCGACAGGCTGCTAGGGCAACTTCTAGCCCCCTGATCTGTGTGCGAAGACTCTGATTGAGTTGACGCTCCTCCGCCCAACCCTTTTGAGCGGCAGTAAGTCGGAGATAGAGCGTCTTCGTCTTTTTAGGGTCCAACCAGGTTGCTTTGACTTGCTGCACCTCTCGAGTTAGCTGTAGTATCTGACTGAGTAGATCCGCGTTTGCCCGCCTAGCGCGGTCTAGTTCGGTTTGTATCAATTGTAGAGCCGACATCGCTATAATAAAGGAAAGTATTCAAATCTCTTTATGAGTTTAATGAAATAAAGTTCCGATTATTACAAACACAGTTATAAAAGTGAAATTTATTTATAGAGAAAATTAAGACGAACGAATTCTTTAAATTATTTAAATCTTAACAACATCAATAAAGTAAATCGTTATTCATGTTCTTTGCCCTGGGATTCATGGCTCTTCAAAGAATTTCTTGACCCCTTCTTCCGGGGAGTAGCCTGGAATGATGGGTACTGGATGTCGAGTATTGCGGGCCGGTCGAGTCGGGTAGGTCTCCGCGATACGCCCGACGAGGATGTCCTCTTCGACATTGGCGAGGTACATCCGGGCTTTTACTACGTTTAAATCGACTTGCTCTTGGATTTTCTCCCACTGAGCAAGGAGGTTCCGCACGTGGTCGCGGGTTTCCTCGGCGGGATACTGCTCCTCATTCGGCCTGCGGGGGTCATTTTCCCGGCCCAGAATCTGCCAAAGGGTTGGACAAGATCTTTTGGAACGCGGCTCCTCGAGGGTCATTGACGGGCGCGCTCGCTTCCAAGCCCGACGCCATTCATCTGCCTCGCGGGCGGATATCCATTCGGGAAGCATTGGTTCTTCTAAAATCGTGATAGTCAGATGATTTAACGTAATGCAATCTCGAAATAGTTTATAGGGCATATTAACGTTAGAAATTAATGCTCATTATTAAATAATTATTGCAGGGTGTATTGAAGTGTTGGTAAACGGATATCGCCGCACGGGAATGTTCTTAGGGTATCTAAGTCGTTTATAGCTAATCGCTTAGTATTTGCCAGGGAAACAAAAGGGTTAATCATCACTCTACGGTCTAGATATGAGGACATTAATGGCTTGAAAATGTATACTACATCTAATTAATATTTACATAAAAAAAACTTAACTATGGCTGAGTGGACATACTTATTAAACTCGTGTAAACATAGCGTGATTATCGTTGATCATTTGGAAAATCATCACTATCTTGGATCGAAATCTTTACGAAAAAACCTAATGGGACTGACGAGGGCAATCTCGGATCTCTGCAGTATCTATGGCTTTATAGCGCAAGGAAGTTGTTGATAAAACGTGGTTATTAAAATCATTGATTTCGATATTCCTGAACCGTCCGATTAGTTATAGGGAGTACATTTACCAGTTAGTTTAACGTCCGGGAAACCTAGTACCTGAACTGGATGTTATGAGATTAATGATGATGACATTTATGAATTTGAATTTAGTCGATTATGATAGTCCTTCCCTGTGTATTAAAGGTTTATAAAAATAAATATAAAATATACGTAAATGAGATTTCTAATAAGTTTAACATTATTTGATTAGGATTAAATCACATATAATTTATTTAACAAAAAGAAAAAATTCTTACACGACAAAGTTATATTAAATCGAGAACATTAATTCATTAAAATTGTTATTATTTCGAAGGAAAATCTACCTGTGGGCATCATAGGAAATTCCGGACGCTCGGGAGAAAAAGTTGGTCGATTGGTTGGCGTTTCGGTGTTAGAATCACGTTGACACGACATAGGTGAAAATTTTTGGTTTGGTTTGTAAAGGGTGTTTTCGTCATTAATCCTAACTAATAGAGTGCAGCGTGTATAATACAATGGATCTTGTCTTCCGGTATGTGTCAATCTTTACTCGGCTCTCGAAATGGTAAATTTTAATTATTTATCCGAAAATGTGAGGGGGTAATTTGGTAAACTAAAATATTATTTGGTATATCTCACACAATCGCCTAATACTGAACCGGATGTTAGAAACGAAGCATCACAATCGACGTTTGGATGACTTTTGGACTTATTGATTCATCTAAACAGTTGCAACATCCGTTCACACTTTGTATATGTTCATTGAGATATTAACCATATCTTAAATTTTCGGAATGGATTAATTGTTTGAAATCGGTAAGTTTTCTCTTGTTTGGATATCAACGGCGGAGGACTCATACGTGACGTTGCAAATTTTTCAACCTCACTGCGAGCGTTCCCACGTTGATTCCAACTCTCAGCATTACCTTTGTTGTTTAAAGATTTAAATCATTTATTTCTTAATGTTTCTAGAAGTTGCAATTTTATGAATTATCGTAGGTGATTTCTCATCTACCAGTATGGGATCTTGTTTTGGCCCATCATATTCTTACCGAATGGTCTTTATGATATTACGAGTTGGTTCTATTATCTTATGGATTTATTGTTTACTCTATGGGGTTAGATAATTCCATTTCATATATTGATTAGTTTATTATTCAATGTCAGGGAAATGTTGGGTACTTGGGTTCTGGCAATTCGTGGAATTATTTGTGATGCTAGTTGGGGACGGTTAATCATTTAATGTTTTCGATCGCGAATTTATATGATCTTAATGGTGCAATGAAGGTTAATCATGGAAAATCTATGTCGTCAGTTATTACCGGAGTGATATAAAGGAAATAGGGATAAGTGGATTGTTACATTAGCCAGTTGGTTTCTCGTTAGGAGTCGGTAATCTCTTTGTATTCAGTGCAATAAATTTTTCTCCGTTTTATTAGTATTTTATATCTTCCATTTTTTCATTTAATTATTTAAGCTAGTTTAATTGGTGTGGGATTTAGTTGATCAATATTTATGCTTGTTAATGATTATCTTTTATTTATACGGGAGATTGAAAAGGTGCTACTACTATTTTGAATGATAAGATACGCTCTGGTTTGAGATTTGATTAGTTTTATTACTTTGTTTTTACTTAACGAATTATTTTAATTCTTTATCATTAAATTACTGTATTTTTAACTAATAAATTACTTTATTTAATCAACGGACATCTTGGTCTTAATCACAGAATTACTTTGTTTTTGCCAATACATTACTTCAGTTTCGATTAATGGATCACTTTATTGTTAAGCAAGGAATTACTTAGTTTTAACCAACGGTTACTGAATTAATTTAATCAACAAATCACTCAGTTTTTACTCGCTAAATACTTTAAATTTTGTAATGGATTTCTTTATCATTAACCTATCTTAAACAATAAGTGGACTATTTTATTTTAATAAATTATTTTAATTTTTAATCAATAACTCAAAGCCTTACTTCCTTTTTACCCAAAGAATTACGTGATTTTCATCAAAAATTTATTTTACTGTTACCCAAATTACTTTAATTTTTAAGGAATGAGTTAATTTAGTTTAATCCATGAATTACTTTAATTTTGCTCAATAATTATTTTTATTAGTTTAATTTAATCAAGGAGATATTTATTTTTACTCGATAATCATTTAAATCGATGGATTAATTTAATTTGATTGACTCAATGAATTACTTATGATTTTTATTATTTTATTTCGAAATGTAAATTCAATTTAGTGTACTAATGATTAATTTATTTCCAAATATTAATCCAATTTAGTTATATCAACGATTTCAAATTAATTTATTCCCGTACCCTTTCCCTTTAATAGACCTTAGGCGCATTTTGTGTTTATATTATATTTACTGAGTGCCCACTGGACTACTCGGTGTGATGATTTTGAGCCGTGTGTAATATAAATTTAGGTCGATTTTACAGAAATGAGAAACGAGGAAGCAGCCAAATGACTCCTTCCTTATTTCTCGCTTCATCTATACGGATAATATTGACGTTACGACCCCTGCGTTCCGCACGCTAGGTCTTCACGGGTACATATCATTGGCGATTTTCCACGCACTTACACAAATCTGTACTATGTATATTTTACTATCTTGCAATATGTGTTGGCTGTGGGCCGGAAAAATTTCGACAGATTTTATTAATATTATTTTAAGTATGTGAAACAATTTATAAATAATATAAATATTTATTAAGTATATAACAAATAAACATAAATTACCATACGTTCCATTCCATACAAAAATGAAAATTCATAACATTGCATCTCCCTTCACGCCGACTTCCAAGCAGAGCTCCATTGAGGTTGCGAGGAAGTGACGTGGAGAGAGAGCTCCAAAAATCAAACTATTTCTCACCTAAAATTATAGATTTTCAAAAATGGTTTTATGGTTTTGTTTCGAAAAACGGTTTTTAAAATGGTTTTAAAATTGGTTTTGAAAATGGTTTTGAAAATGGTTTTGAAAATGGTTTTGAAAATGGTTAACTTTAATGTGAAAATGGATCAGTATTTATACCTATTTTCTGTCCCTAACCTCGCATGTTAAATTTGATGCAGTAAAACAAAATTCGACCTTGTTATTTTCTAGTGAATTCTATTCTTTAATTTTATTATTTTTCAATTTATTTTAATAATTTTCCATTTAGAATTTTTATTGAATTATTACTAATTCAAATTTTTTGATTTAAGTTTCATTTTCATGAACTTTTATTAATTTTTCAATTTTGTCGAATTTGTTGTGTTTTCTTGTTATGTTTGTGTTGGTATCGTGCGGATCTTGGTGCGTTTTGTTATTATTTTAATTTATTTTTATGTTTATTAATTTATATTTAATTCTCTTTTTTCTCATATTTGATAGGGTTTAATTGATGTTTTGATAGGTTTATTTAAATTTGCATGTTATATTTGCATGTGTGTTACCGATCCATTTAAACATTTCTCAAGGCCGTTTGTGTTCTGGCCCAACATAATCATCATTTAGATTTTAAATAAATTAATTAATTTCGAAACCTCATTTTTCTTTCCTTTATAGAGTGATTAGTAAATGTAAAATGATTGACAAATCAATCGTACAAAATAGTGAAATCCGTCGTATATTGAATTATAGAACTTATGTGGCGTAATTTATTAATAATCTCCACACGCAACCCGAGTTAGACTAAAAACTTAGTGGTAAGGTAAAATATTATTGGAATTAAATTAATTTATGTACAATTTATTAGAAATTAAACTGATTTCATGTAAAACCTATTGAACTAAATTTAAATTTATTAGAATTAAGCCGATTTCCTTTTGTAAAACTTATAAAAAAAATTAAATTAAACCTAAGTTAAACTGATTTTTCCGTAACATTTATTAGAATTGAATTAAATTCAAATTTATTAAAATTAAGTCGATTTTTTTTGTGTTGTAAAACTTATTAGAATTAAATCAAATCTAAATAAAGCTGATCTTATGTAAATTTTATTAGAACTAAATGGAATTCATGAAAAATTCATTCGAATTAGATTAGATTCAGGTGAAATTTGTAAATGCACAAGCATAACGACATTTATCACAGGATAGATCTAACCCCATGTGCCAGAGCAATATAAGTTATTGTTGAATTAAATAAAATTTAGGTTAGGATTTTTGGTCCTTTTAAGAGAAACCTTGTTGCTGTACAAAATAAAATTCCAACCTAATTAGAAGTAATCTTTGCGAACCACAGCTCATATGAAGAGCATTTTAGAGGACAACCCTAAGAATAATTTAAGAAAATAGAATATATTTTTTATTAGTTACTTGGGACTGATAATTTCAATAAGAGTCGAAATCTTCTGTGACATATAAAGTTCGGCTGACAAAACTCATTTGATCATGATCTTATTTAGAACAATCAGGACCTTTTATTTAGGTCCCCACACACGTCGCAGACCAGTGGAGGCACGCGTGGCGACGCTTCGGTCGAGAAAGGTACCCCGAGATACCTTGACTAGAACCACGATGGGAGGATTTGAGTCCGGCTCAGGAAATCCAGGAGCACGCCCGCTATCTTCTTGATCGCCTCGAAAGCCATCAACGGCAGGTCGACTTACATGTGGTGAGGGCCAGACAATACCTGGCCAACGTGGAGGACGATATCGCAGCCGGAAGGATCGCGAATTCGTACTGTTACCAGCCGCCGCCCAGCTCCAAACCGGTACGCAATACAAAGCGTCCAGTAATGATTTTTGAGGAAGACCTATTTACCCGGCCCACCACGAATCGAGATGTTGAAGGGAGATAGCAACCCACTGCATCTCCTTAACCAATCAATAAACACAAATTTCATTTTTAATAAATAATTAGTTACAATATTGCGTTTTTTTTGTTTGTTATATAAGTTAAAGCCACAACAATTTGTATGAATGTGTGAGCGATTTATGGTTCACGAAATCAGAATTAACGTCGTTAATTACAGAGATGGAACCCCTGCAAATACTACAGACCGAGCTTGCGCACGCGCGAAAAACCAACAAAAACTTTTACAACCAAATCGTCCAGCTGTCTCGCGAAATTCAGCAGACCAAGGCCACATGGGTGAACCCAAAGAAGGTCAAGTTAATGTATCAGAGGCTTACAACAGCCCAAAAAGGATTGGCAGACGAGAAACAATTAAATCAGAGCCTCAGGACTCAGATAAGGTGGCTGGAGGTCGCCTTATCGGCCTGCCAAGAAGGAGCCGCTGTAACGTACCCCCTCGTCTTTGCCCCCACCCAATTGACGTACCGAGAGACGGCGGCAACTCCAATAACGACCACACCTTCAACCCCGACAACAATAAAGAACAGTTATCGTCCAGGGCGCAAGGAACGGGCCAAACGACGGGCCGCGCGACTGCTAAATATAACGCAGCCTACAAACTGAAATTGATTCACTTCTTGTAGAAAATTTGTTTTATCTAGTTTTATTTTAATTGTTTTTTCATTCATTAATAAGTATTTACTAGTTTTATTCTCAACATATATTCATCAATATTTTTGACTAAAGAACTCAGGGAGCATGAGTGATAAAGCCTACGGCTTAAAGGGGACCAAATGACCTAATGCGAGCACAAGTCTTCTAACAACAGCTCGTTGGACCCAGAGATCGTTCGAGCAATTACAGCATTAGAAATAGCGCTCACTTTTTGCGAACGACCTACCCGCTCGAGCACATTTCCAACGTTGCTTAGCAACGGGTGTCGAGTGGCAGTAAAGAAAATATTTATATGGCATTACCTGGGCAACCACAGGGGGATTAAAACCAAGCATTATACCCTGTAACCCACCAGTGGTTCGATTAATTGTGGTCAGGGAAGTTCCTATTACTGTCTCGTGCTTTATTTAAATTTTTAATACTCATCCTATCTTCATTACACAAAATTCAGGTATATCGCTCGTCACTTATTTATTCAAGTTTTTGTGTTACATTTATCGGCATCTAGTAACCTATATAATTTTTGTAACTTTATTCGTTACTTAACATTTCGTTTTAGTTACATAGTTTCAGTTATAATACTTTATTCTTCGTTAATTTTCGTTACTTTCGTCATTTTTAGTTATCCCTTTGTGTTTAGTTAGTTATTGGTCATGTATAGTTTCATTTAGTTATGGTTATTTTAATCGCGTTCAAATTACCTCTAATTATATTGCCTTCACATTTATCTACTTTTAGTTACATTTAGTTATTTTTGTTTACATTTACTTACATCTTGTTGTACTTACCTCAATTATGTTTAATTATATCAAATTACCTTTAGTTACTTTACTTAATTTTTAGTTACTATACACTACATTTAGTTGCTTTTCGTCGGCATTAATACGATTAGTTATTTTTCGTCAGATTTAATATAATCAGTCGCTTTTCGTCAGATTTAATACAATTAGTTGCTTTTCGTCACATCGATTTCGAGTTTCCACCTCCAGAGCCTCTTAATTTGATCCTAAGGAATTTGTGTTTATATTAGATTTTACGAGTGTCCACTGGACTATACAGTGTAATCAATTTAGCCGATTTGTACATTTGATTTTTGGTCGATTTTTCGGGAGATTGGCGAAAGAGAGCCAGCCAAAATACTAGTTCTCGATCTTCCTACCGCCCCTATAAAAGAATATAGTATTTACGTTCGAGGCCGTCGTTGCGCACGACGGAACTCTCACGGACACACGCTATAAGCGGAGAGACCGCACTTACACAGCGTGGCTAGGTATGTAATATTTTAATTTTTTGTATGTTGTGTGGCTGTGAGTCAGAAAAATTTCGACACTTAATAGTCTTTCATTAAAAACATATTTTTCAGATCGGTACATTAATATACATATATTATCCTCGGCATTCATTCACACATACGACAAAAGATTTCCCACACATACGATCAAGTAGGGCTTACATAGAAGGTGCTTGATTACGTATTGTGGAAATTATTGCTGATAGTTGGCTTGTTCACTGAGTGAATGCAAAAGGTGTTAAAATTCTGTGAAAATGGATTGGTATTTATTACTTGATATTACTTGTATAATTAAATTCTAATTTTTATTATTTTTTCGATTTCATTTGACAATTTATTCGTTAACTTTTTATTTTAATTATTTCTGACTAGAATTATTTTATTTTTATTCAATTTATTCATTAACTCTTTTCTTCTCCGTAAATTGTCAGTTTTTCGGTCAAATCTTTTGTTATTATGTTATTTTTATGTCAATTCGCGTAGATCTTGGTGCATTTGTTGTTATTTTAATTTACTTTTGTTTTTTTCATTTTATATTTTTCATTATGTGTTTTCTCACATTTCAAGGTGGTTATTAGATGTTTATGGGTTCGATTTTAAAATTTGCATGTTGTGTTTGCGTGCTATTTCCAATCCATTTAAACAAAACCTTGTACAGCTCAACATTAGTGATAATTTTTTGACCAGGAGAATAATTGTTTTGTATATATCAACTTTGTTTAGCTAAAATATATTTAAATTAACACACCTTAACTGAAATATAAAATAATAGATGAAATTCGATTTGCTAGTCCATAAATTATAAATTGTATGAATAATAAGTAATGTAACATTTCTTTTGAATTCAATATCGTTAATTAGATTCATCAAAATTTACCCACATGACACCATTGCAGAATAAATTTCTGAACGTCGAACAGTTTTGTCGAAATGTAGCCTACTACCACGACAGAACGCTAGAACAAAGTCAGTGATCTGAATCTTTGATCCAGCCATGTAACAGACAGAAACGTGGATGTGACAGGACGCCGCTAAAAAGCTGATCGCATAGAATGAACTCTTGATGACTAAGCACTTGGAAGTACTTCTAATATAATTCATAATAAATAATAAACAATAAATTATTTCTTTGCAATTAAGGTCAAAATTTGTGTTTTAATATACATTATTTAAAATTAAATTACGAATCTAAATTAATTCAATTAAATTGATTAAACTACATTCCGAATACTTAGTAATATTAAACTATTGGTTTAAAATAATGAAAAACATTATTGAATCTATATTTAAGTTAAAATTGCTGAGAAATAAAGTTTATCAGTTGGTTTTATTTTAATAATGTTAAATATACATTAAATTTAGAGGTCAGGTTTCTGGTAGTTTTAATAAAAAACAGTTGTTTGGTGGTTTTATTGTGGCGCAGGGAATTTCAGTTGGATATAATATAGTTCCTGACAATTTCTTTCTTCACAATATACATGTGTATTATTTGAGAAGAGGTAAAATATAATAATAAAAATATTTTTACTTACAAGCCAATTAAGGTATTCCTAATTATCCTGTTAATTACGAAGTATTAGAAAATACTGAAAGTAAGAACTTTAGAAAGTTAATTGTGTCCGTCAAGCAAAACGATGTGATTATCTCAAATATTTCGATGTCATTCAAAGGTCCTGAAAAATCCAAATATTTAATTTTCACTCCCAAATTTTATTCAAAATCAAAATTCAACCAATTATTGGATTTTGAAGAAATTTTAAAAAATCCTTCAAAGTGAAATTCTAAAATTACTTTTTATAAAAATTTCAAAATTTATAAATAAAATTGGATTTTCAATTTGAAAGTCAATTATAGTAGTTTCAAGAAAGCTGAATTTTCGTAAAGTTCATTTCATAATGTCTTAATAACTAATCGTAAAAATAAATTTAAACTTGTTAACTAATGAAATTTATTCTAATGTTCTTTTTGAAATTTAATTATATTTAATTTAATTTTTTATTGATTTATGCATTTTCATATAGCTTAGGGCAGGAAATTGCAGTGCTCATTCGATAATTTTGATGACTCATAACATTTTTCATTTTAATATACTTTTTACTCTTTCAAAAAATAAAAATTATTTTAATTGCGGCTGATACTTTTTATTGGGAAAGTGGCGAAATTCAATAATGTATTCAAAATTTATAGTTTTGCAATATTGGGAGTGGTTCTGTAAAACCTGCTATGGTCGGTGTAAAAATTGGTAGTTCATAGCATTATGTTAAAATTTTATATTGGCCATAGCAAGTTTTTAAAAAAACAGGTTTTACAGAGTCACTCCGAATATTGCATAACTATAATAAATTTATCAACTTTTTCAGCTGGCTCATGGTTTAGGGAATAGTTAAAAACTTTCCCAAAATCGCACAAAATGAAACTGTAGTATTTCAAAAATATATATCTTACGCTTTATTATTTTTGGGAAAGAATTCCTCGGCTAATTTTTATTTTTAATTTACAATAAAATATTTAGAGCTTGTTTGAATTATTTATATTCAAACATTTATTAAAAAACAAAACAAAAACAATACATGGGCTGTTGACAAGTAGATATCAAGCAATCCTAATATCTAGATACTTTTATCACAAGTATGCCTTTTCTATGGATTTTTGCACGAGGCTTTCTTTTTTCCGATCGCGGTTATGTGAAGTATATTATGTGTTGTCCATAAATTTTACTGGAGCCCTTGGTGTTCAATCATATTTGCTTTCGTATTTGATCCTGAGGTTTCTCTGTTGGGAGCTGTTTCTTTTGCCCTATATTCCGAGAGAGCACATCACAAATGTTTCTACAGTTGTGTAAATGCTTAGGTATTGATCACAATTCTTATTCCTTGCGTATTATATTGGTTCTTTGTCATCGAAAGGGCATTTGATATTTATGATGGTAATTTTGTTCTTTGCTCTAATAACTATGCCTGGTTTGCGATATATTTTGATTTCCCTGGTCTTGTTTCGGTCTCAAAATTGAGATATTTTCTTTTTAGGAGTTCACACAAATGCTTTTTGAACTTTTTTGTGATTCTTTGTTTTTGGGAAGGAATTCCCGGTACTAATCTTTACTTTTAATTTACAATAAAATATTTAGAAGCTTGTTTAAATTAACTTATCACTAATTTTAATAACTTTAACTTCACAGACGATAACAATGTATGTATTTATGAATAATAAAGTTAAACTGCTGATTTCGATTCGCAAAACCAATTTAAATATGAAAACAAAATATTTGTCTAGCTAACGATGTTTTTGTTTAGTTTATAAAAACATTAGACTTTGAATTTTAAATTTGCTAATATACTGAATTCCAATTTATATATGGGATTTTTTTTGGAAATATGAAATTAAAATATTTTTGAATTTTTTTAAATTTGAAAGTGTGCTTTATTTATTATATCATAGTTATTACAAATTTGTGTTATCCCTAAACCAAATGAAAATGAAATTACTAAAGTAGAAGACAAGTGAAAAAATTATTTCCCTTATTGAAAGAAGTTTGAAAACTTTTTTCCAAAACATTGAAAAAAGTTACTTGTCATATTCACTGGTGATCGACTTAAAATTATTAAAATTAATGCATTTAAGACAAAGCAAAGTGGAGATAGCAATTTTTACGTAAGAACAAATTTATTTAAATTTTTTTAACAGCATTTTTCATAATATGATATTAAGATATGATATTGAATAGATCCCCAACACATTCTTTTATAGCTCTTTGTTGCGTAACGTCTAGCAGGGAGTTTATTGATTTACTAATTATTAATCAAGAATACCTTCAGACACAAATACCAACATTCAATAACAAACATCATAAATAACCTCTCATCTTGAAACTAGAATTTTGACATTATTACTTAATGTTAATTTAATTAATTATGCTTTTTTACAATCATATTTTTAGAGTTTCTCCGATTCTGGCAGACAATGCTAACAAATTTCGGAATTGGTTGCAAGATTTTCCTTTTATTTTGAGGCCTGTAGATCCAAATATATTTAAAGATGAGGAGACTCCTACTATGAGTTACTGGTTTTCCCTCAAACCCGATATAGGTAAGTTATTCTATAGAAATAAATAGTAAAATAATTTGCACTCATATTTAAATAAGAAATAATTTTTTTTAAATGAGAATTATCAAATGTTAATAATTTATAAAACAACAATAATTTTTTCTTAAAGTACAAGTTTATTCATACAACTAAGCTATCAGTAACTTTACTTATATTATTATTTTTAAATATTAACAAACATCTTCAATAGTTCGGTTAAAACATGTTCATCAGTAGCTCTCAAGTTGAAATTCAAATCAAAGCGCATGGTAATTGACATGGTTATTTGAATCAAATATTGCAAAATACCACTAGAAACGAAGCATGTCGAGATTGGTATAAAATCCAAAAGAGCTGAACCAGTCAAAGTTAAAAAGTCTTTATTGAAACTAATTTTATTATATTACCGCTCACCTTTTATTAATTTCCCTTCTTTTAATATTAAAAAATGCTATTGAAATACACGTTTTAGACATATTTCGACAGATTCACTGTTATCATCAGATTAAAACGAATATAAAAAGGAATTTAAATTTTTATATTCAAACAAATTATAAAATTTTAATTATATTTTAATATCATTTATCAAAATATCTTGTTAAATGTATATTAAAAATGTTGACATTTGTTTTAATATATTAATATATTGAATAATTCTTTAAATTGAGTTCCTTTATTCTGATCTTTCAGGTTTACGAATACAGAACAAATTTTATCTGATGTTGGGTTACGGATGAGATTTATTTAAATTACTTGTCTCCTAGGGTCTTACAAACGTCTACACCAATGTTTCTCAACCTTTTCTTTGTTATGTCTCCCAAAAATACTTTTAAAATCAAGTTGTTTTTGGTAATTAAATAAAAAGTATACAACATACAATAAGGAATTGGTTACATATATAGGTATTTATTTTAACAAATGAAATTTTGAGGGTTTACTAATTGCTAGAAATTTATCATTGCTGCATTAAATAAAATTTTCAAATTAAAATTTTCAAAAAACAAGAGTAGAAATGAAAATTTAATGCAAACCTTGAGCTTGGTGATTATTACATAAAGATTTTAGTTATTTTAATACTCAAATTTCATCGTTCTGTAATATTCAACCTATTTCTTTTTTTATAAGCAAATAATTTATAGCACTAAAACCACATTTAGTTACATAAGAAGATCGGAATGGTAATAATAGTTATCTTGCAAATTTAGCCGCGTTTGGATATTTGTTCTCAGTTTCTTCACAGAGCCATGCCATCACAACTTTAATATTAAACAAAGAATTTATTGACGCGTAATTTTGCATTTATGCGAGCTCCTTTTGATATTTTAAATCTGAAATACTAACCCGATCTACTAGCAATTGTTGTGTTATCCAAGCTGGAAAGTTTACATTTTATAAATCAGCAAATCTTTCTTTCAAATCAGCAGGCACAGTTTTAAGGTGTCCAACCATAAAATTCATCGCCTTTTCTGAAACTTTATATTTCTGGAGCCAATAAAACTTTTATAATTTTCTGTTACTTAAGACAGTTCAATAAGAGCTATGAAGACAAGTATCTTTGCTTTTGCATCAATAAGTGTTTTATTAACTCATTGAAGTTGTTTATTCAAGGTATTAAGTTTATCATAAATATTCGCGAATAACTTAAAAGTACTTTACTATCAATGGTTAACAACTTTTGTATTTCAGGACTTTGATTAAAAAAATCACTAATAATGTCAAATAATTCCAGAAACCTTTGTAAATAGTTGCCCTTGGAGTATAAGTCTCACATAATCTTCGTCTTGCTCTTTACAAAACAAATTAAAAGGCGCTCACGTTTGGCATTTGATTTAATAGAATTTATAGACTTTATTACCAAATTTAGTATCTCATTTAGAGCATATGAAATATTTTTAACTGCTGGGCACTGATGGGTCCTTAAAATAGTTTGAAAAGTCTAAGGGTTACTATACCCACTCAGCGCCTGCACAAGAATTTTGAACCACTAGTCACCCGTCAAAATTGACGTTGGTACTGTGAACTAGTGGGTGGAAGGTTAGCAAAAGGTGAGCTTCTTCTCAAGAACTGCTAATGCCCTAACCTTCCTCGGGTCCATGAGCTGTCATAGAAGACTTCATGCTCTACTCGATCGTCCCTTTCTTGCCTATGAGTTTATACTTTACCTAATCAATTGACCCCCAGTTACCCCATATTCAACAACTTCAACCCCATCCAAGCATCCATAACAGTTTCAACATTAAAGTTAACAATAATAAATTATATTTAAGATAAATAAACAATTAACATTTATAAATTTCACGATTAATAAGCTATTAACATCTATAAATTAGGTCAAATTAAATACATGATCACAGAGTTAGGGTAAATTAAAATCCGTTGGCATCTAAGATATGACCCAATAGGCGAGCGCGATTTAACTTAAACTGTCGCTACCTCTCCCTTTTATTTGGGCAGTTTTTTCTACGATTTCTTTTTGGTAAATCCTCTGACGTATGGGAGGGGCCTGAGGTTATGGGTCTTATGCCGTCGTCTCTTCCGGTGACATTCCTCAGCACTATGGCCTGTTGTTCTTCTGAAAGCGAGACATCACTCCTTATGAGGCCTGTACGGATATTGTCCCTAAGCTTCCATTCAGCTACCTGCTTCTCAAGCTCCTGGGCCTTCTGTTCGTCCGACCGCAGGGCTTCATCCTTCTGATTCAACTGGGCCTTCAATGTGTCTATTTCTGTCCTCAACTTGGTTGTTGCCTCAGGACGAAGCCATGTTTGCTCCATGTAGCGGCACTTCCGCACCATGGCCTCTGCCCTCTGGGTTTGTACTATTGCGGTTTAGTGGTATCCGGCTATATCCTTGCGAAATTGCTCCAACATTTTTCTGTGTGGGTCCACTAAACAAAATTTCTTTTTAGTTTTATTTCTATAAATTATAATGTGCATATAACAAAGGTTAGTATGATTATCTATCTTCAGGACAAGGGTTATGCCATCTGGGTGAGGGGAGAGATGGGTAGGTTAATTACTTAATTATAACAGGCACCAGCAACAATTATATTGACAATGCCTGTGATAACCAGGGGTAGGTGCATAATCATTACATTATTAACGTTATAATAATAGTACGAAATTTATTTTTATATTTAAGAAACTAATTTACAAAATTTAAATTTATTAAAATCAAATATAAAAATTTCAACTTGAATTACTACAAGAAAATTTTCCAAAACTTTTATTACAAAATGAAGATAAAAATAAAAAAATTTTTTATGTAAATTACATTATACCATTTGAATTTTGTTTCATCAAGTAAATTATTTCTTGCTTCTCACTCGTTGTCATGGCAACGAGTCAAACAACGGGTAATTGATTTTTTTAACCACTTCTACTTCATATTTTATGTTTTTTAGATATTCCAAGGAATCCCAAGACAATCGTGGCTGTATCCATGCCGCTGGCATTCCCACCAAGTATGATCTTTCTTTTATTAACCATTTTATTCATTATTAACCACATGATGCTCGGAAAACAACCCGCAAAGAGGATCCCGAAAATTGGAAACTACTCAATGACAATTTTTATTTTTATACAGGTGATATATTTCATGGTGTATTTTTATTTAATAAAGTTTACTGTGTTTATTTATTTATTTTTTCTACGGTTACAATAATTATTAATAAGGGTAATTTTGGTAATATTAATACCATAATAATCATAATGATAAATTTGGTAATAATAATAATCATTTCCAAGTAATTATAATGACAATAGCCACAATGATAGTAATATTAATATTACTACTACTAATAATAATAATAATCATAATAATTTAGCAATTAGTAACACAGATAATACCAACAAGGATGATGTTAATATAACAATCATAATAATAATAATCATAATAATAATATATTAGGGACAGTGATCGTAATAATATTAATAAAAGGAAATTTTAGTAATGATGGTGTTGGTGGTGCCAATAAGAAAATGTTAACGATAATAGTGTCAACCCATAGTGGGAGTATTAGTGGGGTATTAGGAATAATACTACTATATAGTTGGTTATATTAATAGTAATGATATGTAATAATTACAATAATGAAAAAAATAATAATATTAATAATAATAATATTTTAGTGATAATAATAATAATAATAATAATAATAATAGTGTAGGTGGTAATAACAATAATAATAATAGCAATAACAATAATAATAATAATACTAGAAGCATACTGAGTAGTTTATTGAATTTAATAATACTATATAGTTTTAGTAATAATAATAATGTACTGATGGGTTACAGGGTTTCAAAATCTTGCTTATCTTCCCGGTGACCCTGGTAACGCCATACAAAATTTACTAACTGCCACTTGGCACCCGTTGCTGGGCAACGTTGGTAATGTGTTCAAGTGGTGGAATGCCCGCAAAAATTGAGTACCATTGGCTAGTACTATAGTTGCTCGGACAATCCTTGGGTTCACGAGCTGTCGATAGAAGACCTATGCTCGCTTGACTTGGTCCCCTACGTGGAAGTGCGAATTAAAGGTAGTCTGATTGATATAAGTGATTTTTGAGTCTACCCCACTATGACCGAATATATGAGAGATGATTTATTTAATGAACAAAAGACATGCATAATAAGTTAAGTTGATCGACTTGACGCTTGTGCGGCTCGGCGTCGGGCCCGTTCCTTGCGTCCCGGCCGGCGGATGGTTGGTTGGCTAGCTGTCGCCTTTGAACTTGGAGCGGCACCATCAGTGACGCGTTGACTCGGCAGTTGGGAAGGGGCGAAGATGAGCGGATACGTTACCGCTTCCCTTCCCGACAGGCTGCTAGGGCAACTTCTAAGCCCCTGATCTGAGTGCGCAGACTCCGATTGAGCTGGCGTTCTTCGGCCCAGCCTTTTTGAGCTGCGGTGAGACGTTGGTAGAGTAGTTTCGTCCGTTTGGGGTCTAAACAGGTCGCCTTGACCTGTTGCACTTCGCGAGTTAACTGCAGTATCTGGTTGAGTAGCTCTGCATTCGCCTGCCTCGCGCGGTCTAGTTCGTTTTGCACCAGTTTCAGGACCGACATTTCTATGAAGAAAAATATTAATCTTGTCTAATACGGAGAACTCTAATTATTTCAAACATAATCGTAGCAGAAAACTTAGTTAAAACAAAAATTTCTAAGATGATAATTCATTATAATTCATTATTCATAACATCAATAGGATACAAATGTTAGTCATGCTTGTGTCTGGAGGTTCAGGACTCTTCGAGAAATTTCCTGACTCCTTCCTCCGGGGTGTAACCGGGAATAATGGGCACTGGTCGTCGGAGGTTGCGTGCCGGTCGGGCTGGGTACGTTTCTGCGATACGTCCGACGAGGATGTCCTCTTCAACGTTGGCGAGGTACATCCTCGCCTTCACCACCTGTAGGTCGACCTCCGTTTGGATCTTCTTCCACTGAGCCAGCAAGTTTCGAGCGTTGTCGACAATCTCCTCGGCAGGATACTGTTCCTCCTCTGGTCGGTGTGGGTCATTTCCTCTGCCCAGTACTTGCCATAGCGACGGGCACGATCGTTTCGGGCGTGGCTCGTCGAGAGTCATCGATGGGCGCGCTCGTTTCCAGGCTCGGCGCCATTCATCTGCCTCTTGTTTCGAAATCAGATTCGGCAACATAATTCTGCTGAAATAAGTAAACGTCATATATTCTCTTACTAATTTATGGGAATATTAAATCTACAATCTCGAGTTCATGCAATCTTAAAATCATCCGGTAATTATAGGGGATACATTGGCTGGTTAAATTAGCGTTCAGTGAACTTGATAGTTGAGTTGGAATTGTACGGATTATTGTGATGAAGTGTCGGGGTTCATGTTCTGGTGATTTCCATAGTTCTTTCATGCTGAAGAAAGGTGATGGGCAGAATATGTAATGTATGTCTATGTGACTTAGTTATTTGGGATTCAATTCATTTAACGTTACTACTGTTGGGGGAAAACATACTCGTGTAGGTTTAACGTAATTAATAACGGTTATTGCAATTTTAAATGCTCATCGTAACTACTAATAGTTATTGTATTTATTAATGTTTAACGAAATTATCAATAGTTATTGTATTTAATAATGTTTAACGAAATTATCAATAGTTATTGTAATCATTAATGCCTATCGACATTGGCGTAATTATTGATACTTGACTCGTCTATTCATTCCTCCAACGGAAATGATTATTTATATTTCATCCTTCCTCTCGGTGGTAGATTATCTGAACGGATGTTTCTCGCGATGGTCAATTATCGGAACGGATGTTTCTCGCGATGGTCAATTGTCGGAACGGATGTTTCTCGCGATGGTCAATTGTCGGAACGGATGTTGGGAATGCTTGATTCTTATCCGATCACGACATCCGTCCGTGTCTTAATGGTTGATAGTTCGTCGTAATTCAATTGTGCGAATCTACTAATCGAAATCCACTTTGTCTATTACTCTAATGGTTGACGTTGGCATTAATCTGGGTCTAGTTTGTGCGTTCGTTTAAACCGTCGGTACTGTCTTATCGGGGTTTCGTGGTTAGGTAATCTGTTTTTATTTTCTTACTGATTAATTTAATTGTTCATGGTTTTGAGGAACTATGCTGGCTGCTTACGACAATTCTTCCGGATGTGGTCAATCGTTGATGGTTCTCGATGTTATTCATAACTTAAATTGTATCGGGAAAATTAACCGTTGGAATTCATGTTGAGGGTTGGCTAGAATGAAATTGCGGAATTGTAAAACTATAGTATTGTGTCAGTCGGTCGGTTTAATGGTTGGAAAAAATTTCTCTTTAGTTCAACGCAATAAATGTTCTCCGTTTTATTGTTGATTTTATAAACTTTCATTTTATTGGATCACTTCGTGCTGGAATTTACCGATGTTTGATGATATTTGTATCATTTTTATGTGGAAATTTTAAAGGTATTATAATTATTTCGATTAGAAGTAAAAATACAGATTTCATTGTTTTAATTCTTAAACTCCTAAACGTCTGACTAACGGAGCATCTCATAAATTCAGCCAACATCTTAGTTTAAAACGTGACTTCATTTTACTTTCCCCTAAGCGATTTTGACTTTTATTGATGGATTATTTTACTATTTAGTTTAATTCTCTCGAAATTTATTGGATCCAATTTTTCGATCGATCATCCTGAGTTTTCCTTACTAATTACCTTAGAGATTTTTCTTATCGTTAACTTAGGTTAATCAATAAATAGATTGGGCAATTTTAATGAACTATTTCTAACTTCTGACTTAATAACTCTAAGTTTTACCTTCCCTTACATACAAGTTTATTTTATTACTATACAATCTGCTCTAATTTTTAATCAAGGTCTTGATCTAAGTTAAACCCGTGAGTCACGTAAATTCCCTAACTATCATTTTATTTAAATCCAACTGAATTAAAGAAACATTTACTTTTAATGAAAACTTTTAACTTGATAGCTAAAATCGGTTTAAGGGACTCACTGAGTTGCTTACACTATTTATTTTTAGATGTAATTTAACGTACTACTAATTAGATTATTTTCCAGAATTAGTTTAATTCATCGAATGATATCTTTAAAATTAGTTTACCTTTACCCTGTTATTTAATTTAATCAAAAATTATTTGTAACTAGTTTTATCTCTAACCGTAACTTAACCTGCTTTGCACTATAAGATAATTGAAGTTAATTTATTTTTAAGCCCATAATTTTAGTTTAATTCTAATCAATTTACTTTGTTTTTAATCCATAAGGTGATTTAAGTTAATGATAATTGTTTCGAAAATAAATTCAATTTAGTACACTAAATGATCAAATTAATTCAAATTGTTAATTCAGGTTAACTCTATCAACGATTTTAGTTTAGTTTATCCCCGTACCTTTTCCCTTTAATAGATCCTAGGCGCATTTGTGTTTACATTATATTTATTGAGTGCCCACTGGACTACTCGGTGTGATAAGTTTAAGCCGTGTGTACTGTGATTTGAGGTCGATTTTTCTGAATTGAGAAACGAGGAAGCAGCCAGAGACTTCTTCCTTATTCCTCGCTTCAGCTATAGGGATAAATATTTACGTTACGACCGCTGCGTTGCGCACGCTGAGTCTTCACGGGTGCATATCATTGGCGATTGTCCACGCTCTTACATGCATCTGCACTATGTTGATTTTACTATCTTGCATTATGTTTCGGCTGTGGGCCGGAAAAATTTCGACATATTTTAAAATCATATAAATTAAGTTATATATATATATGAAACAATTTATGCATAATAATATTTATTAATTATAAGACAAAAATAACAGGTTACCATTCCTTGCCATTCCAAAAATCAAAAGTCATACATCATAAAATAAACCAAAATTACCACTCTCCCCACGCCGACGCCGAGCAGAGCTCTACTGAGATGCAAGGAACGTGCCGTGGAAAGAGGGTTCCACCCAAAATGTTTCTTACCTAAAAAAGGTTTCCAAATTCGTCTGAAAATAACTTTCTAAAACAATTTAAAATAGTCGAGAATAGTTTTAAATTGACTTCAAGATTTGAAAAATATGGTTATTGAATGTGAAAATGGATCAGTATATATACCTATTTGTGTGACGTGTGAAATTTGATGCAGTAAAACAAAATTCGACCTTGTTGTTTTCTAGCAAATTCTAATATTTATTTTTATTATTTTTCGATTTATTTTTATAATTTTTTATTTAGAATTTTATTTGAATTATTACTAATTCAAATCTTCCGATTTAAATCTTGCTTTAATGAACTTTAATTGATTTTTCCAATTTCGTCGAATTTGTCGTGTTTTCTTGTTATATTTGTGTAGGTATCGTGCGGATCTTGGTGCATTTTGTTATTATTTTAATTTTATTTTTATGTTTCTTAATTTATATTTAATTCTTTTATTTCTCAGATTTTATATGGTTTAATTGGTGTTTTGGGGTTTTATTTAAATTGCGTGTTGTGTTTGCGTGTGTGTTTCTGATCCATTTAAACATTTTGAAGGCCGTTTACGTTCTGGCCCAACAGTACTAATAATATTAATAATAAAAATAATAATAATGATAATAATAATATTTTAATAATAATAATAATATCAAGATCATTCTAGGAATAATGATTTAACACCAGTGATATTATGTGCCGACATTAATGGTACTATATAGTTTATAACAATAATATTAATAATAATAATAATAACGATAATAATAATAATAATATTTTAATAATATCAATATGAAATTAATAATAATCTTAATGATAAAAATAGTAATGAAATAATAATACTAATAATATTAATAATTATTTGATAGCCTTAATAACAACAGTGGATGGGTTTAAAATAATAACCAAAATAATAAAACTATGAAACCGTTAATGCTAACAATGATAAAATTAATATTAATAACGACGATAGTATCATAGAATAATATTATTAACAATGATAATAATTATCAAGAATAAATGAAATTAATGATGAAATCTTTAATAATAATAATAATAAACATAATGGGTACGTCGACAGTGGTTTTATGGATTGTGGGGTCGTGGATTTGATTTTGTGAACTGAACGGCATTCGATGTCTAAGTAACGAGGTAACGTACAATCTTTTGGGGTGATATTCAAAATCGATTTTTGCTTCTATGTTTAACACGTAAATTAAATATGAGCGATGATGTCGCAAAGAAAATATGATCTGTGGCCGATTGAACTTCCTAATGTGGTTGGTCGCGATTTTTAGTGATGGTGGGATACTGGGTTTGGCTATTTGTGTGAATCTTCCTATAGTTGCCCCGGTAATGCCATATAAATATTTCTAGCTACCACTCGGCACCCGTTGCTAGGCAACGTTGGTAATGTGTTCGAGTGGGTGATTGTCTGCAAAAAGTGAGCGTTATTACTAATGCTGTAATTGTTCGGACAACCCCTGGGTTCAACGAGCTGTCGATGGAAGACCTATGCTCGCTTTGTAAGTCCCTTGTGTGTGAGAAGTTTCAAGGTCAGAATATTTTTAGTGAGAGCTAAATTCGGTGATGGCATTCGTCGAGATAAGACAACGACTACCTGACGAAGTGTGAATACTCAGGAAATGACCGTAGGGTTTTGATATTTCTCAAGTTTAAAACAACATTTTGAATAATTAAACACCTTTATAATTAATTAAATCTACAGATGAAACAAGTTTTAAATCAATTGAGTTTATTCGACAGATGAGCGGCTCTTCGTCTGGCACGCTCTTTCCGCCCCGACTTATAACTACTGGATGGTGTTGTAGTAGGAGTTACAGCGGGCGTTGATTTGGTTGCTGAATCCCGATAAGCCAATTGGGATGGGGCGAAGACAAGTGGGTAGGTTACTGCCTCCCCTTCCCGGCTGGCGGACAAGGCAACTTCCAACCCCCTTATCTGCGTTCGTATATTTTGATTTAATTGTCGTTCATCGGCCCAGCCATTTTGAGCGGCGCTGAGCCGGTGACGTAGGGGCTTAAGCTTGGTTGGATCCACCCATGTGGCTTTCACTTGTTGTACCTCTTTGGTGAGCTGTATGATTTGTTCATACAGTGCTTTGTTAGCTTGCTGGGCACGGGTCAGCTCTTTCTGCAGTAGTTGGATGGGTTCCATTACTTTTAATACAGATATTTTAAAAATTGGTTAATTTAAAGAAACTTTGTTCGTACACATTACATTAAACAAATAAGGAATTCTTTCATTAAGACTAAAATAAAATAGTTAACAAAAATAACAAACGATTTATTTAACGAAAACCTTTACCAAAAGATTAAATTAGAGAGGGTTTTTCATGAAGGGTAATTCAGGAGGAGGGAAACCCCCTTTCCACCCACTCCTCCGGAGAATAACCAGATATGGTCATTACTGGTCGCTTGGTGGAGCGAGCCCGCGTGGCCCTTGGCCGGTTACCGAGAGAGGCCTTGCGTGGTGGTGGGTGTCGGTACCTGCTGGCAAATCGACCAGCTAATAAATCTTCTTCCACGTTTGCCAAGTACTGTCGTTGGTGGGCTTCTAGTTGTTCGAGGATACGGTGAGCCTGCGCGTGGATTTCCCCGACCGGGCTCCACTCTTCTCCTAGTTGTTCGGCCAGCCATCGGTCGTGGCCCCTTTCTGTTGAGTCGGTTAGTTGAGGCTCTGGTGGGGGGAACTCAGGGCATCTCTCCTGCCGGAACTGTTCCCATGCCCACATCCACCGATCCGCAATGTGGGTTGAGACATAAGTCATTGAACTAGGTTTTTCTGAACGCAAAAAAAAATCATTAGCAACGCTGTATATTTATCTTCAATTTTAAAAGGTAAAAACAAAATTCGAATTTAATCATTTATGAAAAACCATACTGAGGGTCCTAACAATTATGTAATTAAAATATCCAAGTCTCTTATAAACCATTCAGTCCAATTCAAGAGAAATTCTATAATCCAGATGGTAACTTTACTTTAGTGGTTGATCAAAATTATCCAAATTCAGATTTATACAATAAGTTAGTTGACTAAAATCCAAAATCCATCGACTCCACGAGATTCCCGATTTGAGAATTTGATTTTTGTAAGGATTAAAAATAATATAACTTTCCAACAATTCAAGTTAAGAATACGTCCAAAATTGTCGATAGATTGATTTACTTAGTTTGACCGAATTCTACACTCAGATTTAGAATTAATCCGTATAAACTATAAAAAAAATCTTATAATGAATATTACTAAAATATGATCAAATCGTCAGTTGTATCCGCTTTTCTTATATCCAAAAATCAAAAATTAAAGTTATATAATTTATTTACCAAAATCCACAAAGGATTTATAAATCAAAGTTATTAAAATATGATTAAGTTATTATGTTTACTATGTAGCTTGTTCAATTGTAAATTAAATTCTATTTAGATCAAAAAAAAATATTAACCAGGATATCATTAATTATTTAAAAATTGAAAATTATCACCAAAATCTACCTGCTATACTTAAATTACATTCCAAAAGCTCGACGGGGTTGAATGGTCGGCTCGCTGGCATTCCTTCGTTGATATTAACCTGATTCGCCATTAATATAACTTTTGGAAAATGGTATTTCGATATCTATATTCATTTATAAAGGACACGTGTCTGGTAGAAATGCACTTCGTTATATTCTCTGCCCCTCAGGTGGGTGGCAACATCCGATAGGTGTGTAAAGTCATTTGTTTATTTAGTAGTCAGATTGTCAATACGACCGGCGAGGTAAGAACTGAAATCTTATTAAATTTACTTATCGATTTTTAGACAACGCAATAAATTTTTTGGAATTTATTATTAACTCGGGGAATTTCAACACGATAAATAAAATCTTTGGAGCTTCTTAAGGTAACTTTTCATTCATTTATGATATTCTTATGGTCTGTCTGGATAGATTTCGGTACGTTGGAGTTCTCGCATTTGTTAGCGGATAATTAGGCAAATAATTTTTGGGAGATCTAGTAGGTATTAATTTCTATAATTCCATCATTTAAATTTGCAGGAAGCACAGAAAAGAACTGACAGTCGTGGGTCGAGAAGTCAATGGACACTTTTAATTGGTAATTCTGTTTCTGTCCCAAGAACTCTCTCGAATCCTTCCGGCGTAATTATACTCATACATCTCAGTTTGTGATCAATATAATGCTTTCTTATTTGTTTTATTTGGTGGTGGTTTCGTACAATATTTTATTAATTAGGGCTTATTTTTGATATTTTATTGGCGATCCTTTCGTTTAATTCATATCTGAAATTTAAATTCGTAAATTTGATGGCGGAAAGAGGTCGTAGGCCTATCGCAAATATTAAGTCCAAATTTTTCTCTACTTTTTATCCTATTGAGTAATAAGGTGCACTAAGTTCCTGGTAGTTACTTAAGTTTGTAATTTATTCACGGATCATCTATTATTGTGGGTTCTTGATAACTTTTCTATAAATTTAACTCTGCCTTTAGGGTTTAAAAATCATATTCGTATTTAATTCAAATTGTTAACAACGATTTCATTTTAATTATTCCCCGTTACATTCCTTTAATTGACCCTAGGCGCATTGTGTTCGTATTATATTTAATGAGTGCCCACTGGACTACTCGGTGTGGTGATTTTGAGCCGTATGTAGATTAGTTTAGGTCGAATTTACAGAAAACGAGGAAGTAGCCAAAAGACCACCTCATTATTTCTCCTTTCTTCTATACGGAATGATATTGACGTTCCAATCCCTGCGTTCCGCACGCCGGGTCTTCACGGGCACAGATCATCGGCGATATTCCACGCACTTACACGAATCTGAATAATATGTGGATTTTACTAACTTGTGATGTGTCTTGGCTGTGGGCCGGAAAAATTTCGACAATAAAATAACTAATGAAAAATAAACTGATTTTAGGTTTTATAAATATTTATTAAAATATTAAAAACAATATACCAAATTACTTACTAAAGCATAACATCATACCAAATAAAAATACTACTCTCCCCACGTCGACATCCAAGCAGAGCTCCAAATGAGGTTGCGAGGACGTGACGGGGAGAGAGAGTTTCCAAATAAACTCTCACTCACCTAAAATAGATTTAAAAGTATCGAGTGATTTCAAAAATTCAAAATATAATTTTCAAAAACGATTCAAAAATGGTTAAATTTTATGTGAAAATGCATCGGTATATATACCTATTTTCTGTCCCTAACCTCGCGTGTTCTTTTTGATTTAGTAAAACAAAATTCGATCTTGATATTTTCTAGTGTATTCTAATCTTAATTTTTATTATTTTCTAATTTATTTTGATAATTTTTTATTTGAAATTTTTATTGAATTATTTCTAATTCAAATTCTTTGATTTAAATTTCATTTTCATGAAATTTTTCATTTTTGTTAAATTATCAGATTTCGGTCGAATTTGTTGGGTTTTCTAGTTATGTTTATATTTATATCGTGCGGGTCTTGGTGCTTTTTGTTATTATTTTAATTTATTTCTATGTTTATTATTTTATATGTAGTTGCTTTTTTTTCCTCATATTTTGCTAGGTTTAATTGATGTTTTCATGGGTTTGATTTTAAAGTTGTAGGTTATATTTCCATGTGTGTTACCGATTCATTTAAACATTTTACAAGGCCGTTTGTGTTCTGGCCTAACAGAGAGCTATATAATACTTTTATACCGGAATAGAATTTGTTATTACACAAAAAAAATCTTTATAATTCTTCTAGATGTTAGTCTATATATTTTTCGTTTATTGTGTTATAAAACCTTCTATTTAACCTTTCCCAGGACCTCAACACTACTCTTTCGAGGGTCGGGCGATAAGATTTAGGAAGGGAAGAATACTGGGCAGGTCTGGTTACTACCGGCACCGCGGCTTCCCCCATTAACAACCGGTTCGATCCGGGGTATCGAAATAAAAACAATTTGATTTTGCTTCTTGTCTGCATGTAAGTCGATTAAAATTGGTTTAATGTGCTTTTTAAGTTTATATTCTTCTATGGTGGATGTTCAACAATAATTGAAATCCGTCAAATCCATCGATCATAAAAGAATACTCTTTAAAGCCTTTTCAAAAACAAAATTCCCTTTTAAAAAAAAATCAAAATAAATAACAAAAAAATTCATTAATAGCTATCATATTAATCATATAGAAAGAACAATAAATGAAAATTACTTCGTTTCAACTAATAGTGACTGTAAAAAATGACAAATGACTAAATGCATTAAATTTTGCTCAGCCAGCACTGCCTTTTATATCATGATTGTTTGTGTGTGTGTTTTGATGCAGTAAAACAAGGAATTTCTTGAATATTCCAAAATTATAAAAATTTTTATTCTTTTTGATTTAAATTTTTACATTTTTATCTCAAGATTTTTATTAAATTTTTATTTATTTTATTTTTCTTTAAATTTCCATTTTTAACTAATTTTTAAATTTTCTGCTCAAAACCACACAGGCATTATCGTGCTGGCTAAACAAATTAAAAGAAAAGGAATTTTTATCAGTTTTTGCCCAACATAACTAATAGATTTGCTCTAGGAATTACACAATGTAAAATGATCATGTTTGGATTTTCGTCTTTTATTAGCTTTAAGCATCTACTTTTTTTACTCATAATATTGGGGGCACCATCCACAGCGCAAGATAATATATTTTTTAAAGGTATGTTATTAAAATCTAAGTACGTTTTCAGGCCGGTATAAATATCCTTGAAAGTAGTTGTACTTTCCAGCGACTTACAAAACAACATTTCTAAAAATCCACCATTATCAATTTATCTTTCATAAGCAATAAGTAATGAGATGTGATAACTAACCTTAAGAGTACAATTGATTGTTGTAATATAATTGGCAAATAAGCATGGCAATGTCGTTCTTTTCTCAGACTTAGTTTATCACTGAAATTTATTACTAAAAATATTATTTAAATCAATTAATTTAATATTGACATAGTCAATTACGGTTAAATGTACTGACATCTACTGCACTCACCTAAATCATTTCAGACAATTTTTGACATGTTCTTGTAAATGCATTAGCAGAAGAATCTCATATAGAAACCAGTGCATTTTTAAAACGAAAATTCCTAGAATTGAGTGGAAATTTTGAGTGGACCAAATTTCAGAAAAAAATATGGTGATAGGAAATGTAAATTTGGATACATAAGTTGTTCTCGAAAGATGAATTCAAAGAATAGAAAAATGCGGGACCTTAAAGTGAGAAAGTACAAATAACAAGAAATTGGTTTCAGCATATTCAGTTGAATAAACCCTTCGCCACAAGAGGGTTTATGAAATTTCGACTGAAGAATCAGATTGATAACTCTGAGAGATGCCGTGTATTCAAGAAGTATCAATATCGTTTTCTTTGTGAAATTATGGAACCAACCGGAATATATAACCGAGACGCTTGTAATGCAATTATTGCTTGTTTACAATATATGCATCTCAATACGCAAGAAAATTTGCTGATGCCATCAAAATTGAGTATCACTGTATTTCCAATCAAGAATTACTATGCATTGGTTTTAATGGACGAATTGATGAAATCAAGTTGTATGATTGAAAAATATCCAAAAATACCTTTGTACCACTACTAAGGTGGCCCTTAGCATAGGGCAAAAAATGAAATTCATAATTTGAATTCTGGCACCCATCCAATCTGTGCCAAATATTGAAATAATGAATTGTGTAACACATCATTACAATTGAAGAATATTTAGAGGTGGCCCTCAGGCATTGAAGTTTTGAATGTACCACAATTTCAAGCTCGATAGTCGATATTGCAAATTGTTAAAGGTTTCTTACATTTTTAAATCACATTTATTCTACACACAACAGCCTGAACAGGTTAGTTTACTGTACAATAAATAAACAATGATGTCACTGATTCAGAAATAGCTCCAACTGAAAATGTTAAGAATTATGTCTCTCTGCCAACTGTTCTTTGCTGTATTATTATTTCACAACATTCACAATTTTACAGTGTCAGATTGTTGACCACTAGCACAAGTCGCCAGGTTTCGTTTGGTACAGTCAGGGAACTGGCGCCTATGTTCATTCACAATTTGGAGAAGGAACTGGAATTGATCTTCATTCTTGGTCAATTTCTTATTAAAATCCTGAATGAGAGCAACTTCACGCTCAGCCCTGTCATTGACGACTGCCAAGCTCTTGACAATGCCCAGCGCTCGCGTGTATGACTCATCTTGTTCCCAATCAGGTGGATCCTTGTTGACCAATGTTACAGGTAGATCAAGCAACTGGAATAGTTTCTTGGAGTTCACTGTGCAGAACTGTTCCAAACCTCGTTTTCCCAGGAATGCATCGGATTTTATGCTGGGTCGCTTCGATGGATGACCTGGAGCTTCTTCGTCCATTGCAGCAATCATTAGCCTCTTGGAGTCATGTGATAGTCTGAAGTCAAACAGACCCAGACCAATAAGCTCTTCGGACAAGTACCACATATGTAGCCCGAGCTTCTTGCTGGTAGCAGCAGAAATAGCCGCATGCGGATAGCTCCTAAGTTGTCCCATAAGCGTGAAGTCATTCAGAGGTGCTTCAACAGCCAGTGGTGCAGTCATCCAGGCTTTGAGGTGGATGACAACGGAAAAAGTGGCGACATCACAAATACCACGCTCTTCTGAAGCAGTCATCTTAAACTGACTGCGAAAGAGAAACATTTTGATTGAGTAGATAACTTTCGCCATCCATCGTGCCCGATGCATTGCACCAGGCACCTGAAATCGAATTCCGCGATCAGGAACATCTCCAAGAAATATGACTGCAAGCTCCAGAAATTCTCTGTAGTCATCTCTTGGATGTTCAGCTTGCAAATATGTTCTGGCAAAACTCAGGATGTCAGAACGATATGGTGCAACTAACAACTCAACCGACGGGTCTGAAGAAGCAACCTGAAAACCGTCACGATCTATGAATTGCCAGTAATCTCTGAACCTCTTGAATATCTGAATTTCCGGCCCAGATAAAGTGCCAACTGATGTTGTCTCAAATGCAGCCCCAACTATTAACTCCATAATGCGGTGACGACAGGCCAGGTATAGAAGATCTTTGTTTAGTTTGTGCTCGATCAGAGAACATGCTCCTGAACGATGACCAGTATTAGATGATGTCGTGTCAAAACAAACTGCAGCGACCTGCTCTGCAACACCCCACTCTTCCAAACATTGAACGACTGCAGATGCTTGTGCTTCACTTGTCCCAGCTGACAGCTTTGGGACGCCAAGTAACTGTTCGACTCCAACACCTGAGATAAGGACTGGAAGACGGTCGACATGTTCATGTGTCGATAAGTCTTCCATCAGCTTGCCGTCCCAGGGAACCGTTAAAGGTACAGTTGTTGAAAACTCTGATCACAGACAGCTCGATCTGGCAGCCCGATGACTTGCTCTAGCGCGATGTATTGGTCCACTACACTATGTAATAGTCTCATTTCCAGATAGACCTTAAGTAGATCACGTGTCACGACAAAGTGATAAAGCAAGAGATATTGTTGGTGAAATTATGTTAGTTATACGTGAGAGGCGTTCAACTGACTCCTTATAATCGGTGGTATGTGATGGAACAAATATTAATACAGTAGAAGAAAATAGTGTTGTCCGACAACTCGAAATTTCGTTACCTCGTGCCATTCAATGAACGGTTTGCATGCTTCACCTCAATAAGCTTGATTTTCGAGCTGTCTTTTACCATATTGATGGTTAAACATATAGGCCAAAATCATTTAAAGGCCAATCGGTTGCCGTGTAAATTTTGAACCTTCAGGAATTTTTAGTATCATTTTATATATATGATTTTTAAAGATGAAATTTTTAGTATAATTTTTAATATATAATTTAAAATATAATTTTTCAAATAAATTTTTATATGATTTTTAAATAGAATTTTTAGCATGATTTTTAAGTTAAATTTTTAGTATAATTTTACAATGAGTATTTTTTTTACATAAAATTATTATACTTGAATATAAAATGATAAAATTTTTGTTGTATTTTTAAATATTATTTTTAAACATTAATTTAAAATAATTAAACTAATTAAATTAAAGTAAATAAATTATAGTATTTTTGACAATAATACTCTTCCATTTTTTTGTGACATTTTGTATTATGATCTTTTAATTGGCAATAGTTAGGGTATAATTTACTTAGTAATAAAAATTATTTAATTTTTTATTAAATTATTTATTAAAATAAATGCACAAGTATGCTACCAATCAAAATCGATTATTTACTATAAATAAAAATTATTTTGTATGAAAAAAAGCAAGAATGTCTAAAGTATATGAACTATTCCTAGAAGTACAGCTGTTATTGGGATGACATTTAAGCCTCCTGTTCAATACCTTCAATACAGTATGAACTATTTAAATTTCCCTATTACATATACATTCAAAGTAATATTTATTTTAATTTAATTTGATTAATTATTTTTTTTAGGAATTGGTTAATTTAAAAGCTTATGATTACAATATTATGATTGGAAATATTGAAGATGAAGATCGAAAAAATATTACAGATATTCTCCATTTGTTGAATAGCGATATGGTTTTTTATGAAAAATTTACATTTATTAATTGTGAAAGCCAATTGAAGGAACAAGTAAAGGATAATAAAAAATATAAAATTCGGATAATTATTAAAGGAGTCAAGATTAACAAATCTATTATCAAACCTATTTGGAAAATCCAAAATGTTGAATAAATTTTTATCTTTTGTAAAGTTGAGTTTTGTTGATTTTTATAATTTGTAACTAATAGTAAACTAAACACGTCATTTAAAAAAAACCCAAGAGCTTACCTCGAGTATCTAGTATTTTAATAAAATTTTTGATTAGTTGTTGAATAATTATTATAAGAAATTTGATGTCTTGCATGTTATGTGTTTATTCTTCACATAAAAACAATCAATGGGTCTGCCCTTATTTTGATAAGAAATAAATGATATATATATATATATATGTGTGATACTTTTAAAAAACTCAATTAATACATACATTTTCTTTGTAAAATTCTATTGTCCTCCTCTGAATCTGAGAATTGAAAATTTATATCTAAAAATTATTAAATCAATTAATTTATCAATTAAAAAATTATTAATTGATTCGATATTTGTTAGTATTGGTTGATAACCTAATAATAAATTAAAATGAATTTAATATAAATATTAATCTTACTTAAATTTTGATATCCACCTATGAATTGTGAATAATTTGTGTAAACTAAAAATAAATTAAAATAAATTTAATATGAATTATAATGTTACTTAAATTTTGATAACTTTGATCATTTTGGATGTTTTGTGGGTAAACTAATAATTAATTAAAATAAATTTAATATAAATACTAATCTTACTTAAATTTTGATAACCCACAACATTTTGGATGCTTTGTGGGTAATTTGTGTAACCTAAAAATAAATTAAAATAAATTTAATATAAATTATAATCTTACTTAAATTTTGATAACTCGCATCATTTTGGATGTTTTGTGGGTAATTTGTGTAACCTAATAATAAATTAAAATAAATTTAATATAAATACTAATCTTACTTAAATTTTGATAACTCGCATCATTTGGATGTTTTGTGGATAATTTGTGTAATCTTAACATAAAATTTAATAAAAATATAAAATTTTACTTAAATAGTAATTTTGGGGGTAATATTCACTATAACTTTGTGTTGAAGTTCCATTGGTTTGATAATTTAATAAATTATCTAAATTTGATTTAATTTAATTTAATAAAAAAATTTTAATTACTTGTTAAATTTTCGTAATTATTGCAGTTCATTTCCTAAATTACATAATAATATTAATTAAAAATTTAAAAGAAAAATTAAACTTACAAATTAAACGGGTTTGTAAATTATGATAAATTATAAAAATGTTTTTCGATATATTCAAATGTGTGTGTATTTATTTTTTCCACCAATCAAAATCAACACATCCGCACTTGTATTAATCAACACACATTACCAATCTACATGTACACAAAATCATATTAGTGGTGGGTTACAGGGTTTCATTGTTTGTTTGAACTAATCGGCGGTTGCCCTCGTAACACCATACAAAATGATACTAATCGCCACTTGGCACCCGTTGCTAAGCAACGTTGGTAATGTGTTCAAGTGGTGGATTGCCCGCAAAAATTGAGTACCATGTGCTAGTACTGTAGTTGCTCGGACAACCCTCAGGTTCACGAGCTGTCGATAGAAGACCTGCGCTCGCTTAGCTCTGTCCCTGTGGAAGTATATTCATGAGCGAATGTGGAGAGATGACTTAAAGTTGTGACGCGGGTACTCATAATAATGTCTACGTGTAAGCACCTTTTAAGAAGAACTGTAACCGTAAGCACAACTATTTTATTTTAAATCGACAGAAATGTGAATTATCAACAGTTAATGCGACGGTTTTGATTGCTGAGCAGCTCGGCGTCGAGCACGTTCTTTGCGTCCCGGCCGACGATTTATTGGTTGAGTTGAGGACTGCTCTACTGGTTGAGGGTCTTTCTGTATCCTCTGTGTCGGGGCGAATATGAGCGGGTAGGTGACCGCTTCCCCCTCCCGACAAACAGCTAGGGCCACTTCTAATCCTCGTATCTGGGTGCGCAGGCTCTGATTGAGCTGTCGCTCTTCGGCCCAACCTTTCTGTGCTGCAGATATTCGATGGTACAACATTTTGACTCTTTTCGGGTCCGACCAAGTCGCTTTGATCTGTTGGACCTCTCTTGTCAGTTGGAGTATTTGATGGAGGAGATCCGCATTTGTGCTCCGCGCGCGATCTAATTCCGCTTGTAATATTTGGTTAGTGGCCATAACTATAATGGATAAGTTCGTTAAATTTACTGTTAATAATTTATACAAGTTATTTTTATCATTAACGCAAACATATCAATTGAAGCGAATATTCTTAAACAAATGAGCAAACGTAAAAACGGGGTAAAGAACATTTCTATTTCACTAAATAACAAACATCAAACTAGTTCATACAAATTGTTAGAGTCTCTGGAGTTCTAATTTCTTCGGAAAGGACTTCCTTCGGCTCTTTCTCGGAGGAACTACTGGGTATGGGCGTCGGGTATCTCGGACTGGACGAGGTGGGTATGCTTCTGCGATTCGCCCGGCGAGGATGTCATCTTCTACGTTGGCGAGATACATCCTCGCCTTGACCACCTGTAGGTCCACTTGTTCCTGCACCCGTTCCCATTGGGTGGGGAGTTCTCGCGCATTCATGTACGTTTCTGCGGCCGGGTATTGTTGTCCGGCGAGTCCGCATGGGTCGCTGTTTAGGCCCAGTACCCTCCAGATAGTGGGGTACGGCCACCGTTGTTGAATCCTATCGAATATGTCTCGTTTTGACTGTGGTTCCTCCCGGCATTGGTCGTCGGGCATTTGGATGTCAGTCCTTTCGATCGGCATATTCTAAAACGCATCAAAATCAAATACTGGCGTATATAATGAGAAAACAGTTTCATTTCGATAATCTCTCGGGTTGGGTATCCAACTCACTAACTACCAGGTTACTATTATCATGCAGATTGGGTCACTTTGTGGGTCTGGTTCCTTAAGGTGCACTCCTTTATAGGGAAACTATATGATTAATCGTATGGATGTGGTAACCTGATGTTTAACTTAGTCGATATATGCGTCTTAACATAAAAGTTTTTCATGTAGGCGGATACTCGTACGTTGACTTAAGGGAATTTGGACATTGATTTAAAGTTTGTTTACTAACTTTAACTACAGTTGCTCGCATTTTAAGATTTAGGCCGGATGTTGATCCGAGATAACTTGGTCGCGTGTAGGTGTATCCTGGTGGGCGAATGATTTCCGGCGGATTTTACCATTACAACTTAAGCGGTTGACTAAAGGTGAATTACGTTGTTTACATCCGGTGATTGTATGATTCGTGTCGTATTTTTAGAATTACTGGTCAAATGTTCGCCTACACCTGATTATCTCAATTTCCGGTAAGTTATTTCGTTGACTAGTTTAAATGTACTTTATTAGCAACTTTTAGGAAAACTTCTACGCTTATCGAGGTTTCTAAATAGATGCGATACCCTTTTATTGGAATAACTTCGCTATGTGGAATTTTGTTTGTTCAATACAAATTTTCGCTTGTCTTAAACTTTGGTGTTTTTTCAATTATATTGATTTAATTTACGTAAATATTCATTCACTTTACCGCTAATCAACTTGCTATAAATCCTGCATTTACGATAATTGAAGAAACCTATTTGATAGATTTGTGGATTGTTTTAATTCTAGTTAAGAGATGATATATTATCGGTAATTAATATCGACATCTGTTATTCCGATTTCTACTAGTCTTCCCTAAGGCTGTTTGGATCAACTATTACCACAAAGTTATTTTAATGCTAATCGTTTTAAATCCGTGAATCCAGTTTTACTTTAATTTACATTTTTACGGTTATTCAATTCATCTCTAACCTTAACCTATGAGTTACTTTAATCCACTAACCATAGCTCGTTACGGAATTTATTGTATTTATTCTTATTCAATATTTTACTTTACCAAAACTAGATTATTTGGGTTTTACTCAATGGTTATTTGCACTAACTTAATCATTTTTACTGTTATCAATAAATTGTTTCAATTTAATAAACGATATATTTATTTTTATTCATTTTATTTTTAATCAATAATTTAATCTAAATACTTGATTTGCTCAATCACTTCTTCAATTTTATCAAAATGAATTAACGGTGAATTATGTGGGGTGACATTAAATTTTAATCAACAATTAAGTTAAGGGATTTCATACTGTTATTCAAAAATCGTTTTACCTTTAATTGATACGTTTCTTTATTTGAAACAATGAATTCGATTCTTAACTGCTTTTATTTTTATCGGGGTTGATTTGGATCAGATCAACACATTACTCGTTCTTACCCAAAGATCAGATTGCTTTTATTGAAATGAATTATAATGAATTAGCTGATGAACTTATTTGCCATTACCCTAATCAACCATTTACGAGCATTTAAATTATCTTTACCCCATATTTACTTTAATTTTTAGCCATAAAACTCTTTACTTTTACAATCAATGGTTGCTCTAAATTTTATCAATAATCTCAATTTAATCGAATTCAATGATTCCCAATAAATTTTATTTATTTCAAAATGTTAATCCAAAATAGTTATAACAACGATTTCAGTTAATTTAACCCAAGTACCCTTCCCCTTTAATAGGCCTTAGACGCATATTGTGTTCATATTATATTTATTGAGTGCCCACTGGACTACTCGGTGTGATAATTTTAAGCCGTATGTAACATAAATTTAGGTCGATTTTACAGAATTGAAAAACGAGGAAGCAGCCAGAGACTTCTTCCTTATTTCTCGCTTCAGCTATAGGGATAATATTGACGTTCCGACCCCTGCGTTTCTCAACGCCGAGTCTTCACGGGTACATATCATTGGCGATTTTCCACGCACTTACATGCATCTGTACTATGTTGATTTTACTATCTTGCGTGATGTGTCGGCTGTGGGCCGGAAAAATTTCGACATTTCAATTTAGTTTATAAAAAAAATATATATCAAATAATTCATGTATATTAATAATATTTATTAATTAGGACAAAATAACAGAATTACCCTTCATAACCATTCCAAATATTTCAAATAATAGCATAAAATATCATAACAGAAAGCATAAATGCCTCTCTCCCCACGTCGCCATGGAAAGAGGGCTCCAACCAAAATATTTCTCACCTAAAATCAATTGAATTAGCTCAAATAGCTTGAAAATAAGGTTCTAAAATAGCTTCACAACGATTGGAAAATAAGATTTCAAAATAGTCTAAAATCAATTGAATTAGCTCAAATAGCTCGAAAATAAGGTTCTAAAATAGCTTCACACCGATTGGAAAATAAGATTTCAAAATAGTCTAAAATCAATTGAATTAGCTCAAATAGCTCGAAAATAAGGTTCTAAAATAGCTTCCCAACGATTGGAAAATAAGATTTCAAAATAGTCTACAAACGATTTCAAATAGTTTTAAAATAGTTTCTAAAAATGGTTTTAATCAGTTTGAAAATATGGTTAGTTTTCAAAAATGGTTAAAGTCCAAAATTGGTTTGAAAAATGGTTAGTTAAATGTGAAAATGGATCAGTATATATACCTATTTGTGTGACGTGTGAAATTTGATGCAGTAAAACAAAATTCGACCTTGTTATTTTCTAGCAAATTCTATTATTTATTTTTAATATTTTTTGATTTATTTTTATAATTTTTTATTTAGAATTTTTATTGAATTATTACTAATTCAATTTTTCGATTTAAATTTCACTTTAATGAACTTTAATTGATTTTTTCAATTTCGTCGAATTTGTTGTGTTTTCTTGTTATATTTGTATAGATATCGTGCGAATCTTGGTGCATTTTGTTAATATTTTAATTTATTTTTATGTTTATTATTTTATATTTAATTCTTTTATTTCTCAGATTTTATCGGGTTTACTTGATGTTTCAGTGGGTTTATTTAAATTGCGTGTTATTTTTGCGTGTGTGTTTCTGATCCATTTAAACATTTTCCAAGGCCGTTTACGTTCTGGCCCAACATTAGGAAATAAACACAATGATACAAGATTTATTTAGAGAACATTGATTTTAACCAAGCTAACAATGTTGGCCACAAGTTTTTGTCAACGGATTCTGATATCGAATTCGATTGTATTCAATTGGCATCAACATTGATTCTAGTTTTGATATCAATAAAGGAGGATAATAGAATCCCATTGGATCAAATTCATATATTTTATCTGGTTTCACGTAAATAGCTAGCCAATGTTCTCCACCGAGATTAGCTGATTGAGTATTTACAATCAAAGATTTGTTGTTATTAATATATGGAATTTTGTCCAATGGAAAAACACCAATAAAATTTTTCCCAATCAGTTTTGTAGCAATAGTTTGTATCTGAATAGAACTAAAAATAAATTAAATTAACTAATTAATTAAATTACTTACTTCATTTTTAACCATAACTAATAATACTTTGGTTTATAGTGTGTTCAACAATCTTTGTCAAACAAGTACTGTACGGCTTGATGTGATTTGAATTTCTTTTTCAAATACTCCGTATACAAGTACTGATACAGATTCGGTTAATGGATTTTCAAATTTTATATCCAATCGTAAATTTCCACTTTGAGGTAACTGACTTTGATTAAGATCGAAATCAGGTGCCAATACAAATGTAAAAAAGGGATATTTATTTTTAAAGTCTGACAAGGTAATACCACAATTCATATTTGTATTAAGATAACCCATATTCCTAACAATACTTTGCATATAACTAGAACTATAATTATCATTGGCAAAATCTTGACTATATTTTTCACGATAATCATTTCCTTTACTTAATGTTAAAGACTTGACATTAAAGTGTTCAAATATTGAAAATGTTTCCAAATACGATCCTCCATATCTTTTCTTCCCTTGGAAAGCAACAAAAATAAAATTTGGTAGTCGTCTATCACCAAATATTTGCTCCTTATAAAATGAAGATGAACCCATTAGCAATGAAAATTGAACAACTTCATTACTTTTCATTGGATAAATTGCATTTCTATTAGCAAGCCCAATTCGATGATCAGCTAAAACTGACGGTTCAACACGAACTTTTCTAACCATCAAATTTGCATCTAATAATATTATTTGTGGAATTATTTTTGTACATGCTAAACTTCTTTCAGTATTGGATCTTGTTAATTTAATTTGAATACTAACACCAGGTAATAAATATTTTGGTTGATCAAAGAAATCTAATTGAAGTAGGGAACACTGATTGGTTTTGATTTTGAAATCCAAATTTTTCTTTTTGAATCATTTTCTTCATAACCCATTCCACCTAAACAAGTATGTTTTGTATCGTGATTGTAATTAATAATAGTTTCAATCATTGCCTTGTGTGCGAATACATCATTACTTCCTTCAATTTTAGTAGAATTAAAAATTACTTCAACATCTTTAAAGAGTTTGGAAAAAGAAATTGTTTGCAGTAACATCTGATTCATTAGATAAATTTTCCCAATTGCTATTTACAACTTTCATTTGAATGTAGAGTAATGTATCGTTCAAATCCAAGTATTCAGTTTGAGAGCTATTGATGCAAAATTGAATTGAAGTGTTTCCTGGATCTGTAATTGAATTCACCCTATAAATATCTTCAAAAGAACCATTTTCAATCACTGCTTGAGAAGATTTTCTATCAAAGATGCATAATTCTTATTTTGAGCTAATCATGACTGGAATATAGTTCCGTATCCTTTCATTCTTTTGTTTATATATTTCTTGCTAATTTTTCGACGTTTAATTGTTCCTCCTTTTTGTTCTTTATTAAATACATCAGAAACTTTGTTAATAACAGAAGGTAAGTGTTCCATTACAGAGGGCATAGAATCTTTAATTTCAGATATTGCATTTGATTTTAAAGCAGGTAAGATTTGAAAATTAAGTTTTATTACGTCATTAGCAGTTTTCATACCAAAATTTACACTGTAATCACGAAAATTGGTTTCTATATTGTTTATATATGAGGATGATACTGGCAAATACATTTGATTATTCTCAATGAATTGAACAAGATCGTCTTTTTTATGTTTTTCTATTCAAACACATTTAAGAAGGAGAACACTTAATTAGTCCACCAAAATTGGTTCAATAATATTTGTATAAATCATAATTTGTATATTTCTTTGCATTATAGTTGGTAAACTAGATCCAACAATGATCTTTTCACTATAAGATTTTTCAATTAATACCAAACTAAGAGCCAACAGTTTACTAAATTTAACACTACTAACATCATCTTCCGATTCAATTTTAACAAGTTGACCTTGTTTAATTTCACAAGATTTGAACGGATGGGGATAAGATGTCATTAACTGATCAGTGACTTGTGAAATTTCAGTAATGAATAAATTTTCTTTAAATGTCTCGGTATACTCTACATCATAATAATAAGTTATAGTTAATCGTATAGTTTCAAATTTTGATTTCTTATTTGGTAGACGTATCTGATTCAATTCATCATTAAAATCTACTTTTTTTATTAAATCCCAAGCAATTAGCTTCTTCAATACTATCAAATGTTACTTTGAATGGAAAATATTTACAATTTATGTTCAAAATTTTATTGTCAATATATATCAGATAAAATGTAGAGTTGTGACTAATTGTATAGTTTCCTTTAATATAATAAAAATATTCATAACTATTATGTAATGCACTCTTAATATATTTAATATAAGAGTTGTTATAAAATGGAAAATTATTGTACACAAAAGTGAATTCAGTTAAAGCAACTTCCCAATCCCCATCCAAGTAAATCTGATTTGGAAATTCTACATTAAACTTTCCAGCTTCATTATTTAGAAATGTAAGTGGACAACTATTACTGGGTAAATTCAAGTAAAAATCTTTTTTGTTTATTTATTTTTCTAAAATTTAACGATAAATGTGTTTTGGTATCTTTGATAAATTTAATTAATCTCCCACTATCATCTCGAATATTTATTTCAATGATGCTATAGTTGAATACGATACTGGAAGGTACATTGGATTCTTCATTTCTATTTTATAATATTTTTTAATCCAAATAGATTTTAATAGTGGAACTCTAACATCATCAACATTTATTGGTTCAATAATATTTGAATAAATGAACATTTGTTGATGATGATGTAATAATTTTGGAATTTTAGTGCCTAGTATATTTTTTTCTGAAAATTTTAATCCCAAAGATTTAGCTAAATTTGTGTCAAAAGATATATTTGAAATGTCATCTGCAAGTGTTATTTTGACCAATTCATTATTTTGAATTATCAATTCTTTAAAAGGAGAAGGATTAAATGACAACAAATGACCTTGTAATTCTGATAAAGTGTTTATGAATAAATTATCTTCAAAATATTTTTCAAATTTTGATTTTTCTTCATAACTTATAATTACCTAAATTGTTCCATAACACTATCATCTGTAAATTTTGGTAATTTTATTCGACAATGATCCTCTTCACAAATAATTGATGTAGATTTTAGTCCAAAACTAAACGCATGTTGAATATCAGGGAATGTTACTTTAAATGGAATATGTGGACAGACAATAACCAAATTCTCATATTTTTCAATAAATATGTCAACATCTGGAGTATATTTTGGATTTATTAATTCATAAGTATAATTTTGATTATTTAATTTCAAATACTTTTTTTCACTACCACTCTTTATCGATTCATATCGTAGACAAGAATTACTATAATACGGAAAAGGATTATGCACAAAGTGAAATCAATCAAAGCAACTTCCCATTCACCATCTAAGTACACAGAATTTACTTGTGCATTAAAATTAGCCTTGTTATTACGATAAATAAGTGGACAACTATTACTAGGCAAAATCATATAAAACTGGTTTTCTTTCATAATATTTAATTAATCAATTAAAATGAGGATATCCAAGTCGGAGTTTCATATCCATGCCACTTAACGTAGTATTGTTTATATTTACCAACATTTTTGGTTTTTAAAATCTTTTGAATTCTAAATATTGTTGGGATTGAAATGACTTGGAGTTCTTGTTCGTAGAATTTTCCGCTGATTTCTTTATTCTCATGATCAGCTATTAAATACATTACAGGATTCTGTTTTGTATCTATTTTCTTTATTTCATATACTTCATCGCTCCAATTGTTGTCAAAATTCTTGATGAACGGAGAAGTACTGATTTTACTAATTCTTACATGATCACCAACCTTGTCTTTTGGCTTATCTATTTTTTCTTTCTTTAATGTTTGGTCTTTGTTGTTAATGACAACTCTGTCTGTAATGTCAACAGGGCTGAGACCATTTAATCCTTTATGTGGCGAATGATTGTAACTAAAAATAATTTTCGGTAAAACATGTATCCAAGTTTTATTACCTTGATGCACAAAGTATTTTTTCAATCTTTCTCTCAAAGTTCGATTAAATCTTTCCACATAACAAGCTTTGAATTGCGAGAATACAGAGTAATGATTGGCTTTGATAACTTTTACTTTGCTATTATAAAATTCTTTACCTAAAATAAATTAAATTAAATAATTAATTAAATTTATTACCCAAATCAGTCTGTAGATTGTGAGGTTGTCCATCTTTAAACAATTTTTTAATTGCAATCGCCATTTCATTAACAGATTTAGTTTTTGTTGGAATAGCACGGGCATATCTACTGAAAATATCAATACAAGTTAAAATATATTGTAATCCTTGTTGATTTTCGAATAAGGTATCATTTCCATCAAGTCCATTTGCCACAAATCATTGATTCCTCTTGTTTTGTATGGTCTGGTTGTTAATTTTACACCACCAAAACCATCTGGATCTTTTGGGTTTGTCCATATTGTTTTGAGTGGATTTTTGGTTAATGGTTCCTTCATTATTACAACAAGATGTTAAAATATTTAAATCAACTTTATCTAGTTTAGAGTGTTGTAAACCCATTAAGATCTTAAGGATGAAATTGCACTAATTGCCGATAAAACTATAGGAATTAATGTACCCAAGAACCCATCCTTTTGTTTATACATTATTCTTTTCATTAAACTTCATTTTTTAGTGTTTACCAATGATAAAAGGGATCTCTTATGTCTTTGTAATACCACTCTTTTAGCTTTACTAATATTGACATTACCTCGAACTATATTTACAGTATCTTCAAGCAAATTGTCAATAACAAATGGAGGGAAAGCTTGTAAAATTGCTATTCTTTTATTATTTTGGGCCTTTACCAATACATTGAAATATGGTAGACTACGTTCAAATTTCATGTTTAATATTTACAATCATTTATTATTGTTTATAATTTGATCCACTGCTTTTTCTTGAAATTCTTCTTGAAATTCTTTTTTAGAATCTTCTTTACTTTTGATTTGATTTTACGAATAACTTTTTTGGATTGAATTTCGTTTTTGACAAGTACTTTTTTAAAAGACATGATTGATAATCATTTATTGTTTTCAATTTTGTTTATAAATCCTAGCACCTTTTTCATTAAAAATATCTGTTCGGATACGTAAATCGTCACTACATAGTTGTGTAAAGTCAAAGAATAAATATCCGTGGGGAACACTTGTAGCATCTTGGAATGATTCAATTAAAAATTTTCTATTGTTTGGATAAGCTTGCCTGGCTAAGAAATCGATAATCGTTTGATCGCGAGGATTTTTGAAAATAACTAGGTATTGAACATTTAAATTACGAGTTCGATGACTTCCTCCTTGATGAAATAAATTTTGTGTTATGAAAATAACAGTAACTCCGCAATATCTACTGATTTTTGTGAACAAGTTATCGAAATCTTTTTCCTTATTTGCTTCTTGATACAAATCATCTATAATTATTACATCGCCTCGACGTAACCTAGACGACCAGTTTTTATCAAATCCCTTAACTATTGTCATTTTCAATTTACAAAACTGTTTTCAATTCATGTTCTTCGTCTGCACCCCTATGCCAATATATTTTATTGAATTTTGATTTGAACATGTTTGACGGCAATAAATTACATACAAATAAAGTTTTTCCGCTCCCACTTGGCCCTACAATTTGATATACTGCATCATTTCTTAATTCAATTTAATTTAATTTGTTTATAATTTGATAGATAGCTGAAAATGATTAGTAATATTAATTAAAGAGGAAGATGTGAAGTAACCGGAATGAAGTTCCCGACCGGAAAATGTAGTGGATAGAAGTGGAAAATATCCAATCTTATTCTTCAAGAGCGGAAAATGCAGGATAATGGGATGCAAGAGACCATTACTGGAAGGAGATCTCAAATATCAGATTCAAGATTTATAAATTCAATCATTATCTTTGAATAATGACATGGGTTGTCGAATCAACTTGTATGATTTGTCTACCAAAACAGACAACATTTACGAATCGGATCTGTTTCAAGCATTAAGACTTGTCAAGTATAATCCACTTTGTATGAATGTATTTGCAAGCGGAAAAGTCGTTGTCATGGGGATAAAAACACCGGAATACAGCAGTCTAGTACAAGAAATATTTAATTTTATAAAACTTTTAATTAATAACCTTAATACCGACGAAGAAATACTAGATTATTTATTAAGCACTGATTGTGTTTAAATAAATTGAATAATCGACGAGCAAGAAGCATACGTATTTGAAACTATTCTGATGAAGATGGAAGAACTCTTTCCGAATATAAAAAACAAGCTTTCGTATTGTGCTCCTGCATATTTGGCTACACGGATCTATCAAATGACAGGAATCAACATTGAAGAAATTGTACGGATGCACTACTAATCAGTTCAAGGAACTGGTTTGAAATGTTTAGATGACTGCATTGTTTGTGCAGATCCCTCAATGTTGACTTGTCCATTGAGATGCAGATGCTGCAGGGACTACAAGAAGAAAGAAGTTGTACATATTTTGTCAGCTGAGCTAAGAAGAGCTTATTATAAGCAGATTTGTGATGATGTAAATTAAATAAATTTTGATCTTTTTACGTATTTATTTTATGTGTTGAGAATTAGTTTTTTACGGACTGTAAAGGAAGTTGTTCGTGTTTCCTCAAAGGGTTTCGGCTACGAAGCAAGACATGACATGATTGTATCAGCAATAAACTCAAGGAGAAAGTATGAAAATAGAGATATTGAAACCACATAATTTGATCTGCTATTTTCGTATTCAGTATTCAACCTAACACTATCGCTAATGTTTATATTGTGACTTTAAAGTAGTTGAAAAATACCAGTGTAATTTCACTGTGTTTCTTAAATAAACCTGGAGGTACTAGACATTAACCAATTTGAAAGAAAATTTCCATAGAAACTTTGGACAAAAAAATCGACTTTTTAGTAGAGACAAGTTAGTCCTGTAAATTGTGTATCCCATCGACCCGCCTTAATCGATATATAATATAATGTTGTCAGTTGATGTTTCCTTGCGTGTTTGCGTTGATGCGACTTTGATATAGTTTTTATTTGTTTTTATTATATTTTATTTGATTCAGCTAATTTATTTTACTAATTATTAATTAGAATTTTGCTCATAATTATTTTTCGCTAAATAACGTTTTATAAATTAGCTGAATTTTTGGTCAAATTTTTATGTTATCGTGTTATGTCTATATAAATTTAATGCGGTTTTTGGTGCATTTTGTAAATATTTTAGTTTACTTTGTTTCTTGAATTTATATTTTTTTGTATTCTTTCATATCTTGAGGTGTTTATTTGATGTTTTATCTTTGAGTTAAGTCGTTTTGGTGCTTTAGGTTTTGTGTTCTTTTACCGAATTGATAAAACATATTTCAAGACCAACTTGTGCTAGCCCAACAAAATAATAATTTACATAACGAATGATTGTCTTTGGTGGGTTACAGGGTTTCGTTACTTGCTTATCCTCATGGTAGCCCTGGTAACGCCATACAAAAAGATTCTGATCGCCACTTGGCACCCGTTGCTAAGCAACGTTGGTAATGTGTTCAAGTGGTGGATTGTCCGCAAAAATTGAGTATCATTGCTAGTACTATAGTTGCCCGGACAACCCTCGGGTTCACGAGCTGTCGATAGAAGACTTATGCTCGCTTAGCTCTGTCCCTTGTGGAAATTCTAGATCAGGTTCTCAATTAACTGCGGAAAACTAAGACGACGACTCGGCGACAACACGCGCAATTTATTACTTGATGTTTTGGAGTTGGGCTGCTCGACGTCGGGCACGTTCCTTACGTCCCGGTCGACGATTTTTAGTTGGAGGGATAGATTGCTCCACTGGTTGGGCAGTTTTCTGCGGCATTTGAGATGGGGCGAAGACGAGCAGATAGGTTACCGCTTCCCCCTCTCGGCAGACTGCTAGGGCGACTTCGAGTCCCCGGATTTGAGTGCGCAGGCTCTGATTGGGCTGCCGCTCCTCCGTCCAGCCTTGCTGTGCTGCGGTCAGGCGGTGGTACAACGCTTTTACCTTTCCCGGATCCGTCCAGGTTGCTCTAATCTTTGGTCAGTTGGAGGACTTGGTGGAGGAGGTCCGCATTTGTATTTCTCACGCGGTCCAATTCTGCTTGCAATATTTGAGTAGCGGACATAGCTATAAAGAATAAGCTCGTTAACGGTTTCTATAACAATTTATATGATTTATAGCGGGGATTATCTCAAACATATCGATCAAGACGATTATTCACAGACAACCGGTCAAATACAAAGACGGTTATCGAGCAATTCTATTTAAAGCACAAAACAAAAAAAAAATCAAAGTTAGTTCCTATGTATTGTCAGAGCTTTTGAGTTTTCTAATTTTCGTACGGCTTATTTCGATTCTTCCTAGGAGGAACCACAGGGTATGGACGTCGGGTATCACGAATCGGGCGAGGTGGGTATGTTTCTGAAATTCGTCCGGCGAGGATGTCTTCTTCTACATTGGCGAGATACATCCTCGCCTTGACCACCTGTAAATCCACTTGCTCCTGCACCTGTTCCCATTGGGTGAGGAGATTCTGAGCATGGGTATATATCTCTGCCGCTGGGTACTGCTGCCCGGCGAGTCCGCACTGAGCACTTTCTAGGCCTAACAACCTCCAAATTGTGGGGTACGGCCACTGTTGTTGGATTTTCTGAAGAATCTCCGCCTTGGGGGTTGGTTCTCCTCGGGATTGTTCATGGGTTGTTGGAGCGTCATTCCATTTGAACGGCATAATTTCCTACAACAAAATTGCATGAACGTCACTTTCTGGTCTATAAGGAAGTAAAACAGTTAATTTAAATAATTCGTTCGCCTTTCCTGGACGCTAAACTCACTAGGGACTGGTCGTTGCCGTTAGGTTGTCGTGATCAAAGCCTATCGAATGTTTAACTATTGGCGAGTCACATAGTTGAGGGGTAGCGCTTCTATTTTATCTGGTCTAATGAATGTACTAACCATTATGCGTTTCTTTACGACTGAGCTGTACGCCGTTCCCCCTCTAGTGTCCTTATGTCCAGTTACCACTAGTGTCGAGAGTAGTCAGGGTTGATCCGTAAGTTATTATCTGTCTATTAGCGGTTCTCATCGTTCGTAAGTAGTCGTTTAGTGTTGAAGAAATCGTCTCAAGGTTCAACAGACACCAGGTAATTGTACCCCTGTAGTTGGTTGGATTTCACCAGGTCTACTGATTGATTGGGTCATTGGACTAATGTTACGATTACGCTAAGGATATGATTTGGCGGAGTTTCACATCAATTAAATGGGAGGGACCTCGAAATTAGCTATTATTTCGTTTTAGTCAATCGACGTCGATATTCACAGCGACGTACTTTAGCCATGATTCGATCCTGATGGTTATTATTTGTGTCTATGTCATTCAGGTGAGAGGATATCCGCCCTTGCGGTGATTTATTTGTTAGCGAAATTTGTATGAACTTCCGCCGGATAGATCGCGAGTTCGCATCTTCCGGTTGAATTGTCGGACGCGAACGATGTGTATGGACTTACAATTCTTGTCTTATCCGTTTTATGTCGTCTTTAGGTTTATGTCAATTCACATTGTCACTATAATTGGGTATTCTCACTGTGTAACGATTCGATTCTGTTAACTTATTAATTTTGACTGATTTATCTCGTTTACCTACTGCATTTTTGTGCCGCGCACGTATCTCTGGTGTGGAAATTTTGGATGGACTGCTCCTCAATGCTTGCTCACTGGAGTTTATTCTTGGATGTTTTATTTGCGAATTTAGTGGAGATCATGTCATTGTGCATCCATGGCAATCGGCCGTAAGAATTATTTATGTTTGTAAGTTTTCCTTGATCGACTTGTTATATTATAAAGTTTTGTTTCTCGATTTTATGTGTGTATGGATTGACTTCCAATTATTATGACTTATTATTACAAAAATCATCGGAGCTAAGCAACTTAATTTAAGGTTACTGTGATTTTTATACGATCTATCTAATCTCACTGATATCCGCTCGTTGTTAACACCTGATCCTTTAAAATTCGACTTATGCGTTCTTATATTAATGGTTTTAATCTGCCGAATTACTTATCTTTGATCGTAAATCCCTAATCAGCTACCTCATTTAACAAGTTGAAACCATAAATTAATATGATCCAATATTTACTTTGACTCTTAACCGTAAAATAAGTATAATCGATGGTTATTTTAACTTTAAACTTTTGATTTTTCTTGAAATAAGTCGATGATTCAAATGATTCCTATTCATCTTACTTCGAGGAGTGGGGTTGTTGTAACGGTAATAGTACCTTTTATCTAACTTTTAATTGGAACTATTTCAATTACTTTTAAAATTAGGTCTTGTCTAACTTTATCCGCGATCTTGACTTAATTCATTTGTCGAAATCGGCTTTAACTAATGTATTTAAACCATGAATTCAATTTATTTCTGGCAATAAAGTTTACCTAATTTTATTACTTTGATTTACTTCTGGGAATGAATTTTTTGATTCAATTTGACCTTAGGAATGAATTCATCTACTATAATCGAACCACGAATTTAAATTACTGTTAGTCATTAACGTCCGCTAGTTCACCTTTACCATAAGTTTTACCTAACGAGTTAATTTACCTTTTTTTTGTCTAAATTATTTAAAACTTGACATGGGTTTGGGGTACTTCCGGCAATAAGTTTCATTTAAAGCATGAATTTAATTTACCATTAGCACTAAAGGTCATTTCTTTAAAACCCGAAATTAGTTTTTGTAGCATTGAATTTTATCTAAAACATGAGTTTAAATTAGCAAAAAGTTGTATCTAATTTATTTCAAACATTAACACGGAATTAGCTAGATCAACGATTTCAGGTTAAATTATCCCTGTACCCTTTCCCTTTATTAGACCTTAGACGCATATTGTGTTTATATTATATTTACTGAGTGCCCACTGGACTATTCGGTGTACTGATTTTGAGCCGTATGTAATATAAATTTAGGTCGATTTTACAGAAATGAGAAACGAGGAAGCAACCATGGACTCCTTCCTTATTTCTCTTTTCAGCTATAGGGAGAAATATTGACGTTACGACCGCTGCGTTGCGCACGCTGAGTCTTCACGGGTACATATCATTGGCGATTTTCCACGCTCTTACACAAATCTGCACTATGTAGATTTTGCTTTCTTGCATTATGTATTGGCTGTGGGCCGGAAAAATTTCGACAAAATTTATTTGATTTTAGTTTATTTAAATATATAAACAAAAATGTATTAATATTAATAATATTTATTAACCATAAACAAAAATGAACATAGTTACCATACATTGCCAATCCATAAAAATTGCATAAAGTTGCATATGATAAAACAAAAATACCTCTCTCCCCACGCCGACGTCCAAGCAGAGCTCTACCGAGATGCAATGGATGTGACGTGGAAAGAGGGTTCCAACATAAATATTTCTCACCTAAAAATTAAGATCCTGAAGGAAAATTCTTAAAACGATTTCAAAAATAGTTTTTAAAACTGGTTAAAATGGTTCTAAAATTGGTTTCAAAATGGTTTTGAAAATGGTTGAGTTAAATGTGAAAATGGATCAGTATTTATACCTATTTTTCTCGCATGTGAAATTTGATGCAGTAAAACAAAATTCGACCTTGTTATTTTCTAGTAAATTCTATTCTTTAATTTTATTATTTTTTGATTTATTTTTATAATTTTTCATTTAGAATTTTTATTGAATTACTACTAATTCAAATCTTTTTCTTTAAGTTTCATTTTAATGAACTTTTATTAATTTTTCCAATTTTGTCGAATTTGTTGTGTTTTCTTGTTATGTTTGTGTAGGTATCGTGCGAATCTTGGTGCGTTTTGTTATTATTTTAATTTATTTTTATGTTTATTATTTTATTTTTAATTCCCTTTTTTCTCATATTTTATAGGGTTTAATTGGTGTTTAATAGGTTTATTTAAATTGCATGTTGTATTTGCGTGTGTGTTACTGATCCATTTAAACATTCTTCAAGGCCGTTTACGTTCTGGCCCAACATCTTAAAAAGATAAAAAAAATCGAGGCCTATCTAAAATCATAAATGTTATTTGAAATAGCCTACTTTTACTTAAACATTTACCTCATTTAAAACTTCACTTTAATTTTACAACAATATTATTTTTGTTTTAGAAGTATATTTAATTTTATCTATATAAATGTAGATCTATCAAATCAAAATATTGGTATAAATCAAACATTGATAGCCTTTTTGTCTGATTACGGAATTGTGTATCCATTGCTTTTTAGAAACCCAACTTTTAAAACTGGATTAGTTTCATCTCTTGATCACAATATATGGTTTCATTCCAACAATTTTGACATCAAGCAGAACTTTCTCACAGAGAATAGATGCTTATATGCAAGTTTGTTTTATATTTATATTTTTAAATTTATTTTTGTCTTGACTTATGAACGCACATTGAACAGAGAATTAATATGTACTTTATTTAATTTTTTCCCAAATACTTTTCAGTAAAAAAATTTACATTGATTTTATCACCTATGATGGATTAAAGAAAAGTTTAAACTATGGTAAATGACTAGAAATTATTCAAAAACTTCCAAAACCGAAAGCTACCAGTAAACGCGTAATTGCATAAGGATATTGTGCTTCCAAAAGTTCTGTATGAAAGCTTTTGAATTAATGAAAATGTATACTTCAAAGAATCGAAACTTCAACAGAAATCACGAGAGTTTCAATCATTAGAATTGTCCTGAATTTTTGACAAGTTTTACGTTTGAATGGATAAAATACGACGACTTAACCTAGAAATTATTGCAAGAAGTCAATATGAACACATAAATTTTAAATACTTGGACCAATGCAAAATGAATGAAGAAATTGTATGTAAATTCCATTGAAACTAAGGGTTTTGCTTAATGGTTAAGTATTAGGAAAAAACTGGCGCTCTGCAACGCAGAATTTATATTTGAAAAAATTTTTATATTTTAATAATATAAATTTAAATAATGTGAACAAATAAAAATAACTAAAAACGAATCAACGGCACTTCACCACAAAATAGTTAATCCCGATTCTTCTAAATATGTATTTTTTATTTACAGTTTATTAATGTGATCGCCAGGTGCTGTTTTCTCTGCACCCGCAGGTCTGATCAGTTTGTTATCTCATTGTAGAGCTTTACTGATTGTTGCATGTTTCAAAAGAGCTATGAGAGTAGAATTCGACAAATTTTCACAAATTGGTATTGAAACTATTATATAACTGTACCAGGATTCAGTTTACGCGTACCCTTAAATCTATAATTTTTTCAGTATGTATGCTTCAAAACAAGATTATATGCAGAGAAGGAATAAAAACATTCAACCGAAAACTAAAAGAATGAAGTTTCCAAAACAAGTCCATCTTTTACAATCAAGACTATAAGAGTCGATATCGAGTTAATTAATTTGTTTATTTATTACTATTGTAAATAATAATTTGGTAAGATTGTTATTGTCCCACGACCTTTTAAAGGTGAATCTGTCAGGCTTTACAAATCTCCTTATTTGTGCCTTCTAGAAAATACTAATATAAATTACTAACAATTATTTGTTAACACGTTGACGGACAATTGCGGCTATAGCCGTCAAAGCGAAGTTCACAATGTGGCATGACTGCTATAGCCGTCCAAAACGAAACGGTCGTTTTTAGACACTACGGCTATTTTCAGCGTTGTAAACAATGTTATAAACAGGGAATAAGGAAGGAAACATCATATTGCTGCAAGAATTGCATGTCAAAACCTGCACTGTGTCCTGCACCATGCTTTGAAACATGGCATACCGAAAATAATGTATAATAATTATAAAATTATAATAAATTTTTTTGTCATTTATTTATTTTTGTTTGATTAAGAACTAACATTTCGTGTAAAACTCCCAAAAATACTTTGTTGCATACAAAAATTGCTTGTTTGAACCATTAAACCTGTCATTTACGTTTTTAAATTTTTGCTGTTATAGCCGCCATCGTCCTATCACTTAGTGTATAGAGTCCGCTGGCGCCATGACCGTTATAGCCGCAACCTAATTAAAGGTACTAAATTAATCAAAATTAAGTTTATTTAAGCAGAAAGAGTAAAACTATACTTCTAACATTCTAAAAATCACAAAAACATATAGTGTCAATTTTCGAACTTCGCTTGTTCCTACTGTCCGTCAACGTGTTAAAAAACTAGAATTTTAATTAAATTTTTAAAATAAACATTTCCATATTGTATTTATATGTCATATTTATCCAGCAAACAATATAAATATTATTTAAATAAATGTTTTTATTTAGATGATGCATTAACTCTCAATATTTCATCTATATCGGCGGAGAGTGGTCAGTTAATAGCTACAGCTACACAACAAGGAATAGTGAGAAAATTCACTTCTGAAACAACTTACGTGCCATTTTCACATTAGTGAAAGTTAATTTAATATATTATTATATCGTTTGAGAAAATGTTTTGTTATATTTTATGAATACAGCCAAATACCGTTTCTATTGTTAATCTAAACGATCTAACAAATCAACTAACTTTACGGTGATTATAGGACCTTTTGCTTCCATCAGATGATGTTACAACCGCAGCCCACGTGCAAAAAGATATTTTATTAATTGATGCCTGTCGCTATGCGAGGTTGGTAATGCACGAAATGAGTGAATGTCAGCTCCTCGGTTGAAAAGCACTCGAGAGGGACCTTAATTTTATTCAGTAGTGCTTCTCTATCAAATAAAATTATTTACAACCGGCATGTCATACTAGCGGCCAAGCCAACAAATGTAATGATTATTAAAATATTGAGTAAAAACTAAAATTAAAAAAAATATTCAATATAATTTAAGAAACAAATTTCTTCAGTATACATACGTAAACACATACATTTATTTATGTCTATGATTATAGTAAAATCTATAACGCTCATTCATAAAAACAACTTACAAAGATTGTTTACTTCACAGCAAAATACGTGCATATATATTTCTATTAATTTGTTAATGCAAATATGTATTTTTATTAGTAATAAATGTTATAAACTCAGTAATTTTTTGTGCGGCCCTTCATAAGTCTCAAATTGTTAATGCGGCCCAAGACATGGGTTGTGTCCGACAAGCCTGATTTACATGCTTTAACGACATCGACCAGTACATTAGTTATTATGCAATTGAGTAGGTAGTAATGTGCACTCTAGATCCAATGTAAAGTCGCCAATCTTTGGGAAAAGGTAAGGGTCCCACTTGCATTTTTAAAATGTTTCCCGAAGTCCAATTTTTTGCGATACCCCATGCCTACGTATTTAGAGATACCCTCTTTTTAATTTTGTTTAAATCGATGATTATGTGATTTCTCAAAAACTTTTAAAATAGTTATTACATCACTATTCTGTAACTTTTCATAATATTTTAACATAGAAATGTTTACATAGCATCAGATACGTCACCAATTTTAACATTCATCTAGAATTGTTGACCCATATAGTCGTTATTTTTTTACGATTGTTCTAATGGTATGGTTACTTAATCGATATATTGGATATTCAAAAACTTTACATAAAACTCGAGATATATAAAAACAAGACTTTTTAATAATAATGCATTTATTCACATATTAAAATCCTAGAGAAAGTCGAACACTGACTAATTTCCAAATTGGCGATAACTTATCTTATTCATCCATTTTATATCCCTGTATTATCATATTGACAAACCAATTTTCCCCATCTTTATATTCAATTTTTCAAATGAAAACGGGAACTTCATTTGTTGATGAATAGATTTGCATTGAAACTTAGATTCTTAGTGATTTTCATTAACACTTTATTTACGGCAACAACTTCTTCTTTTGATAATTGTGTATTGAAACTTGAATATTGCGACTTGGTCAATTTCACTGCATTTGGGATTTCATTCATCAAGAAATACATCTTATAGTTATGGTTGGACACCTATTTTCTTATTTTCTTTAGAATTCATTTTCAAAATAATGAATGAAATTACATTTCATCTCTCTTTTACATCTGTAAAATCAGGTGTGTAACCAATCAAATTCGAGCATGTGTATGTGCGTGACCTTGATTGCACTTTTATTTCTCATATCTTGACTTTTTATTGCAATTTATGAAAATATTATTATTATTATAAGGACTTTTTTTGTTTTTCACCTCTAATTTTTTTATAAGTGACATAATATTTTCTACAAAATTTGACTATGAATCCGATTTACTTAAGGTATTCACGAATTTTCGGCACAAAATTTCGAGCATTACTTGTTTATTTAAAAAATACGAGAAAAATTTATATATAAATAATTAAATAAATTTGGCAACAATTTAATTAAAAGACAACGCCAATAAAAAACTCTTCGTGCAATAAATTTCGACAGCATAACTGTCATCTTCAGGTACACAAAACCAACTAAAAATATTATAAATTAACTTATAATTTAAACTAATTATATTTTTATATTAATTTTATTTTTTAATAAATAAACACTTAAAAATATTCAAAAACTTTAATTAATTTTAAAATGTTATTTATATAAATATTATTAATTTTTGTCTATATTATAATTTTTTAAAAAAATGTAATTTATAAATTAAAAGATTTTAATAATATTAAAAAGATTTTTTTTAAAAACTACACATAAACATGATTTAATATACTTAAACTATTTAAAAACACTTAAATCATGCGTAGTCACAGCACTTTGAACATTAATCTTTGGATCCAATGACCTTATCAGCAATGGTTCACATATCAAGCGTTCTCAATAATTATTAAAACTTTTCAACAAAATTCTAAAATCAGACATTCCTATTATAGCCTCTATTGTGCTCACATATATTGGTCAAACCTTTCAATCGACAATGCTCTAGAACTCGAGTACTGAGATGACAGGAAGTCTTTCCAATGTATGTGGCATTACACCCATTATATGTAAATTGATAAACGAGATCAGAACTCTGATCGCCTCCCGGCATAGTACTGATGAGAGCCATTAGCTCGAAACTAGTATACTATTAGGAAAGTACTAGGTATCACTTAATGTATCGTATATTGAATATAATCAGATATAGGGATCAATGAAACTAAGTTTTTCAAGTAATTTTGGTAGTCTGATAAGTAGTGGGATTGTGGCCCGCTAGGACAAAGACATATACCCCCTCCCCCGGCAAAAATTTTTTTTAAGTTTAAAAGTACACATTTTTGTAGAACAAAGAATATGACTCATCAAAAAATTTCAAGGTCATTTAAACAAAGACCATGACTCATTCAAGGTCATATGGTGAGTCATAATTATTTCTCATTATTTTTTCAATGTCATATTATTTTTTAAAAATTTTAAATTTAAAATTACTACTTATTTTTATAATTAGTGTTTTAATTATTAATATTTTTAAATTTAAATTTTTTATTCTATTACTTATTTTTATAAGTAATGTTTTAACTATTAAAATTTTTTATTTTTATTATTATTATTATTATTATTATAAAATTTATTATACTATAATTAATATATAATAAAATACAAAGTCATATACAAAAAAACTTTTATTAAAAAGAAATAATTCGACTATAGTAATATGGTCGAAGAGCTTTATTCAAAGCAACTTCCATATACTTCCTATATCGGGCAGCGCAGCAATGACATCCATCACAACATGGATATTCAGATTTCAAATCCTTTCACATTTTGTTTTGCTTGACATCCCATAGGAACTCATCGATTACGGAAAATATCCATATAGATGTATGATTAAAGACCAAGTCTGGAATCATTGATGCTGGCTTATCCTTCAATATTTCATGTATATCTGGATAATAGAAGTCCAGACGTTCTTTGATAACTTTAAAATAATCATCTACAAAACACGTAAAAAATAAAAATAATAATAATAAATTACCATAATATTCAATTTTGTTCATTGATTGAACTGCGCTTGGTACAATAACATCCATTATAATGATAAAAATTTGAAATAACAATTACTTTTATACTAATTTAGACCAATGAGAAGTTAAACACACACACTTTTAGCTATAAACAATAAATAATAATTTATCTAGATTTGAAAATGATTAAAGAAATCTTAATAATAATATTAGTTTTTAGTGTTTTTAATATGGCTAACTCAATTGTTGTAACCGTTCAAGGTAAAAATTCAACAAGATGTATATGTCCTGATACAGCCGTGTTGATGGATATTTTGTATATGATAGATAGGCCTAGATATTTGAAAACTTTAGTCAAAACATTCTGAAAGAATGAGTAATTTAGAAATCCGATTTTAACTCACATATGCGACTTTATAAAGAGCTCGGAACGAATTATATGATGATATTCTATATTTAAATAAGACCATTGGTATTATCAAAAATGAATTAAGAAAATCAATATTAGAATTGAATGAAAATCGTAAACTTAATGAAAAAATCATGAATCAAGTCCCATGTAGTATAAAATTTTATTCTAATAAAACAACTGATCAGTTCAATCGTATAATGAAAGAAGTTCAACAACCGGTTAACAAATCGAAAGAAGTTCAAAACCCGGTTAACAGTGGCAACAAATCATCATTGTCATTTCCATTATATATTTTTACATATTTTCTTAACATTGGAATTTAAATGCAATGTTCATGCATGATTCTCATTGGTCCAATATAGTATAAATAAGCTTACACTTCCAAATATTTTGATAAAATGCCAGAAACTAAATTCTTTATAACTTTGCTGAATGAGCTGGTTTCTAATAATAGAGAAGAAGATGATGTCATTAAAAACATAAAATTCATGGTAAACCGTACCGAGAAAATCGTAGAAGACATCCCATTTGATTTTGAAAAAATTCTCAATTTGCCAACATTGGAGAGAAAGAAAAATTCATTCCAATCGATATTTAGTTACATGTTTGATGAAAATAATAAATGGATGCGAATAATAGTAAGATTAATGTATATGAAACACATGATATTAAAATCTGGATCCGACTATCAAAATATTTTCCAATGGTCTATAGAGGTATATTACTATTTATTATTGTTGGGCCAGAACGTAAACGGCCTTGAGAAATGTTTAAATGGATCAGAAACACACACGCAAAAATAACACGCAATTTAAATAAACCCACTGAAACATCAATTAAACCATATAAAATCTGAGAAATAAGAGAATTAAATATAAAATAATAAACATAAAAATAAATTAAAATATTAACAAAATGCACCAAGATCCGCACGATACCTACACAAATACAACAAGAAAACACAACAAATTCGACGAAATTGAAAAAAATCAATTAAAGTTCATTAAAGTGAAATTTAAATCGAAAAATTTGAATTAGCAATAATTCAATTAAAATTCTAAATAAAAAATTATAAAAATAAATCAAAAAATAATAAAAATAAATAATAGAATTTGCTAGAAAATAACAAGGTCGAATTTTATTTTACTACATCAAATTTCACACACCAGAAAATTAGGTATATATACTGATCCATTTTCACATTTAACTTAACCGTTTTTCGAAACAAACCTATAACCATTTTTAAAAATCGTTGTTCGAGACTAACCAGTTTTTAAAAATCTTAGAACATTTTTAGAACCATTTTGAAAATTGATTTACTTTCAGCACATTTAGGTGAGAAATATTTATGGTGGAACCCTCTTTCCACGTCACGTCCCTGCATCTCAATGGAGCTCTGCTCGGCGTCGGCGTGGGGAGAGTGGTATTTATGTTATTTTATGATGATTTTTATGAATTTTGGAATGGTGAAAAAGGGGTAATTATGTTATTATCATTTATATTTAATAAATATTATTTACATAAATTGTTTTATAAATTATTTTAATTTATTTTTATGTTTATTATTTTATATGTAGTTGCTTTTCTCTCATATTTTGATAGGTTTAATTGATGTTTTCATGCGTTTGATTTTAAAGTTGTAGGTTATTTTTGCATGTGTGTTACCGATTCATTTAAACATTTTACAAGGCCGTTTGTGTTCTGGCCCAACAGTCATTAACAACAAAAAATTTTATCAAAAAGAAATAATTCGACTATAGTAATATGGTCGAAGAGCTTTATTCAAAGCAACTTCCATATACTTCCTATATCGGGCAGCGCAGCAATGACATCCATCACAACATGGATATTCAGATTCCAAATCCTTTCACATTTTGTTTTGCTTGACATCCCATAGGAACTCATCGATTACGGAAAATATCCATATAGATGTATGATTAAAGACCAAGTCTGGAATCATTGATGCTGGCTTATCCTTCAATATTTCATGTATATCTGGATAATAGAAGTCCAGACGTTCTTTGATAACTTTAAAATAATCATCTACAAAACACGTAAAAAATAAAAATAATAATAATAAATTACCATAATATTCAATTTTGTTCATTGATTGAACTGCGCTTGGTACAATAACATCCATTATAATGATAAAAATTTGAAATAACAATTACTTTTATACTAATTTAGACCAATGAGAAGTTAAACACACACACTTTTAGCTATAAACAATAAATAATAATTTATCTAGATTTGAAAATGATTAAAGAAATAATAACAAAGAAATATTTATTAAAATTTATGATAAACTTTATTACATATATATAAAACCGATGCTCCAGTTAATAGTTTTAATGAAAATTTGCAATTTTCAATATATATATCTGAACGTTTGGCTTATGCTGCAACTTGAATAATTGCTATCCATCCACCGTTTGTTTCTACCCATGGATCAACTTTTGTTTCTATTACCTAAATAATGATAAAAATAAAAGAATAATGGTGGGTTACAGGGTTTCAAATCTTGCTTATCCTTCTAGTTGCCCTCGTAACGCCATACAAAGTGATTCTGATCCACTTGGCACCCGTTGCTAAGCAACGTTGGTAATGTGTTCAAGTGGTGGATTGTCCGCAAAAATTGAGTATTATCCCTAGTACTGTAATTGCTCGGACAACCCTCGGGTTCACGAGCTGTCGATAGAAGACCTATGCTCGCTTTTGATTCTTAGGTCCCCTTATTCTCCTATCTCCTTCAAATGTTAACCTATACTCTCATATCATTCATTGTTATGTCTATTCTCATAGTCCTTCTTCTTGTTGTCCATGTCGAAGATTTTTCTTTGGCCTGTATACCCTTTGTTGTGTTAAATACACCCACATTATATCTTTCACCCTTATCCCTATTATAACTACAATGTTTCCCATTATTATTACCAGCATTATTATTGTTGCTATTATATATATTACCTTTATTATTATTTCTATTGCTATAACTACCATTATATTTATTGTTATTACTACTATGATTATTACTACTATTATTATTATAATAATTATTATCATCATTACTACAAATACCATGATTATTATTATTATTACCGTTATTATTATTATTATTATTATTATCATTATTATTATTATCAATATTATTATTATAATAATTACCATTACCCTTATCATTATCGTTATTATTATTAAGATTCTGTAGGGATCCGTCCATGTTGCTTTCATATGTTGCATTTCGCGGGTTAATTGAATAATCTGGGCGAGTAATTCCGCGTTGGCCTGTCTCGCGTGGTCCAATTCAGTCTGTAAGATTCGTAGGGACGACATCGCTGTAATTAAAAAGATTATTTTAATTTATTCTTGATTAAGTTAGATAGTCACTCATCTCATTAAACCAAATCATGAATAGCTCTAATTATAAGAAGTAAATAACACACAAATTGCTAATATTTTGAATCAACCACTACATAAAACTATCATTATTGAGTCACTCTTCGGGACAATATCGCTTCAGGCTTCGTTTGAGAGCCTCCACTGTATAGGGTCTTCGGGTATCTCGGACTGGGCGAGGTGGATAGGCGACTGCAATTCGCCCGGCGAGGATGTCTTCCACTACGTTTGTAAGGTACATCCTCGCCTTAACCACCTGCAAATCTACTTGCTCCTGCACCCGTTCCCATTGGGTGAGGAGGTTCTGCGCGTTCGTATAGGTCTCCGCAGCTGGGTATTGCTGCTCTGAGAGACCGCAGGGCTCCTTCTCTAAGCTTAATATCTTCCAGGCCGTCGGATACGGCCATTGTTGATGTATCGGATCGGATGTTCTCGTGGTCGGTTAACTATTGACTGTCCCTGTTTGCCTGTGCTTCGACTGATGCTTCGTTCGGGTGACATGTCTAAAACGTTTTATTATTAGCTCCGTTAACTTCACCATGTTAAATTGTTAAATAAATAGGCCTATGTCATTGTGTCATCTGATTTAATCTTATCGAGTTCTAGTGGCTTTCTATTTGGTCGGGATTCTTTCGAAACGGGCGGCCTATGCTAGTGAAATTAATGATACACGGGTGGTGAGTCTATTGATCAACTTGCTTTCATTTAATTGGGCAGGGTAATGTTAAGAAATTGCCGAGTTGATATTAGGGGTAGCGACAATATTGATAAAGATAGCGTCGACCGCAAGTGGGGGTTTTAAGGATTTTGCATCTGTATTATATCTTATTTCGTTTGTTTAATTTTCCATTTTCAGGCCTTCTAATATATAATTTGTTGTTCGACCGAACAACTTTTATCACCATTTCTTATAATACAAGTTTATGGACTCTTTAAATCTAATATTGACGTTAATTTCATTTAATCATGCTATAATTAAGGGATCGTTTGAAGGCGAGAGCGGATGTCGAATCGAGGAAGCGTCGACGTATGTTTGGCGTTTTCACGTAACTTCCGGCGGATCTTGTGGCTTAAACGGTTGAAAGGAAGTGAGACTATTTATTGACATCCGCTGATTTATAATATTTCATTTTTAGGATTATCGATTGACAGATTAATCTGAACTTATTTGGGTAAGCTATTATGTAGATTGATCTGAACATATTTTATCACTATTTTTTAGGAAAACTAGGTATCTCGATTGAAGCCTTCAAGTAGATGGAATTTTTATGCCGTTGCAATGTTTTCGTTTTATGGAATTTATGTATTTGACACTTTCTCGTGAGTTAACTATTTTGTAATATTAAAATAAAACTTTTTCCTCCTTCTAAACGTTTTCTTAATTTTGATTTAAACTATCATTCATTTGTTTCGTCTAGGATCATTTTAATTTAGCCTCTGAATTGGTTTCATTTTTCTTTTGAAGATTTTGTTTTAAACCTATAAATTATACTAGTTTGGATTACAGGACAGTTTTAGTAACATTTTCGGTTGTTATTTTGCACTACTCGGTTTCCTCATATATTCACTTCAATTATTTTAATCGACCCTTCGTTTTGACTCTATAAAACTACTGTAATATTAACATCATGCTATTAAATCCATGAATCTACTTCTACTTTATTCTTATTCAAGGTTTATTTGATCTCTACTAATGAAACTATTTTACTTTCGTTCTAATTATTTTAGTTATAACCGCTGAATACCTTAGTTTAATCAACATCGTTCTTTAGTTCAGTCATTATTAATCAAGTAATTTTATATTGGTTAATCAACAAATTATTTCAATAAAACTTTATTTTTAATCCATAAATTACGTTAGATTTAGTCGTCTTAATTGAGTAAATTTAACAAATAAAGTAGGTATTTTTACGTAAAATTTCTTAAGTTTAATGAAAATGAAACAAATTCAGTTTGATCAACTAGTAATTTATCTTTAGTCAACAATTAAAAATCTAATTTAGCTGAGTAAACGAGTTATTTATCTATGAAATTTTCAAGTATAATATTAATGATTCGCTTATTTCATTTTATCGATTTTAGTTAGTTATATCAACGATTTAATTTGTTTTATTCCCGTACCCTTTCCCTTTAATAGGCCTTAGGCGCATTTTATGTTCATATTATATTTATTGAGTGCCCACTGGACTACTCGGTGTGATGATTTTAAGCCGTATGTAGTATGATTTTAGGTCGATTTTACAGAACTGAGAAACGAGGAAGCAGCCAGAGACCTTTTCCTTATTCCTCGATTCAGCTATAGGGATAAGTATTGACGTTACGACCGCTGCGTTGCGCACGCTGAGTTTTCACGGGTACATATCATTGGCGATTTTCCACGCACTTACATGCATCTGTACTATGTAGATTTTACTATCTTGCGTTATGTGTTGGCTGTGGGCCGGAAAAATTTCGACATTTCAATTTATAAAAGCATATAAAACAATTTATGTAAATAATATTTATTAAATATAAATGATAATAACATAATTACCCCTTTTTCACCATTCCAAAATTCATAAAAATCATCATAAAATAACATAAATACCACTCTCCCCACGCCGACGCCGAGCAGAGCTCCATTGAGATGCAGGGACGTGACGTGGAAAGAGGGTTCCACCATAAATATTTCTCACCTAAATGTGCTGAAAGTAAATCAATTTTCAAAATGGTTCTAAAAATGTTCTAAGATTTTTAAAAACTGGTTAGTCTCGAACAACGATTTTTAAAAATGGTTATAGGTTTGTTTCGAAAAACGGTTAAGTTAAATGTGAAAATGGATCAGTATATATACCTAATTTTCTGGTGTGTGAAATTTGATGTAGTAAAATAAAATTCGACCTTGTTATTTTCTAGCAAATTCTATTATTTATTTTTATTATTTTTTGATTTATTTTTATAATTTTTTATTTAGAATTTTAATTGAATTATTGCTAATTCAAATTTTTCGATTTAAATTTCACTTTAATGAACTTTAATTGATTTTTTTCAATTTCGTCGAATTTGTTGTGTTTTCTTGTTGTATTTGTGTAGGTATCGTGCGGATCTTGGTGCATTTTGTTAATATTTTAATTTATTTTTATGTTTATTATTTTATATTTAATTCTCTTATTTCTCAGATTTTATATGGTTTAATTGATGTTTCAGTGGGTTTATTTAAATTGCGTGTTATTTTTGCGTGTGTGTTTCTGATCCATTTAAACATTTCTCAAGGCCGTTTACGTTCTGGCCCAACAATAATAAATAGTAATATACCTCTATAGACCATTGGAAAATATTTTGATAGTCGGATCCAGATTTTAATATCATGTGTTTCATATACATTAATCTTACTATTATTCGCATCCATTTATTATTTTCATCAAACATGTAACTAAATATCGATTGGAATGAATTTTTCTTTCTCTCCAATGTTGGCAAATTGAGAATTTTTTCAAAATCAAATGGGATGTCTTCTACGATTTTCTCGGTACGGTTTACCATGAATTTTATGTTTTTAATGACATCATCTTCTTCTCTATTATTAGAAACCAGCTCATTCAGCAAAGTTATAAAGAATTTAGTTTCTGGCATTTTATCAAAATATTTGGAAGTGTAAGCTTATTTATACTATATTGGACCAATGAGAATCATGCATGAACATTGCATTTAAATTCCAATGTTAAGAAAATATGTAAAAATATATAATGGAAATGACAATGATGATTTGTTGCCACTGTTAACCGGGTTTTGAACTTCTTTCGATTTGTTAACCGGTTGTTGAACTTCTTTCATTATACGATTGAACTGATCAGTTGTTTTATTAGAATAAAATTTTATACTACATGGGACTTGATTCATGATTTTTTCATTAAGTTTACGATTTTCATTCAATTCTAATATTGATTTTCTTAATTCATTTTTGATAATACCAATGGTCTTATTTAAATATAGAATATCATCATATAATTCGTTCCGAGCTCTTTATAAAGTCGCATATGTGAGTTAAAATCGGATTTCTAAATTACTCATTCTTTCAGAATGTTTTGACTAAAGTTTTCAAATATCTAGGCCTATCTATCATATACAAAATATCCATCAACACGGCTGTATCAGGACATATACATCTTGTTGAATTTTTACCTTGAACGGTTACAACAATTGAGTTAGCCATATTAAAAACACTAAAAACTAATATTATTATTAAGATTTCTTTAATCATTTTCAAATCTAGATAAATTATTATTTATTGTTTATAGCTAAAAGTGTGTGTGTTTAACTTCTCATTGGTCTAAATTAGTATAAAAGTAATTGTTATTTCAAATTTTTATCATTATAATGGATGTTATTGTACCAAGCGCAGTTCAATCAATGAACAAAATTGAATATTATGGTAATTTATTATTATTATTTTTATTTTTTACGTGTTTTGTAGATGATTATTTTAAAGTTATCAAAGAACGTCTGGACTTCTATTATCCAGATATACATGAAATATTGAAGGATAAGCCAGCATCAATGATTCCAGACTTGGTCTTTAATCATACATCTATATGGATATTTTCCGTAATCGATGAGTTCCTATGGGATGTCAAGCAAAACAAAATGTGAAAGGATTTGGAATCTGAATATCCATGTTGTGATGGATGTCATTGCTGCGCTGCCCGATATAGGAAGTATATGGAAGTTGCTTTGAATAAAGCTCTTCGACCATATTACTATAGTCGAATTATTTCTTTTTGATAAAATTTTTTGTTGTTAATGACTGTTGGGCCAGAACACAAACGGCCTTGTAAAATGTTTAAATGAATCGGTAACACACATGCAAAAATAACCTACAACTTTAAAATCAAACGCATGAAAACATGAATTAAACCTATCAAAATATGAGAGAAAAGCAACTACATATAAAATAATAAACATAAAAATAAATTAAAATAATAACAAAATGCAACAAGATCCGCACGATACAAATACAAACATAACACGAAAACCCAAAAAATTCGACTGAAATTTGATAATTTAACAAAAATGAAAAATTTCATGAAAATGAAATTTAAATCAAAGAATTTGAATTAGAAATAATTCAATAATAATTTCAAATAAAAAATTATCAAAATAAATTAAAAAATAATAAAAATTAAGATTAGAATACACTAGAAAATATCAAGGTCGAATTTTGTTTTACTAAATCAAAAAGAACACGCGAGGTTAGGGACAGAAAATAGGTATATATACCGATGCGTTTTCACATAAAATTTAACCATTTTTGAAATGTTTTTGAAAATTATATTTTGAATTTTTGAAATCACTAGATACTTTTAAATCTATTTTAGGTGAGTGAGAGTTTATTTGGAAACTCTCTCTCCCCGTCACGTCCTCGTAACTTCATTTGGAGCTCTGCTTGGATGTCGACGTGGGGAGAGTAGTATTTTTATTTGGTATGATGTTATGCTTTAGCAAGTAATTTGGTAGAAAAATCCAAGGTCAAAATTTGTTTTACCAATTCAAAAAGAACACGCAAGGCTAGGGAAAAAAATAGGTATATATACCGATGCATTTTCACATAATTTTTAATCGTTTCTGAAATCATTAAACCGTTTTTGAAAATCTATTTTCTACGTAAGTGAGAGTTTTAATTGGAACTCTCTCCACGTCACACTCTCGACACCTCGATGGAGCTCTGCTTGGGCGTTGGCGTGGGCAGAGCGATTTATTATAATGTTTTTGAATTTATGGATTGGATCATGTTGGTAACTTTCTTTTTGATTTTAATAAACTATTCATAATATTTAATTTCTATTTTTACTTAAAACTTGTCGAAATTTTTCCGGCCCACAGCCAAAGACACACCGCAAGATATTAAAATCAACATACTATTCAGATTCGTGTAAGTGCGTGGAATATCGCCGATGATCTGTGCCCGTGAAGACCCGGCGTGCGGAACGCAGGGATCGGAACGTCAATATTATCCCGTATAGAAGAAATGAGAAATAAGGAAGTGCTTTTAGCTACTTCCTCGTTTCTCGTTTTTCTTTAAAATCGACCTAAATTATTCTACACACGGCTCAAAATCACCACACCGAGTAGTCCAGTGGGCACTCATTAATTATAATATTGTTGAGGTCTGTAAATTAAAATTAAAAATTTAAATAAAATTTAGGATAATAATTCAAATGGAAAGTAAGCGAAGAAAAAGGGCAAATAAAAGCGGGATCGCGCACAGAATAAATAGTAAAGGAAAGTGCGATGGAAACAGTATTAGAAAATGCAAAAAGCAATTACGAAAGGCGAGAATCCGGAAATCAGAGAAAAATCAATAAATGGAAAAATCATCGAAATCGAATGGGAAAAACGGGACAGTTATAGATTAGCTAATGGTCAACAAGATGACGGTTAGGGATTTATCAGAAAAGGGTTAGAAAGGGTTGAAAAACATTCAAATGTATGAAAACAGAAAACGTTAATTAATTAATTAATTGGCTAATGGAAAACCCGAGTTAATGGGAAACCCGAGCCAATGGAGAACCCGAGAGATGAAGGAAACCCGAGCTGGGTAAACAAGAAGAAAGGCAAACAAAAGGAAGATTTGGGCCCATTAGCTTGACACAATGATTAATGGGAAAAGAGTAAGGAGAAGATAGCGCGCGTAGGAAGACCGGTAGGGCCATTAATTATCTGGATTCGTTGGACCATTATGGATGACAGCCGAAGCAAACACGTAGGAGAAAATGTCAAACGAAAGATTGGCTCGGCAATAACCATTTGTCATCCTGATTTCGAGGAGTATATAAGCAAAGGGAAAATCAGAGAAAATTGGCATTCTGCCTCAGCTAGGGTTCGAAGAATCAGACTGTAGGAAAAGTGGTAAACGAATTAGGGAAGTAGGGAAAAGAAGAAATAGAATTAAGAATACGGAAAGGCGAAAAGGGATCAAACCAAACAGAAACCGAGGAAAACGAGAGTCAACAGAACTAAAGGATCAAAAGGTGAATAATGTTTGTTTGCAAAGCATCAACGCCGAGCAGAGAATCGTATAAACTTTGATTGGTCATTGTAGCGTGATAATAAATTGTGAACCTGTTGTTTCAATATACGTTGGGTCGTTCATTGTTTTAATTTAAAGAACACCAGGAGTCAGAGAGAACCGACTTGAAATAATCCAAAACCCAACAATATGAACATAATGCACATAAAGTCAATCAAGGGGAAGGTGACGGAGAATTAATAAAATGAAATCGTTGATGTGAATATTAAAACGAACCATCGCTGTAAATTCAAAAATAACCACTAATAGGAACCTAAAGTAATCGTAAAAATTGGGCGAACACCATGAACCAATAACATTTAACCAACCTAAGATTCCAGACCCAAAGGAACCCAAATTTCAAGTCAGCATTACGCGCAAATAGGTGACCACGTCAAACGAAGATCTAACATAACTAAAATCACAAACTTTGAGACGTCATCTTACACTAAGATTTCATAGTTAACCTGATATAAACCGATAAAGTATGAAGGATTAGCTTCTCCAAATTAAACTACTGAATCACTGAACACCCAGACAATCCTATTAATGTCCAAAATAAATATAAAGATTAGGGCGATTCCAAAGATAAAACTTATTAGAAGGAAAAATAAAGACCATTTAAGACATGAGGACCCCCAAGGACGATGTCACAAAAACTGTACCGAAATGATATAGTTTAAATTTAATTCATACGGAGAATTGGCTGACCAAAATAAGATTATCACTTTTGAGAAAATGTTAAAGTCAAATTTGTTGAGTCTAATGATTCCGAGTTATCGTTTGATAAGGTATTAAGCTCTATTCTAAATCCACCTGGATAAGCCCGATAACTAAACTAACTTCAAGAATCATTTAATTAGAATTTCAAATATGGATAAATGAGCTTGATAATCTATAAACCACCGTTAAGGTTTTCCTTTAAAATCTAATCTCATTACGATCTTTAAATATGAATAAATAAGTTGCTGATCTAATTATCGTTAAAACATTATTAAATATAAATAAATAGGTTTGATAACTTAGTAACCTTAAATATAAATAAAATTTAGATGATTTAATTACCTTTAAAACGTTATTAAATGTAGGCAAATAAGTTTATTAACAAAAATCACCTTAAAGAATCGCTCCAAATAAATAAACAAAAATCAAAAGTCCGCACAACGGGCAAAAACTCAATACATAAAGATGTTCCAAAGAGCATTCAACATGTTGTTTTCGCATAAATTTCCAATCAACAATTTGAGAATAAGTCTAGTTTTCGGATAAATCCAGAAGATAGAGTTGAAAAAAGGGCCGGAGTTAGATCGAGTTCGTCATAAATCTTCCGATATCTTCTACTACCTATGGAGAATAAAATCAGAGTTAATTAAAATGGTAATGATATTAAACTCACGTTTTCTAATTTGAAATATCCGCATAAATGAAAGAAATAGATGAGCCTCACGAAATAGACGTCTTTATCTGAGATAACTGTAAATCGAGAAGTTGGTGTGCTGGAATTCTTACTGGGGGTGGAGAGAAAATACCGCGGATTCATGCACAAAAACTCGAATTATGTAAATAGTCTAGGCATACCAACGGGTATCATCCGACTACATAGGCACACACTGGTAGTTGTGTGCGTCCACGCTAAAGTCAATATAATGTCCTGGCAAGAACAAAATTTTAATTAATTTTCAACTTTCAAAAATGCAGAACCATTTCAACACCGATTATCAGAACGCGTCAGTCAGAGTTCCAGAGACAGTCACCCCAGTAGAATCCCGCTCGGATATTCTTGGTAACTAAAATTTATTTTTATTAGTTCTCTTATAAAAATATATAAGCCATAGAAAGAATTACGTTACTCGACGAAATCGACATCAAATCAGATCAATTCTAAGGCCATTTCAGAAGAGTTTTTCATCCATCAACTCAATTTTCCTTTAATTTACAATAAAAAATACCCAAGCAGTCGTTATCATTTTCTCCGATAGTAAGACTATGTAGACGAGAGATAGGAGCAACAACCATTCATCCCAGTAGAACAAGAAGAACCTCGTGATTTCTCTATTTATTCAAATCTCGTAGTTCCAATAGTTGAACCAGGGTCATGATGATACTTGATAGGAAATGGGCCAGACAAGAGTGGTGAATTGATATCGTTTTTTTTTGCCGATGAAGAATTCTGGTGGAACTGAACAGGTTAAATCTGGAGGACCCGTTTTTTCTAAAACCCCTTTTCTTAGAATATGTTTTCAGTGATTGCCTATCTAAATGCTTAGGGTTAGAAATTTTCTTCTTAACGAAAATTGATTTTACTCATACGACATATAAGTATCACGATGTTAGGCCGGTCATTTACCGTCGATAAGTACTAGTTACATCCGTTTTCAGGTTTTTATTTTTATTTTTTTTTTGATTAGGACACTTCAATTATATAATGCATTTGATGTCCACATATTGGAATTCTAGAGAATTTGATTATCTAATACGATTTATATTAGAGATTTATGAACTTGGATTGCAAAAGATAAATTTTAATTTTAACGCTTTTCATAGATTAGGACACTTCAATTATACGATACATTTTATTTCCACTTAGTAGAACTTGATAACATTATGGGTATGTGATGTAATTTAATTTAACTAGAACCTCGGAAATCCCGACTGTATAATGTATTTTTTATTATTTAGCGTATGTAAAATTGGGACGCTTGGGTTATAAGATGCATTTTATTTTAATTTAGAAGTTTTGATTACAAAATACATTTTTATTCTAACCTATTAGAAGTTTAAAGAAATTTTTTATCCGCTACATTTTCGTTGTTAACATATTAGAAAATCAGATCACTTTGAATATAGGATATATTAAATGTCCCTTTTTTTGTAGAAAATTTTGATCGTAAGATATATTGTAGTTTAACGTATTGGAAATTTAAGGGGGTTTTGTGGTATGATACTAGTTCATAATTATCATTTTTTTTTAATTAATAAGTGTTTACAGAATTGGAACCCATCCGATCATGTTATTATTTCAGATCGATCAGGACCTTTTATTCGGATGTCCGTCTCAGAAGCCGATCAATGGCGTCAGGCATGGGGGCGGGTCGACGAGGAGAGGTACCCCGACATACCCCAACCAGGAGCAAATAGATGGGAGGATGAGCTCCTGATGCATTCCTGACCCAGCTCAAGAAGCATCAACGCAGAGTCAACGCCCTAGTTGACCGTGCCAGCAGTTACTTGGCGAAAGTAGAAGATGATTTCGCCTGCGGACGACTCGCGGACGTCTACCCACCCAATCCAAGACCGACCCGCAATACAAAACGATATGTAATCATCGTTCCGGGCTATTCTCCCGAAGAAGGAGTGGAAAAGTTTTTCCAGGATTCCGAATCCCAGTGACTACTAAAATTTAGTGATGCAAATTTTAATAAAATATAATCTTTGAGAATGTGTTTTTACTATTAGCAGTCGGTAACCCGTTTTCATATTACATGTTTGAATTAACCATATGCCTGAAATTTTTCTAATAATTAAAAGAGAACTTAAATATTTCCATTGCAGTAATGGATCCTTCACAAATATGCGAAATCGAACTAAAGCGAGTGAAACAAGCCAACAAGAACTTTCTAGAACAGATCCTACAACTAACTCGAGAAGTCCAGCAAGTCAAATCTACATGGATAGATCCTAAGAAGGTCAAATCCTTCTATCAACGGCTTACGACAGCCCAAAAAGGGTGGGCCGAAGAGCGACAACTGGCTCAGAGTCTGAAGATCCAAATCAAAGGGTTGGAGGTTGCCCTGTCAGCCTGCCAAGAAGGGGCAGCGGTAACCTACCCTCTTGTGTTTGCCCCGGCTCAATTGGCATATCGTGAACCGGCGGCGACTCCAACAACAATCGCAACTTCCCCTACAACCTCGGCCAACACTCACAGACCCGGACGAAAAGAACGAGCAAAGCGCCGAGCTGCTCGACTATCGACTAAAAATTTGACCCACATATGAAATTAAATGTGCGATGTGTTGTAAATATATATGTTCGCATTTTTCACTTCCAATTATAAATGGCAGACCTACACAGGGACCCAATAGATCAAAGCGAGCACAGGTCTTCTAACGACAGCTCGTTGGACCCAGGGATTGTCCAAACAATTACAGCCTTAGTAATAGCGCTCACTTTTTGCGGGCAATCCACTCACTCGAACACATTTCCAACGTTGTCTAGCAACGGGTGCCGAGTGGTAGTTAGAAGGTATTTATATGGAGTTACCAGGGTAAATACAGAGTCGTTTAAAACAAACATCGAAACCCTGTAACCCACCATGACTTTGTTTTTATTATTATTATTATACTATAATTAATATATATAATAAAAAGATTTAATAATAATAATAAAAATAATAAAATAAAAATAATAATAATAATAATAATTAGTAATAATAATAAGTAAAAGAATTAAAATTAAAATTAAAAAATATGAATTATTAAAACACTACTTAAAAATATAAGTAGTAAATTAAAATTTTAAAAAATACTAGGACCTTGAAAATTTTTTAATGACCTTAAAAAATATGGCGAGTCATCCAATGACCTTGGGAAAATTTTGAATGTCCTTGAAAATTATTATGAGTCAGCCAATGACCTTGAATGAGTCATGGTCTTTGTTTAAGTGACTTTGGAAAAATATGACGACTCATCCAATGACCTTGATTTTTTTGAATGACCTTGAAAAAATATGATGAGTCATAGTCTTTGTACTTTTAGAAAAAATTTCTTCTTTTAGACTTAGAAAAAATTTAGCTCCGGGAGTATGTGGTACAGCGGTAACATAACCATCTAGTGTTTCGTAGTTCCGTTTCGGCTTTCCAATCTTGCTTGGATTTCCTTTGCCTCTTCCATTTGCAATATTTGCCATTCTGCTCTCTGCGGTTCTTGATTGACATTTATTATTTGCTCTCTAACATCTCCGTTGTCCTGCATCATGTTTATTCGTTGTTTTTGATTACTGCTTTTCATTTGATGTTATAGTGATGAAGTAAATATTAGCAATGCAAAGAAACAACTTTTGAAAAAATATGAAAAATCGCTCTTATCTCTTGTTAATAGTAAAAATAAGACTCAAATGAGAAAAATTATGTGTAACCAACATGGATGTTTCATAGCTGCATTATCTTGCATTATTTTTATTAAGTGTAGCTGGTTGTAGGAATCGAACGGCTAAAGAAATCAGTCAAAAACTCAAAGAAAGAGACACGAAATTGGTTGTCGAACCAACTTGCATACAGTTTGAACAAACCACTGTTAAAATGTTTCCCAACAAGAGCATACAAAACATTCGGCATTGATGATTTATGGCAAATGAATTTTATGGAAATGATTCCATATTCGAGTATCAACGAAGGTTACAAATATATTTTAACTTGTATTGATGAATTTAGTCGCTTTGCAAGAGCTTTTCCTGTTAAATCTAAATCTGCTAATGAAATAGCTTAAGCTATCAAGACTTTATTTGACGATGGACATCTTGATAATTTACAAAGAGATTTGGGTAAAGAATTCTACAACAGTAAAGTAAAACAAGTTCTAAAAGAAAATCATGTAAATCATTATACAGTGCATTCTCAGTATAAAGCCGCACACGTCGAATGATTTAACCGAACATTCAGAGATAAATTGAAAAAGTATTTCGTACATCAGGGTAATAAAACATGGATAGATGTTTTATCAAATCTAATCTATTTATATAATCATTCATCACATCGCGGTTTAAATGGATTAAGACCTTCTGATGTTTCAACTGATAATCAAGTAAAGTTATGGTTATCTCGACAAACCATAGAATCAAAGAAACCAAAATACAAAATCGGAGACTATGTGTGAATATCAAAAATTAGCGCTTCTCCATTTATTAAAAACTTTGATAGCAATTGGTGTGATGAAGTTTTTAAAATTTCAAAGATTAATACAAAACAAAGTCCTGTAATGTATTAAAGATTATGATAACAATAAAGTTATACGAAAATTCTTTGAACAAGAATTCCAAGTCATTCCACAACCTACGTTATTTAGAATACAAAAAATTCTAAAGACAAAAGGAAAAGGTAGGCATAAACAATATTATGTTAAGTGGCATAGATATGAAAAACATACTTGGATATTGGAATCTCAACTAAAATGAATAAAAGTAATTTTTACATGATCTTACCCAGAAATAGCTCTCCTTTAATTCATCCGAATAACAATGCCAGTTAATTAGAGATTCGGCTTGATTAAGCTTGAGCTTGAAAGCTTGGTGTTTTTGGCCAAGCTCGAAGGCTCGGGCTTGACAGGTAAAGCTTGACAAGCTTCGAGCTTAATATATTGTTTATGTACTGTTGCAGATAAGTGATAAAAAAATAAATTTTAGTTTAATTTCTTCAACTTCAATCAAAATTTTTAAAAACTTAAAAAGATAAATTTAACGTACAAAAATAATTTGAACTATCCCAAAGTTTCTTGTGATGGAACTGTTGGAATTCTCCTTTTTCAGTTATATTTCTAGTTTTAATCCGTGTTGTCATAACGTATATTTCATATTTAAATACAATTATGTAAATAGTAGTTATAAGCCCCTCAATAGAAAATAAATAGTTACTTTCTGGAAGTCGACAAGAAAGGTCGTCTTCATTACTTACAAGCCGTCTGGCATTTCCTGTGTCTATATTACTATATAAAACGTTTGGAGTTTAAATGCGTGAAATTATTAAAGCCGGCGGCATTTGAGTGATTTCATTACTATTTAAAAGTGAGTAAACATTAGGAAATTGTAAAATAAAGAAGAAATAAAGAAAATCTTAACCTCATCAGAGTACAAAATTAACTAGAAAAAGTGTATTTGGTATATTTTTTATTCATATAATTGCTAATGAAATATATACATATTTTATTATTTAGACAACATAATGGCATCAAATGAGAAGGAATCGTGGGTTTGGAAATACTTTATCAAACGAATTGTTAACAGAAATACTGTCGGTGCAAAATGTACAATTTGTAAAAATGAAAAGGATTTAGTTGCTAATACTTCTACTTTGGCTCGACATCTTACTTCTATTCACAACATTAACATCAAATCGGCTCATCTAGACAGCACAATTATAGCTACGCAGAGAGTTCAAACAAATGTTATTTCGTTTTTGCAGCGAAAAACATTAGAATATCTTATCGCCGAGCTAGCAGCTGTTGATGGTTTTTCAATTCGAGGCATAACAAATTCAAAATTTATTCGCGAAAGCATTACTGCGAAAGGTTATTACTTGCCAAGATGCGAAACTCAAGTCATGGGTCTTGTGCACAAATTTTATGATCAAGTAAAGGAAGCTGCAATACAACAGATTATTGACGATAAATCAGAAAATTTAAAGTTTTCCATTACTCTCGATGAATGGGTTGATGCCACAGCACGGAAATTTTTCAATGTCACATTAAATCGATCACGCAACGGTGTAATTAATCTTGGACTAGTGACAAAAATTTGGAAGCTGTACAGCTGAAAAATTATTTGAAGCTGTTAATAATCATTTATTGAGTTTTGGGATCGACTTCACAGGCGACATTGTAGCTGCAACTGGTGATGGAGCAAGTACGATATTGAAATTTGGCAGATTAAGTCCCGTCATATATCAAATCTGTCTTAATCGTGCTTTTCATCTGGGCGTCATCAAAACTTTCTATCATAAAAAGGAAAGATTACTTGATATAAATCAAGCAATTGAAACTGAAGTTCTTAAGGATAACTTTAATGAAGATGAATATCCTATGGAAGGTGACGTAGACGAAGAATTTTATCTCAACGAAGATTTTGAATCAATGTTAGCTTCTGTCCGTAGAATTGTAGTGTTATTCAGACGATCTTCACTCAAAACTGATCTTTTACATAAGAAAATACAAGAACTGAATGTCGTCACTGAAAATCATATCGGTGCAGAAGATGAACTTCAAAAGAAACAACTTGATGAAAAAGTTAAGCTCCAACTTGATGTGAAGACAAGATGGAATACAATCGTCCACATGATAAGAATTTTCATAAAATATTATGAACCAATTAAATATGCATTGATAGAGCTGGATGAAGAAAGAATGTTGTATGGTATTAATAAAGAAAACCTTCAAATGCTTATCAACATCCTTACTCCTATTGAATTAGCAGTATTGGAATTAGGAAAGCGAGATGCAACTCTTCGAAAAGCAATGGTTTCTATTGAATTTGTTCGAGATAAAATATCACAAAACACTTCGGCTATTAGTTTGAAATTATTGCAAAATATAAATGAATATATTGATGATAGAATGGATCCAAACCTTTTTCATCTCATTGAATGCCTTGACACTGCTGCTGTACCACCGAATTCTGTTCTAAAATTTGCCACAGAGATAATGAAACGACTTTTTGGCACGGATGAGACAAATGATGAAAATGAATCTGATAATATTCTGGCAACAGTTTCACGTGAGGATAATAATTTTTCCAGCCTGGCTCAAGAGTTAACACAACGTATTAATTCGTCTTCGATTCCAAAAACATTACAGTTGAAATTTGATAAGTTAAAACAAGAATTCCAAATTTTTAAATCGACTGGAAATAGAACAGAAAATCTAGAAAGACTACGAAATGCCCTGGACACAATTCAACCGACATCAACTGAATCAGAAAGAACATTTTCAGTAGCAGGAAATTTTTTATCAAAGTTGCATTGTAAATTATCAGATAAATCGTTGAATGCTTTGATCTTCCTCAAATATTACTTTAAAAATCCTTGGTGTTAAATAAAATAAAAATTTTTAGTTATAAAAAATAAATAGTGTGTATGTTGTTTTAATTTTTTTTCTTAAGTTCTGAAGCTTGAAAGCTTGACAAATACGACCAAGCTCAAGCCGAGCCAAGCCCAAGCCTGAAACACCAAGCTTTCCGAAACTCTGCAGTTAATTTATGGTTGAACTTCAAAATCCAATCTATTTGAAAGGTAATTTGGAAGTGTTCTTGATGTAATTTATCTTTGTATATAATCTCTTCCCTTTTTACAGTAAATCCAAGATTGAATATGATACTACGCAGACAGTGTCAGAAAATGTTAAAATCAAAATCTTTAAAGGAAACTATAAATTGGTAAATCAAAAAAATACAAATATAATAATATATGTTGAAATTTATATTTGCAGTGTTTGAAGAAACCATTTCAATTTTTATTTGAAACATTAACCGATGCAAAACATCTAGGATTTACGCTATTATGCAATACTTTCGATGAAAGAGTGAAAATAGATCTAAATTCTTTAAAAACTGATACTATTATAGAATTCAAATTTTAACTCTTGTACAACAAAACATTTGAACATGTCTGCACTTTCAAAGCTGATTTACATATTACAGATCTTGATCAATTACAAGTTTATTTAACGAATCATTGTGCAAAGGCTTTTACTATTGTTGAACTGGAAAAAGATAAATTTTTTAAATTCCAACTAATTTCTAATATTAGTCAAGTTAAATTTGATCAGAATTTGGTAAAAACTTAAGGATTATCAAACGAAATATATTTGCAAAATTGGCAAACTAATGAAAGAACATCAAAACCGAAAATAATCAAACTTCATTAACAAATGTTCATATATAGTAATATTGTTGAACCTATAATTGTTGGGGATGTTAGCGTTCCTCTATTGAAATCAGTATGGCTTGATAAACACGATCAAGATGAAGTGATTCAAATAACAATGGAAAATCTTATGTATTTACACCTTTCAACATCATGTATAAACAATATAGAAATTAATATACCTGATGATTCTAGAAAATTAATAAATTTTTCAAAGAATTCAAAAACTCATTTGACATTACATTTTCGAAAGGTAAATGACTAATCGCGATATTGTTTCTCTGTATAGTGGTAGTCAATCAGAAGTAGAATTACCATATTTTGTTGGTAAACAATATGGTTTTGGTTGGTTGCGAACAATCGGAAGATTTGAATTTCCCAAACTTAAAAAGATTGGTTATTTTGGTATGAAAGCAGCAAAGGATATTGTAATGAAAGATTAAAGGATATTACCAACAATGAAAAGACACGCAATGGATGAAATTGGAAAATTAATACCTAGTACAGCAAAAGTTTATAAACCAAATGAAACTAAAAAATCATCATTACCACCAACTCATAAAATAACACCACAACAAATTCTAAATAAACGTCGAACAGATCGTATAAACAAAATATGGAAAAGACGTGGAACAACATTCGAAAAAAATGATGTGTGGTAAAACAGATTTGTCTATTTTTGATTGTCCATCTCCACAAGTAGTAATTGAAAATGGAATCTTTGAAGATGTGTTATCTATGAATTCAATTACAGATTCGAGAAAGGATGTTAAAGTTTATATTATTGGTTCACAGACAAAATATTTAGACTTAAACGATACTATATTATCCATTCAACTGAAAGTTGTAGATAAAGACAAGAAAGAACTGGCAGATGGTGTAGATGTAGTACCTAGCAACTTCTTGTTTCATACTTTTTTTAAAGATGTTATTCTTGGTTTTAACAATATTAAAATTGAAGGTGACAATAATACAAATGCACACAAAGCTTTAATAGAAACAATTTTAAACTATAATGGAGATACAAAGAGTATTTATCTTGCACCTGGTGTCAAAAAACAAATGTGAAAAATGGATATTTTGATATAAAATCATCAAGAAATATTCCACAATTTAGGTTTTTATTTAAATAACCCATATTTCTCACAATACTTTGATTATATGTGGTACAGAAATTGTTATTTTCGAAATCTTGAGTATATATTTCGCGATAATCTGTGTTTTTCGATAAAGATAATGAAGTGACATTATAATGTCGAATTTTGAGCTTGAATCAGTATATGAACCGCTGTATTGAGATTCACTTTGAAAAGTTACAAGAATAAAATTCGGCATTTTTTTATCTTCAAATATCTGTTACTTATAGAATGATGATGCACCTTTACCAATAGCAAACTGAACAATTTCTTTTGTTTTAATTGGATAAATCGCATGTTTTGAATTAAGACCAAGTTGATGACTGGCTAATACTGATGATTCAACAAGAACTCTTAGAATCATTAATTTAGCATCTACTAATTGACATGTTGGTTCCCCAGTTTTTGAAAATAATGATAATGCAGAATCAGATCGTTTCAATCTAATGTGAACATTGACATCATTACAACTAAATTTTATGGACTTCCAGGTGTTAATGTACATTTACGTATGAAAAGATCAGATTCAAAATTTTGTTTAGACACAACTGTAGCAGGAGCATCACCAAAATATCAGTTGATTGATGCAAAATTAATGATTCGTCGAGTACAAGCAGGTCATCAGATTGATCTTAATTCACAACATGCAATTTACACTGTCAAAACTAACGAAATTGTTGCATTTGCAATAAGTAAAAATTCATCATCATTTTATAAAGAACAAATATTTGGTGATAAACGTTTGCCAAATTTTATTCTTGTATCATTTCAAACAGAAGTTCAATATAGTGGTTCATATAGAAAAACTAGCTCCAAATTTGAACTTTTCAATATAGCTTCATTAACCATATCAAAGAATTCTGCTTATCGTGAAACGTATACTCAAGATTTCGACAATGATAATTATTCTGCGACATATATGCAATATATAGTTCGAAATATAGGCTATTTAGACAAGAATTTAAATTGTGGAATCGACACTGTAGAATTTAAGAAGAAATACTCTTTCTTTAAATTTGTTTTGGCTCCCGATTTTGATTATAATCAATCACAATTACTGTAAAGTGGAAATTTGATACTTGATATAAAATTTAGCAAAGCTCTAATTTCTTCTGCATGTGTAATTATTTATGGAGTTTTTGAGAGTGAAATTCAAATTACAGCAAATCGTTCAATTCTAGTTTAAACAAAGATGTTATGAATGAAAAGTTTATGTATGGAGTAAGTTTTATTTATGATGAGTGTTTTACTAAATTAGTTCTATTCAGCTTAATCGAATGGAAACAAATCTATTTGGTCACAATTTTTCAGGCGTTTATCCTTTGGATAAAATCCCTTTTCTTTGCAATAATAATGCAATAATCGTTAATACTCAATCTTCAAATTTAGATGGTGAACATTGGTTAGCAGTCTATGTGAAACCAGAAAAGATGTATGTGTTTGACCCTATGGGTTATTATTATCCATCATTATTAGTATCAAAGTTGTAGAAATTATCAAAACCAATTAGATTTCAAGATCCATTAACAGTTACTTGTGGTCAACACTGTATTGTTTGGTTGAGTTTTATGTTTAATAAATAGTTATTTGGTTGTTTATTGTTTTCTTTCAAAAAAAACATAATATATAAAAATTAATTATAATTATATAAATATGTTATATTACCTGTTGTTGAACAGGAAACTTTAATCTTGGGTTTATTTTCTTGTTATTCATTTCTAAAAACAATAAAAATAAAATAACTTGCAGGAGCAAAAATAAAAACTTGTTAAAAATAAATTGAATAATATTTTAAAATTTTAAAATTTGATTTAAACAACGATATGTTGTTACTATACAATTATCAAATGTATGTAACTACAGGAATATTGTTAATAAGCAACTAGAATTATTAGGAAAATTCTAGAATGATCTAGAAGATTGTTTTAAATATATAATTATAAAATATTCTTTTCACTAATAATTATTGTTAATAGGTAACTAAAAAACCACTCGAATGTTTTAGAATAATCATACTTCTATAACATATTTTAAGATTATCGTTTTCATTAAAATAATTTCGAAAGATTACAAATTAAATTAACTATTAAAGATGATACATTTTTATTATATTAACAATAAATATAATTAAATGTTTAAACATCGTTTTTAACCAATAATTTAATTGTAATTCTTTGACATATTTCCAATCCCCATTTTCTTTGATCTATGGATAAAATTTGTTAATTTCTTGAACTGACCAGTATAAATATTTTTGTCGGTCATTTGAACATAAAATAAGAATTTTTAATTTATACAACAAACTAGTGATAACTTTAGACCATTGAATACCATCTTCAAACAATGATTCAAAGACATCTTTGAATGCTTTTTCTTTACCTTTTTCAGTTTCTTGTAATAAATCACATTGAGATTTTACTTGTTTTATTATTTTTTTCAAGCATTGTATAATTAGATCATCACTCCTATAAACTAAACCATTAATAATTGCGATTATGTAATCATTCGTTGTAAAAATATACATAATAATATCAAGAGACACATATATTTATGCAATATTAATTAATACAACATAAAAATATGTTTTGATTTGTTAATACAATATGTACGTATTTATTTGATTAGATGATAAAACAAAATAAGCAAATCAACGGTGATGTGTGTGTATGTATGAAACGGTATGTGTATTCAAACTAAATGTTATCATTATTTTAAATGTTAAATATTAAAAATATTAAAAAGGAACCATTATGTTTTTTATGAACATGAAATGCATTTACAGGTGGAACCAATAGATTACAATTTATCAAGTCCTATTGAAATAGTGAAAACACGATACAATTATTGGATAGAAGAATTCACCAAAGAAGATCAAGAGGCCATTAATATATTATTTGTTCGAGTGAACAACCAGCTTATGTTGAATGGAAATGAGTCATTCATAGGTGGACCATCAACAAACTTTTTTGATGAAGAAAAGAACCAAATTCCATTTAAATCAAATGTATGTTAAATGGGAACTGAAAATTCGTATTCAAGGTTAAAAACAGTTCTAAGTGCAATCATATTACTTATATGGAAGATTGTTAGCGGAAATTTGTTTTGAAATTAGTTGTGCATGTTATTATATTTAATAAATGTTTTAAACGAAAAAGTTCTTAGAATATAAGATACATTAAGTGATATCCAGTACATTTCCAAATAGTATACTAGTTTCGAGCTAATGGCTCTCATCAGTACTATGCCGAGAGGCGCTTCGATTTCTCTGAGCGCCAGGTAAGTGTAAAAACAGTGTCAAATTAACACTGCTATACACTTATCCTGATGCACTGGACATCAAATAAGTTTGCAAAGTTTGGTTTTAATGCATGACAATAAGACGATTTAGTTGTCATAATAATAATAATATTTAAAATAAAAAATTTAATCAATTTAACTATTAGTTTCTTTAATGTTAGTAAACATTAATTACCGTGAACGTGTTTCCTTAAAAATTATACAAAATATGAAGTTTCCTTGAAGCAAACCTCAACAAGTTATAGATAAAAATGAAGATACAATAATATTTTTCAAGTCAGGAAAAGGTCGAATAATGGGGTTGTAAGAAACCTCTTAAAAGCATACATTATGATATTGTTGGGCCAGAACACAAACGGCCTTGAAAATTGTTTAAATGTTTCAGTAATATAGCATGAAAACCCAGCACCAAGATAACTTAAAATACAACATACAACATCAACTAAACACTCTAAAATTTGAGAGAATATAATAAATATAAAATCAAAAACCATAAAAGTAAAATAAAATAAATACAAAATTCTTCAAGAACCACACGAAATTTACATAAAAAATAACAAGAAAATTTGACCGAAAAACAACAATTTATATAAAAGTAAAAAATTAATGAATTAAATGAGTTAAAATAAAATATTTTTGGTTGAATAAGTCAATTAAAAATTTTAAGAAATAAATTGCCAATTTAAATTAAGAAAGTAATCAAAATTTAATTTAGATAACACAAATAATTTCAAGGTCAAATTTTGTTTTATCTTAATAAAAATAACACCCAAGGTTAAGGTCAAATTATAGGTATATATACTAATGTGTTTTCACAAATTTTCAGACGAATTGACAAAACTGTGTGCAGAAACTTAACAGATTGTGCTTAAATGACAAGACTGTGTTCAGAGAGACAGATTGAATTATAGTGTTAGTATGCAGATGATCAGACTGATTTTAGTATGCAGTTTTCAATTTGTGGTCTTACTTTAAAGTAGTGTTTTTAATTGGTTGTAGTTATGAAACTTTATAATAAAAATATGAAATGAAGAATCTTAATGAAGAATATACGTTTATGCATCGAAGCTTTTATCCAACTTAGATAGTAATATTTATTTTTTAATTTTCCGGCCCACAGCCAGTACATACTACAAGTAAATAAAATCATACATATTATCTAATTGTGTAAGCGTGGTTTCTCCGCCTATAGTTCGTGCCCGTGAAGGTCCATGTCGTGAGTAACGACGGATTCTGAACGTCAATACTTTCATATAGGGGCGTTAGTTAGATCCGGGAATAGTCTTTTGGCTGCTTTACTATCTTCCTTCGTCCGAAAATTCGACCAAAAATCATACTAGACAATCGGCTCAAAATCACTAACACCGAGTAGTTCAGTGGGCACTTCTTAAATACAATGTGAACACAAATAGACCATAAGGGCAAAAATGGGGAATGGTAGTGAGGAAAATTTCGAAATCGTTGCAACAGTTAAAATGAATAGCCATCGGAAAAAGATAAATCCGAACGACCAAAATCATGAAAAGAAATAATTTAAATAATATATAAGAACTAAACAAATTATTTTAAGTTGAGATGGAAAATATGAGCGGAACGCTGCTCAAATTTTTCGAAATAATCAAAATACTTTATCGAAATTTGTAAAGTAAAGGTGGAGCACGGCTCAATTGTTTGTATAATATTCTGATAAAACTGAGAAATAAGGGCGAATCTCTACTAAACATTTAATAATAATGTGGAGTTATCGGTAATCGGTATGACCTTGACCCCAATCATATAATTCTACCTGACTGCCACTGGTTACCGTTGCTAGGCAACATTGGTACTGTAACCAATGGTTCTGTTACCGTCAAAGGTGAGCTTTGTTTCCAAAACTGCTAAGAGCCGGTCTACAGCTGGTTCAGCGAGCTACCGATGGAAGGTCTATGCTCGACTTGTTTCCGTTAGGTCCCTTACTCACTTTACTTTACATCACATTGTCTTTGCCCCTCAGAGAGTATGCTAATATATTTACATTGTGAGAACCAACATATGACAAAAGAAGATTTTATTTATTCATGCATTACACCATCAAGATAATCTCTGTCCTAATGCAATTTTTGTTGTTTCTGCCGCCTTCTTTCTGCTCGTCCTGGCCTTGCGCGGGACTTTGGTTTGAATGGTTGGTTCTCGGAACTCATCGCGTTCTTGTAGGCTACTTGAGCTGGGGCGAACACCAGGGGATAGGTGACAGCCTGCCCCTCCTGGCCTGCCACTACGGCTACTTCCAGCGCGCGAATCTGGACCTTCTGGCTTGATTCAGGGCTCTCTCCTCTCGCCAGCCCTTTTGTGCCACGTCTATTTTTTGATAGAGCCGTTTTACTCTAGTCGGCTCTGACCAAGTGGCCCTAATCCGTTGCAGCTCGCGGCTTAATTGCATGCACTGCTGGTGAAAATTTGTATTCTCTTTGCGGAGGTCTTTTAATTCTTTGCCTATCTTCTGCATGGCGTTCATCATCGGTTTTCCTTAATAATAAATTAGATATCTGATAAATTACAGAGGTCAATTCGGAAAATAAACAAAAATTTCAGTCCCCACCCCATTGTCATTTTATGCGTTGTTATCTCCGGGGAGCATGTTCATTTTCAACTTACTCAGTTCTTGCGTGCAACTTTATTATTTACATTAACACAAAAAAATTACTAATACAACTAATTTATTGAAACACAGAATATAATACAAGTCTTTAATTTTGGTGCGGCCGATTATCAGTTAAGTGCCTCCGCAAATAAGCGTGCTCCTCGACACCCCGATCCTCCAGAATGTCTCGAATATCTGGCTGTAGGATGCTTTTCGGGACCACCAAGTGCACGGGTGCGTCGTTTTCTAGTAAAGCCGGATCCCGATGGTCATAAGCTACTCTGTAGGAGAGCAGGTGCCCGTCCGAGCTGAAGATACGTCCGCTGGCGATGTCCCGATTGATCCTGGTGAGGTGCTCCTTTTGCCGTCTCGCTAAAAATCGATATCGCTACTCCAATTGCTCTAGGCTGTGGAGCTCGCCTTCTGCCCTTTGCCGGATCTCTCGTGCGGGGTTTCGACCCGGCTCCCGCTTGATGAGGATGCTGGGGAGTTCGAAATCTTCTCCTGGCCCGTTGGCTTTCCGGTTCGGCCACTCGGGGGTACCATAGGTCGATATAGTATATCCTCGATCCCATAATGCTTGCCGATATCTCCTGGCAAATCTGGTCGGCACTGTTAGAATAGTGCGATCCACATCCTCCCAATTACTGCTATGGGCACCTGACAATAATAAAATTAATGGTTACAAACCTAAACCAGTTGCTTTCCAGACGATAAACTAACATAAAAAGGGCAAGGCAAGTTTTGGGAATTTTTTGAGTCAAATTGTTAATCAAAAACCAAAAAATATATAGGTACGAATTGGTTTGCAAACCTAGTTAATTATGGCTAACTACGATGTTTATCTAAATTAAAGTGTTCGTCTCTAAGGTAACCATAAAAGTTTATTTCCAATGATTTAAAATCCTAATAGTAATTATTATAATGGTAAATAATATTAGTAATCTAATTATTATAATAAGAAAATTTAATAATTCTAATAATCTACTTTGTAATGAGAATGGAAAAATTAAATAATTCTAATAATCCAAATATCATAATGATAATGTCAAATTGAGTAATTCTACGAATATAAATATCCTAATAAGAAGATAGAATTAGATCATTCTAAATGATCTAAACAGCCTAAAAAGGAGAATTTTCTAGATAAATAATTTAAATGATAAATACCCTAACCAAAATACAACAATCACGGGAATAAATCTAATTGGAAAAATAAAAATAAATCTATTCATTAATTTCCAAAAATTGTTGGATTATTGGCGATTAGATTAACGAACACTCTCCGTATTATTAATTCTTTACTTTTTCTATTTTAGGTTCTTAATTGAGAAGAAACGAATGGCAAGTGATGATGAAAATTCTGACTAGTCGATTTGATGGAAATACCATGACTAAAGTGAGCGGTTCACTACAATTGCCGGTAAATTTGGTCATTCATAAATTTCGGGAACTGGCTGCTTCAATTTAGGATAACTATGGTTCGCGATTATGGTTGGGCGATTATCAAGAAGAAAAAAAAGGAAGTATAACAATTAAATACTGATTTTTATTATGTATCAAAATGTGGCTAGAATAGCCGTACTTGGAGCGTAACCTTCCGTAGGAATGCTTCTTCGGCTGTGCACAGGAGTAGACTTGATTTGAGGATTGTGCACTTCGGGCATTTGTCGGCTGGGACCTCCAGTCAGTGATTTTTTCCTTGCCTCCACCATATTAATTACACTTATTGATGTTGTTGATATTGGAATATCTGACACAACGTTCTGGATTGGATATGGGTTCATTTACTATATATAAGCTGTATCGCTAGGTGTGTGTTGACACGTGGCTGCACAGAAATCTCGGTGAGAACTGGTGATTGGCTGATTTCTTTAATTCAACTCTTCTATTGATCGGAGGGCAGCAAAATTCCTAGAGTGGTTTATGCACACACCCACTGTGTCTCAGATTTTTCTTACCCAGTTGCTCGAGCTATTCTACCACATCACCAGGTGTGTGCTGCCACGTGGTCGCATGCTGATTCTCGGGTAATAGTGACGATTTGCCAATTCATCGATGGGAAAAATCTCTCTGTTCTCTACCATTCTATTGGTAGATATTTCTCTCCCTTCAACATATCTAGTCGTTCATTTGGAATTAATTGTCAAACGTGAATGTCGTGGAGAGACTCCTACTACCATTGTTTCGAATTCGTTAACAGTATCCGTACCTCGATCTTTACGGTTTGACCCAAATGGTCCGCAATTATATTAACAAATTCATTCAGGTAATTATCCTTCTTGATCGGCCTCGTCCTCGGCCGACCAGCTGGATCTCATTCTATATTCGTCGCTTTCCATCGTCCAGGAGAAATTCTCCATCCTCATGCGAAGCTACAATCCGCAAATTCTCCAACTTTTTCCCCGATGCATCAGTACAATTTTCTTTCGAGAATCAATCTTTTGCGGATGTTAGTTGAACGTGTTCGCATTTGGGTTATAACGGGATATGGTTCGTATGGTCGTCAATTTTATGGAAATATCGACATGTGGCTAAAAGGGTAAATACTATCTGATTTATGAGGCTTTAGTTTTAGCTTTAGTCCTATTTTTTCAAATTGTCATTATCAATAATTTATCCACGATTTATAAGATTCTTTATTTAGCTCGAGTCCTATTTTATTTAATCAACCATGATTTTTAAGATATTTAGTCTAGTTTAGTCTTATTTTACGTAATCAATAATGATTTTTAAGATTATTAATCTCGTTTAGTCGTAATCAAAAATGATTTTTAAGATTATTAATCTCATTTAGTCCTATTTTACGTAATCAAAAATGATTTTTAAGATTATTAGAAGATCGATGCACCGATTTCCGCAAGCCCCCTTCCCGTTAACCTCAAGTTGATCTTAGGAAATCTTTATGTTGATGTTAGATTTTAAGATATTTTAGCCGTTGAGTAATGATATTTTAGGTCGATTTTTCGGGAGAAGGTAGAAAGGTAGGCAACCAAAAGATTGCCTCCCGATCTCCCTTCTGCCCCTATGATAATGAATGAATTGACGTTCGAGTCGGTCGTTACCCACGGCGAGATCTCTCACGGGCACGAGCTGTTGGCGGACTTACACCTTACTTACACTGCTCGATCTTTATGTAAAATTTTGCTAACTTGTTAGTGTGTGACTGTGGGCCGGAAAAATTTCGACATAATAAATAAGTTCATTTAATATATATATTTAATCAGTATTAATTTCATTTTCCATCATGGTTTACATCCAGTTCATACAAATTAGCAAGTCATTCTTGCTTACTTTCAATCAATAAATTTGTTCGATTCAGTAGTAAAATGATGCGAGTGTCGTCGTCGAATTTCACTGGTTAAAACTAGTTAAAACTGTTGAACAGGTTCAAATATGATTGTCGTATCAAAACTGGTTCAAGAAATGATTTGTCAGTTAACAACTCGTTCAAGTGATTCAATTTATTAAAACCGAATGAATTTTTTTTATGTGAAAATGAATCGGTATATATACCTATTTTGTGACCCTAACCTTGCGTGTTAAATTTGATTTAGTAAAACAAAATTTGACCTTGGGAATTTCTTTATATTTTCTAACTTTAATTTTCTTATTTTTTGATTTACTTTGACAATTTATTCTTTTGACAAATAATTGGATTGTTTCCAATTCCAATCATTTATTTTTAATTCAAACTTGCATGAACTCTTGTTTCTTTGAGTAAATTGTCACTTTTTGGTCAAATTTTCCGTGTTTTCGTATTATTTCTGTGTTTGTTTCGTGCGGATCTTGTTGCGTTCTGTTATTATTTTATTTATTTTTATGTCTTTTAATTTTATGTTTTTATTATTTCTTTCTCATATTTTAGCATGGTTAATTGGTGTTTTATGGGTCTGATTTTAAATCTACGCGCTGTGTTTGCGTGCTGTTACCGATTCATTTAAACAAAGTTGTGTTTTGGCCCAACAATAATAATAATAATGTTGGGCCAGAACACAAACGGCCTTGTAAATGTTTAAATGAATCGGTAACACACATGCAAATATATAACATGCAGATTTAAATTTAAATCTATTAAAACACCAATTAAACCCTATCAAAATATGAGAAAGAAGACAATTACATATAAAATAATAAACATAAAAATAAATTAAAATAATAACAAAAAAGCAACAAGATCCGCACGATATAAATATAAACATAACACGAAAACCTAACAAATTCGACCGAAATTTGATAATTTAACAAAAATGTGAAATTTCATGAAAATGAAAAAAAAAATTCAAAGAATTTGAATTAGAAATAATTCAATAAAAATTTTAAAAGAAAAATTATCAAATAAAATTGCAAAATAATAAAAATTAAGATTAGAATACACTAGAAAATTCCAAGGTCGAATTTTGTTTTACTAAATCAAAAAGAACACGCAAGGTTAGGGCCAAAAAATAGGTATATATACCGATGCATTTTCACATAATTTTTAATCGTTTTTTGAAAATCATTAACTCAGTTTTTTAAAAATCTATGTAAGTGAGAGTTTTATTTGAAAACTCTCTCCACGTCGTATCCTCGCAACCTCGATAGAGCTCTGCTTGGGTGTCGGCGTGGGGAGAGTGATATTTTTATGATGTTTTTATGGATGCTTGGATCGGTAAATTTTTAATATTATTTTAATAAAGTATTCATAATTCATAAATGGTTTTTTATTATTGTCGAAATTTTTCCGGCCCACAGCCAAGACACATCACAAGTTAGTAAAATCAACATATTATTCGAATTCGTGTAAGTGCGTGGAATATCGCCGATGATCTGTGCCCGTGAAGACCCTGACGTGCGGAACGCAGGAGCTGAACGTCAATATTATCCCGTATAAAAGAAAGGAGAAATAAGGAAATGGTCTTTTGGCTACTTCCTCGTCTCTCGTTTTCTTTAAATTCGACCTAAATTATTCTACACACGGCTCAAAATCACCACACCGAGTAGTCCAGTGGGCACTCATTAACTATAATATGAACACAATGCGCCTAAGGTCAACCAAGGGGAAGGTAACGGGGTAATAGAAAAATGAAATCGTTGTTGTGAATCTAAAATAACTGTAAATCAAAATTGTTAGACGTTTGCAAATAACTAAAAGAAATAAACTATGAATATGACCCCTCAACCGTCAATATAGACCTAAAAAGCTTCGAAAAATTAGGACGCTATTACGAATTTTTGACATATCCGCTCTAATAGAAGATGAATGAACTTTAAATTATAGATTTTGAGACATTATTTCGTATTAAAATTGATCAAATAGCGGAATGCCCACCCCGATATAATATAGAAAATCGAAATTAAATTGAAGAAAGACTAACATTAACCCTAAAATAGCCTGGAGAATTAACTCTCTAAAATAAATAATAAAATAATTCAACGAATCTAAATCCCAGACACTGTATATTTAACGCCAATAAAATTTCCGAAAATAAATGCGGTAAATAATAAAACTATTAAAGAGGGAAGAGTAAGAAAAACCTTACTCGCCACAATCTTCAGGACTACGACTATAAAACTAAGATCAACAAATCTGACCTAAAAATTTAGTGACATAAATACAATAGCTTGAAAATTTCATATCCTGCCGTAGCTGCAGTAAAATCAATAAATTAATATCATCACTAGTCTAGGCAATGTCCAAATTTATAGGAACGTAAATTGATGAGAAAAGGTAATCATGATATAGTAGCCTCAATTTAATATCTCCAAAGTAAATTAAAATTAGATAAATTAAAAGCCAAATTAAACCTTGAATAAGACAATCATTTAATTGAGACCCTGCAACCACTTAAAAGAGTGACAAACAAAAACGTTTCCATAAATATTCACGATGAGTACGTAGAGGTAATGCGAATCATTATAAATTCCTGCGGTAAGACAAGAATTTAATAAAATCTTCTTTAATAAGCCAAAGTCTAATAAACTTCTGATTGATAACGAACAAAAATAATGATCAGTATAGACAAAAATCATGATAACACAGCCAAATGTTGAGATAGAATCCATATTCATCGAACGAAGATAAGTTAGATCTGAGCTCGTTACTAAGGATCATTGGAGTGAATCAATACCATCGTTTCCAACGACATCTTCACGCATCGACCACGGCTAAAATAATACACTCATATTAACTCATCATGAACACGATTTAGTCACAAACCCTCCCTTGAGAAATCTGTAGTTCAAAGACAATCTTGCCAAAAATCGTCGTTATAGGGAATCAAATCTTCCATTCCACCAATGTTTATCCATTAGGGATTGCCAATCTTACATAGAGTTAACCAACCCGGAAACTCCAGCCTTGAACAAATTTTTCCGAGCAGAGGGAGCCTCGCTAAAAATCAGTTATCATCTAAATAAAAGAGACATTTGCAATAGAAAATTACGAAAATTATCTTACCACGACCTGTTAAAATTGTGAGTGTCCATCAAGAGTATCGAATCTATATAACTCAATATCAATTACCGGATCGATGCACCGGAATGTCGTAGACAAATAATTTTCTCGCTGTCTAGACACCCCAGCGAAGGATACATGCACGCACCGGCACACAAATGCAGCTAGTATGCCATTCTATCACATCACCAAGCCTAGCGGAGACAATGGCTTGTAAAAAGATCGACAAGTTATTCCATGCACATGGCTCAGTACTACATCGGGTAAGAAAAATAAGTGTGAATAAATATATCATACACGTGCACAGACTACACCCACCAATATTTCGATTATATAAGATAAGGTCAATGTTTCCGTTCAATTAAAAAATTTGTTTTGACAATATCCCAAAAATGAATCCACCTCACGATTGCACCAACGGGGACGTCTCGACCGGGATATCCAGTGGGGAAGTGATGCACAGTTCAAACCTACAGATTGAAGGTAAAGTTTCGTTACGATTTTAAATTCTAAATTCCCGACTTTGAATCTTTAATAATTGTATAAGAAATTAAAACTGATAACAATTTTAATTTTAATATATCTTTAATAATTGTACAAGAAATTAAAACTGATAACAATTTAATCTTAATATATCTTTAATAATTGTATAAGAAATTAAAACTGATAACAATTTTAATTTTAATGTATCTTTAATAATTGTATGAGAAATTAAAACTGATAACAATTTAATCTTAATATATCTTTGATAATTATATAAGGAATTAAAACTATTAATGATTTAATTTTAATATTTGTGATTTGTTAAAAGTGATGAATTTGGACAGCTAATTTTGTTAACTTTGCTTATCTGCGCTCATTAGGATGAATACCTTACCGTATATTTTTTTTGTTATTAATTTAAATCCTTATGAATCGATTGTAAAGGGAGTAGGGGGTATGGAAATACTCTAATTTGCTTCAATTAGGTTTAAACAACGAAAGATTACATACAAGTCATTTTTATTTATAAGTAAGATGCTACGACCCACAAAATCGATCGGCTTCATTGTGGATTCGAGAATTTATATATAAACGCTACGAAATATAAGAATGTTAGTGAAATCAAAGGACATAGTGAAATATCAAGCCATTTCTTAAACCGCTTAGAGATAATTATAGTTGATTTTCATAGCCCTATCATATGCTAAACCATTAGAGTTTAAAGCAAGAGTCTACTTACGATATACCATTTTCACCCCATCTAGTTTTCTCCTCATTCCATAATTAAGAACGTTACCAAGCGACCAAATAGGTAAAAAATCTAGTATAGCATGACAAGAATGCTTTTTCCTTTGAATTAATATAAAGAGACATCTAAAATGTCCAAAAATAAATAGAATAACGTGAGGTTGTCACCCACCGACGTATTCATAACATATACAGCAAGGTTGTGGAGGTTTTTCTTTTGAGATGTTGGAGATGGGAAATCGGACTATATCAGGGATTCAAGGCCGGTAACAATTAAATTTAGGAAGGAGGACAAGGAACCCCGATATCACTTTTTTTCCACCAATAATAAGCATTTTGGGAACTATAATAAGAATTCTAATTTTCGGTGACAGTTATTGAATTTTGATGACAAAGCCTATTTGATTATGATTATGTTCAGGAAAATCAGGACCTTTTATTTGGGCCCCCACACACGTTGCGGAGCAGTGGCTAAAACAATGGAAACGCATTTGGAAGGAAAAATACCTAGATCTGCCCCAGCCCGGAGAGAATCAACAGGACGCCAGACTCATGGTGGAGGACACTAGGAGGCAATTAATGCAGAACAATCAAAGATGTGGACCAAGTCCGGCCCAAGATATCCACGATCGGGCCCGATCACTTCTGGCACGCCTCGAAGATCACCAACGCATAGTCGACCGCCATGTGATTCTGGCCAGGAAATATCTAGCCAACGTGGAGGATGACATCGTGGCCGGAAGGATCGCAGACTGCTACCCGTATATGTCGCCGCCCAGTTCCAGACCGGTCCGTAATACGAAGCGGCCCGTATTCGTATACCCGGGCTATTCCGCAGAAGAGGGAGTGAAAAGGTTCCTCGAAGAGCCCTGATCTTACCGAACTATTAGCTATGGACCTTTTAATTTTGTATGAATGCGATTTTAATAAACGACTGTTAATTAAGATTTCTCTTGTTATTTGTTTCATAGTGTAACTTTACAGATTTTATGTTTGGAAATCAAGTTTAAGTTTAACATTTTTTTTGGGTATAGTAAAAGAATTTAATTTTGTCGTTATAGAAATGGAACCCCTACAGACAATACAAACGGAGTTGACCCGCGCAAGACAAACCAATAAAAACCTCTACGATCAGATTATACAACTATCCCGCGAAATTCAACAAACAAAGGCTACGTGGGTGGACCCACAGAAGGCCCGATCAATGTACCAAAGAATTACAGCAGCCCAAAAAGGATTGGCAGACGAGAAACAATTAAATCAGAGCCTCAGGACTCAGATAAGGTGGCTGGAGGTCGCCTTATCGGCCTGTCAAGAAGGAGCCGCTGTAACGTACCCCCTTGTCTTTGCCCCCGCCCAATTGGCTTACCGAGAGACGGCGGCAACTCCAATGACGACCACACCTTCAACCCCGACAATAGTAAAGCACAGTTATCGTCCAGGACGCAAGGAACGGGCCAAACGACGGGCCGCGCGACTGCTAAATATAACGCAGCCTACAAACTGAAATTGATTCACTTCTTGTAGAAAATTTGTTTTATCTAGTATATTTTAGTCGTTTTTTTTATTCATTAATAAGTGTTCACTAGTTTTATTCTCAACATATATTCGTTAATATTTTTTTTCCTTTGCCTAAAGAATTCAGGGAACATGAGTGATAAAGCCTACGACTTAAAGGGGACCAAATGACCTAAAGCGAGCACAAGTCTTCTAACGGCAGCTCGTTGGACCCAGAGATCGTTCGAGCAATTATAGCATTAGAAATAGCGCTCACTTTTTGCGAACGACCTACCCGCTCGAGCACATTTCCAACGTTGCTTATTTATATGGCGTTACCTGGGCAACCACAGGGAGATTAAAACAAAGCATAATACCCAGTAACCCACCAATAATAATAATATATATAATGGTAATGGTAGTAATAGGAATCGTAATTAGTAATAGCAGTAAAAATTGATAAGAACAATACTTATAACAGTAACGATGGTAATACTAGTAACTACAATAGGGATCATAGTAGTTATAATAGAGATAAGGGTAAGAGAGGTACTGCGAGGATATTTAACATAACAAAAGGTGTACGGGCCATGGTAAAAATCGAGAATACGAACACAATAAGAAGGCTATGAGAATGAACATGACAATGAATGATATAGCGGTATAGATTAAAATTTGAAAGAAATAAGAGAAGAATGGGACCTAAAAATCGAAATCGAGCACAGGCCTTCTATCGGCAGCTCGTTGGACCCATAGATCGTTCGGTCAATTATAGCATTAGTAATAGTGCTCACTTTTTGCGGACGACCCACCCACTCGGACATAATTCTTATGTTGCTTAGTTAAGTGTGTCGAATGGTAAGCGAAAATATTTGTATGGGGTTGTCTGGGTAACAACAATATTGTTTCAAAATCTTAACACCCAAAAACCGACCAATATTAAAGATGAATAATTGCAGTTAAAAATCAATAATGCGCGGTAACTCGTATTGATTGGTCAGTAAAAATGAACCACCTCGGGGGGGGTATACCCGTACGATAACTCCTACTGGTTCATGGAGCTATCTTCTACCTACTAAGTCAAAATCTTAAACCCATCTACTGAGACCTCGATACATATTAAAAGTGTGAAGTGGGACGATACAATTCAAATTATATTCATTGCCGGAAGGATAAACACAGCATATGGAATTTATCAGAAAGGACGATATACGATTCGAGGAGAACTAAAAATAGGTGTAGTAGTAATTCACACTTCATCGTAAAATAGAATGAATACGAAGCACAGTTTGGCAAAGGAACAAAAATAATGAAATCAAATCCATCTTGTAGAGCAACAAAATCAATATGGATAACCGGAATATCAACAATAATTTATCAAACAAACATCCACACATGTAAGATGCAATTATTGAAAAGCACACTGTTCGACGAAGTAATAGGAGAAGTGATTTAGGAAAATGCGGTAGAGATGCAAATAAATGACTGACTACTTCAATTACCAACTCTAACAGTGCTATGCCTCTACTACCATTACAAAACATTTCGGAAAAATAACCGGAGAAGTGATGTATATTTCCCAGTGCTAAAAGACGTTTGCAATGGTACCGGAAAAATCAACATTACCTCGAGGAAAATGCACTAGAAGTCTACAAAAACCGAATCAGATTCGTACAATCGGTAACACACATGAAGAACCAAATTATTTCGACTGTAACAACGCATACGGACCATTATTTCAAAAGACAGAAAGAAAATGGGTAATGTTCTCAACAAGAATACAAATAGCTGGTCGGGAAACGTTTGGACTAACAGAATTAATAACAAAACAAGAATTCAGTCCACTAGACATTGTTAATAGTGGCATTTAAGTGCAAGAAATCCTTGAAGCAGTAAAACTTATTATTTATAAGAAGAGAATCGGTATTATCAAAAATAGTATCAATAACTGGAGGAACGAACTACGAACTGAAACTGAGTAGTTGTTCTAACCGTACAATTTTCAGCAAGCAGCATCAAACATGATGAAGACAAACATTTCGGGCATAATTCTAATAATTTAAATTGTAAGAGTAATATTGACACAAATGTTATCGTTTCGACATCTATAAAAGAGAAAAAAAGTTAATTTGAAATTGAAAATCGGAGTGTTACTATTTTTGGCAAAACATGGCGTTGAATCTTGCTTTAAAAAGTATGGAAAATTATTTTGTTTTAGTATTTTATTTTTATTGTTTAAGTAAAGTATTTTTTTAATGGCAGAGTTGATTTAAGTGTTGTAATTTTTTTAAATATTTTCAAGTTTTATTTAATATTTTAAGCAGAAATATTATCAATTATTCAGAATAAATATCTAAATCTCCAAGATGATTTATTAAGTTATGTAGAAAATGATTTGAATGTTTTCATGGTGATTTATAGCCAGCTAGATTTAAGCTTATCGAGTATTTATCTGGTGAAGATAAAGCAAGTGGAAATCTTGGCAATATATTGAAAATGTTGGATAAATTCGATATCAATATACTTGTGTTACAATCTTTAATGGATGCTTGTATACATATGAAAGGTTTTGTTACTGTTACAACTGTTGATTTTTCGATCAAACAATTCTTGCGGATTTAAACGGTAAAGAAGAAAATCAATCTTCTTTACCTTCTCTAACCATGGTTTTACTCTCTAATTCTCCAAGCAATGAAGGCTTTACTAGAATGTTTCAGAATAATATCGAGCATATTACTCAAGTAAACACGTTATACGTATCAGCGGAAAGTGTATGTAAAACTGTTAATAAAGAATTAAATAAGAAAATCACATGGTAATTCAAAAGATACATAAAAACAATTCATGTGAGTTCTAGCCAGAGTGAAAGAAGCACATGAATAAATCGGCAGACGACCCTAACACAAAAAAAATATTTGTAATTTCGAATTTTAATAAATAATTTACGCAGCCTGGCTTCCACAGCACAACATTGGGTACTTCAATGATTTATAATGTCTTAAATTTGGGAAAACACTAATTGAGATAATTTTACTTTTAAACAATAAAATATTTTTATGTACATAAGCATTGCTTCATTTCGGATGTCAAATATATAAAACAAAGCAAAATAATAAATATAAGACATTGAAAAATTACAGGAAAATTTCATGAAAATGAGTTCGTCGCCATCGAGAACTAAAATAATAGAGATTTAATGGAAGAAATAGACGAGATTTAACTAGCACTGACAATCAGCTGTAGCATTTTTCAATTCCGCCGTCAAGGATTTTCCACGATACTTTCCAGATTGGTTGTTTAAAGTGTAACTTAAATTTTTAACTGAACCACTTTGAACTCCTGAGCCCACTCGATCTGGATCAAGATTTCCGGAATCTATATTTGATAAAATTGTACGACTACAATTTATAAACGCATCATTGACATTTTCACTCGTACAAGCTGAAGTTTCAAAAAATAAAATATTATTTTCATTGGCAAACTTTTCAGCTTCCGCTTTCGTTACTTCACGATTATGTTCAAGATCACATTTATTACCGACAAGAACTATTGTGACATCAGGATCAGCTAAATGTCTTGTGTCAGCTAACCACTTTTCAAGTGATACAAATGATGAACGATTTGTGATATCATACACTAATAATGCGCCGGCCGCTCCTCGATAGTAAGATCTTGTCACTGATCGAAATCGTTCTTGTCCTAATTTCGGAATACCAATAAAATATCAAAAATTAAGTAAAATAAAATTCAATTTTTAAATCCATTTACATTTTGATTATCACCAGAATTTGGGTGACGATTATATATTGAGTAGACAGAAATTATCCAAGCGAACAGTTTGTTGGATAGTCAACATGGTATGTAAAGGGATTTTTAAAATATGAAAACAATATAATATTAAACTAGTGTTTTGATATTGATATAAAACCTATTGGAATTATATCTCGACCTATCTTCTCACGTTCATTCATAAAAAATGGAATCCCAAAAATATAGCGTTATTTATCCAATATAGGAAATACACTTTATTCAATCAACTTCTTGTCGATAATACATTTAAACTCTCGAGTAAAGACTTCTCTTTGACTTTAAAGTACAGTCTGATTCGGCTTTTTTCTACTTGTTCAGACGAGTAGAAAATACTAATTTTTGCTTTGGTATTTATACAGAACTGCTTTTCCATAGATTATATCCTTTAACCCTTTCTAAGGCAAAGGAAACTAAAAGTGATGTAAAAGTCAAAGTTAATTGATAACATAAAAAAATAAAAACAGAAAAAAACAAGAGGCTTTTATGGAGAAGGGGTGGCAATATGATTGGCACTACCTTTCAGTGAAATGATTACCGACAGCGTTACACTTAGATATTTTTATTAGTTTAAAATGGTGTACAGTATATTGCCACCACATTAGAAAGGGTTAATGGAATCGTCATATCGCTTACGGTATATGCCGTCAATAATACATTATATTGATTTAATTTTGGAATATGGATTTATTGATAGATAGATAAATAGGCCAAGAAAATCAATAAATCTGATGCAATAAATTAACTTGGCATATCATGTATTATTTTTCCTGAATTACTGATATGCTTTTTTAGCATAATGATCGAGAAATCAGTAACTATATTTTGTAAATATGGTTTTAAACGAACTTTTCATTTAATTGTACATAGGAATTATATATCTAATTTATTTTAACTATCTAACAATAAATAGTGAAATTGAACAAATAATGCTTCTTCAATAAACAATTCAAATCGTTTGTTCGTTAAGTTTGATGGTGTCTTTATCAATCAGTCTCTAAATTCAAAGAAACTACTGCATTTTAATTTTAATAACAAATACTTTTAAAAACCAGAATCATCGCATTCTTAAATTTCAGTGGCTGATTAGTCATGAACCATTATAAACCAAAAAATCAATTTGACCGGAAACTACTTTAAAAGCTGCTAAACAGCATATTTTCACAATTTTTTGGTAAATAAGAAATACACATGATGAAACAAAAATTATGGACACAATAAATTAATTAATTATAAAAATATGCGATTTTTGGATATTTCAAGCGCTTTTTTAACATTAAAAAATTATAAATATTATAAAAAGAGAATAAATGTAAAATATAACTCTTTAACTTACTATTTGCCCATAATATTTGACATTTCTGTGAAAAAATTACACTTTTACAAAAATCGAAGTATTTGATTAGATGAGACTTTAATTGTCCTTGTACTTCTTTAAATTTCGTTCATTTTGTGATTATGATATCACATAAATAATATTAAATATTTCATAGTATTGTGCACGCGTATTGAAAATTTAATTTTGAGAGAATGTAAGAGTAAGATTTTGTTTCAGGGATATTTTCAAAAACTATTTTTTTCTGGTTAGACTTATTTTTTATTTATTTATTCGACATAAATATTTCTTATTTGATAATATTATCCATTATTTTATATAAATATATATCGGTAGTTTCAAAATTTTTCTTAAATATTAATTTTTAAAAACAATTTTAAAAACCTGCTGTGTCCCATATTTGCAATTTGAGTCTTTTATTCGCAACACATATTATTTTGCTAGCAAACTCTACTCCAATAGTGTGCTGTTTATTATTGTCAAATTTATTTTCGGTGAATCTGAGTAGTAAGCAAGATTTCCCGGTGTTTGTATTACCAATGATCAAAAATTTTAAAAGATAATCAAAATAATCTTGCATATAATTGACTATTTATTTATACTACTTTAAATAAAATTTATTTAACTTTGTAATAATAAAAATATTTTAATATTAATAAACAATTTTTAATAGTAATGAATTAAATTAAATATTTAAATAAAATTAAATAAAAAAATTAAATAATATTAAAAAAGTGGAGTAAAGTTTAACATGAATAATTGGTTTAAACAAATAAAATAAGCTTTTAATAATATTCAGCTAAAAACAACTTTTCTTTTCCTTTGCCCACAATCGATACAGCACCGCAAGTTATTAAAATCAACACACCCCAATCGAACTGTGTAAGTGTGGTGTAAGTCCGCCAATAGTTCGTGCCCGTGAAGGCTACGGCGTGACAACACAGGAGCTGAAACGTAAATTATCATTCCGTATAGGGGAAGTTGGTTTGAAGAGGGAGTAGTCTTTTGGCTGCTTCATCATCACTTAACTCCTATAAACTCGACCTAAATTTACTACAACAAATGGCTAAAAATCAAAACACTGAGTAGTCCTGTGGGCACTCAGAAATTTGCAATATTAACATAAATTCGCCTAGGATCAATTAAGGGATGATGACGGGGAATTTAATGATAAAAAATCGTTGCTATAACTTCTAAATTGAAAGATTTATTCATCTTTTAATTTGATTTGTTGAGGTTTAAACTAGTTAAGTATCGTTCATGACTCTAAATTGGTACGATTCCTAAATTGTTATGATTAGGACTTCCCAAGGCACTTCAATGCTCGGCCTACCAGAATCAAAGATATGGTGGGTTTCTGGGTTTTGATATTTTGAAACTATATGGTTGTTACCCAGGTACCCCATACAACTATTCTTCGCTTACCACTCGGCACCCGTTGCTAAGCAACGTTGGAACTGTGTTTGAGTGGGTAGATCGTCCGCAAAAAAGTGAGCGCTATTGCTAATGCTATAATTGACCGAACGATCCTTGGGTCCAACGAGCTGTCGATAGAAGACCTGTGCTCGCTTTTGATTCTTAGGTCCAATTACTCTCCTATCTCTTTCAAATGTTAACCTATACTCTCATATCATTCATAGTTATGTCCATTCCCATAGTCCTTCTTATCGTTGTCCATGTCGAAGATTATTCTTTGGTCGGTACACCCTTGGTTATGTTAAGTATTCACACACTAGTTCTCTTACTCTTAACCCCATCATAACTATAATGTTCCCTATGGTGGGTTACAGGGTTTCATTGTTTGTTTGAACTAATCGGCGGTTGCCCTCGTAACACCATACAAAATGATACTAATCGCCACTTGGCACCCGTTGCTAAGCAACGTTGGTAATGTGTTCAAGTGGTGGATTGCCCGCAAAAATTGAGTACCATGTGCTAGTACTGTAGTTGCTCGGACAACCCTCGGGTTCACGAGCTGTCGATAGAAGACCTGTGCTCGCTTAGCTCTGTCCCTGTGGAAGTAAATTCACGATCGAATGTGGAGAGATGACTTAAAGTTGCGACGCGGGTACTCATAATAATATCTGCGTGTAAACACCTTTTAAGAAGTATTGTAACCGTAAGCACAACTATTTTATTTTAAATCGACAGAAATGTGAATTATCAACAGTTAATGAGACGGTTTTGATTGCTGAGCAGCTCGGCGTCGAGCACGTTCTTTGCGTCCCGGCCGACGATTTATTGGTTGAGTTGAGGACTGCTCTACTGGTTGAGGGTCTTTCTGTATCCTCTGTGTCGGGGCGAATATGAGCGGGTAGGTGACCGCTTCCCCCTCCCGACAAACAGCTAGGGCCACTTCTAATCCTCGTATCTGGGTGCGCAGGCTCTGATTGAGCTGTCGCTCTTCGGCCCAACCTTTCTGTGCTGCAGATATTCGATGGTACAACATTTTGACTCTTTTCGGGTCCGACCAAGTCGCTTTGATTTGCTGGACCTCTCTTGTCAGTTGGAGTATTTGATGGAGGAGATCCGCATTTGTGTTCCGCGCGCGATCTAGTTCCGTTTGTAATATTTGGTTAGTGGCCATAACTATAATGGACAAGTCGTTAAATTTACTGTTAATAATTTATACAAGTTATTTTATCATTAACGCAAACATATCAATTGAAGCGAATATTCTTAAACAAATGAACAAACGCAAAAACGGGGTAAAGAACATTTCTATTTCACTAAATAACAAACATCAAACTAGTTCATATAAATTGTCAGGGTCTCTGGAGTTCTAATTTCTTCGGAAAGGGCTTCCTTCGGCTCTTTCTCGGAGGAACCACTGGGTATGGGCGTCGGGTATCTCGGACTGGGCGAGGTGGGTATGCTTCTGCGATTCGCCCGGCGAGGATGTCATCTTCTACGTTGGCGAGATACATCCTCGCCTTGACCACCTGTAGGTCCACTTGTTCCTGCACCCGTTCCCATTGGGTGAGGAGTTCTCGCGCATTCATGTACGTTTCTGCGGCCGGGTATTGTTGTCCGGCGAGTCCGCATGGGTCGCTGTTTAGGCCCAGTACCCTCCAGATAGTGGGGTACGGCCACCGTTGTTGAATCCTATCGAATATGTCTCGTTTTGACTGTGGTTCCTCCCGGCATTGGTCGTCGGGCATTTGGATGTCAGTCCTTTCGATCGGCATATTCTAAAACGCATCAAAATCAAATACTGGCGTATATAATGAGAAAACAGTTTCATTTCGATAATCTCTCGGGTTGGGTATCCAACTCACTAACTACCAGGTTACTATTACCATGCAGATTGGGTCACTTTGTGGGTCTGGTTCCTTAAGGTGCACTCCTTGATAAGGAAGCTATATGATTAATCGTATGGATGTGGTAACCTGATGTTTAACCTATTTGATATATGCGTCTTAACATAGAAGTTTTTCATGTAGGCGGATACTTGTACGTTGACTTAAGGGAATTTGGACATTGATTTAAAGTTTGTTTACTAACTTTAATTACAGTGGCTCGCATTTTAAGATTTAGGCCGGATGTTGATCCGAGATAACTTGGTCGCGTGTGGGTGTATCCTGGTGGGCGAATGATTTCCGGCGAATTTTACCATTACACTTAAGCAGTTGACTAAAGGTGAATTACATTGTTTACATCCGGTGATTGTATGATTCGTGTCATATTTTCAGAATTACTGGTCAAATGTTCGCCTACACCTGATTATCTCAATTTCCGGTAAGTTATTTCGTTGACTAGTTTAGATGTACTTTATTAGCAACTTTTAGGAAAACTTCTACGCTTATCGAGGTTTCTAAATAGGTGCGATACCCTTTTATTGGAATAACTTCGCTATGTGGAATTTTGTTTGTTCACTACAAAATTTTCGCTTGTCTTAAACTTTGGTGTTTTTCAATTATATTGATTTAATTTACGTAAATATTCATTCACTTTACCGCTAATCAATTTGCTATAAATCCTGCATTTACGATAATTGAAGAAACCTATTTGATAGATTTATGGATTGTTTTAATTCTAGTTAAGAGATGATATTATCGGTAATTAATATCGACATCTGTTATTCCGATTTCTACTAGTCTTCCCTAAGGCTGTTTGGATCAACTATTACCACAAAGTTATTTTAATGCTAATCGTTTTAAATCCGTGAATCCAGTTTTACTTTAATTTACATTTTTACGGTTATTCAATTCATCTCTAACTCGGGGGTCCGTAAAATTGCGACCCGCAATTTCAATTGATTTCAAACTGATACATACATTTTCATTTTCAATATTCACATTCATAAAAATTTCTACGGTAAAGTTAAATCATCAAGGCAAAGATGGACTTAAGGTCCGGCTACAATACATAATCAAAATTGGATAGTTCAGTTTTAGTATCAATGCAAGTTTTATAAGATCAGTTCAAATCACCATAGATCAGTCTGAATTAATCAATCAATGTAAATCAGTTATATTTGGCTTCGAATGAATCGCTGACGGCTTGAGTTTCGCTTTCGAGCTGGGTTGATCTTGAAGGGTGATTGATGGAAATCTGCGAGAGTCTTGAAGTTTTGCTAACTTGATTGGTATTTTGGATTGGGTTGAACATTCTTCTGAGTTTCTGAATTGGGGTATTTTGCCTTTGCTTGTTTTTTGTTAGGCCGAGGATGAGACAGCATATTAGGAGTATTATGTTGGAGGTTATACTAATCGTTAGTATAAGTTCGATTGATAGACCTGTTGTATGGGGTTCATTTCTTCGTTTGATTTGTTTTCCTTGTTGCCTTTTGATTGATAAGGCGATTTCTTGGATTGGTTTATTATTGGGGTTTGCTTTGGCTTTTCTTTGAATTTGTCTGATGAGGGTTTCTAGGGTTTTCTTTATCCCTCTATTCTCATTTTTTATATTGGCTATCTCTTCATTATTTTTCAGTAGGGTTTGCACCATTGTTTGGGTTTTCTCGATATTCTGTTTTAATTCGTCTTTGTTTTCTTTTGTGGGGCATTGCATACATTGGAGGTTTATCTGCTGACATTTCTCATTATTGGGGTTACTACAAATTTCTTTGAAATCGGCACAGGTGCTGTCCTCTCTTCTGAAGGGTTGGGATTTCTCGCATTTTTCCAACGGGTTTTCAGCGTCACACTCTCTTATTATTATCATTATCATTATCCACAGATTTGGGTTCATAACTTCTATTTTTGATACGTAATTAATTTGATATTTATTTACAAGGTTATTTCGTTTATTTACAGTGGAGTTTAGCCCTTTTCACTCTTGCTCTTTTTCTGGGGTTGGGTGTATCTCGCACTCCTCTTTAGTTTTGTTTTCTGAAAATCTCATTATTAGGACTTGGGCTCTTATTAATCGCTCGGTTATTTTCGGGAGTTCTTTTAGTCGTTCTTTGTTTTCTTTGATTACCCTCTGTTGATTGTAGATTTTCATTTGGAGATTTCTTTCTTTCGCTTGCTTTCTTTTAAGTTGTCGTTTATAATTTATTCGTTTAGCTGTTTGCTTTTCCAGCTTTCGTCTCGCTTCCTGGAGCTGTTCTGTTAATGTTTTAATTTCGTCCTGAGTTTGTTGATGACTTTCTTTTATCTCTCTGGCTTCTTTACAACTGTCTTCTAGTTGTATTACATATCTCTGTTCGCTTTTTCTGCTGTCTCTAATTCGTTCTGCTTCGGTTTTCCAATAATCTTCTAGTATTACACGAGTCTTTATTTCAGCTAATTCTCGTCTTAATCGTTCATTTTCTCTCTTTTGATTTCTGTTTTCTCCCATGCTGGATGTTAGTTTTCGTTTTATCATATTGACTAGTTGTTTTGACTGTATTAGTTGTTGATTTATCCGGGCGATTTCTGAATCTTGTTCCTCCACTAACTCTTGCCATTCTTTTCTTTCGGCTCTCCATCTTTTACTGTAATATCTCAGTGGGTCTTGCTCGATTGGTTCTACTAATTGAATTGGGCTTGGTACGTATTCTCCGTCTTCTAGATTCATTCGGATTTCTATTTCATTTGGATTCATACTAAATATACATCGATTACAATTTTTGTTTTTATCGTTTTTATTATTTTTATTGTCTTTTTACACTTTTTACAATTTTTCCTCTTTAGGTTTATATTGCCGCTTCGTCCGTCTCCCCGAATCCTTCATCGGGTTCGGCGGGTACTTGGTTTATAATTTCAGTTGGGTATAATGGCATAAGCAGGATTGGTGGTCGGTTTTGTAACATATTTACTTCTTCTCGCAAGGAATTTGATATTTGTATCTCTTCGTCTAAGAGATAGGCAAGATATTCTGTATTTTCGGTTAATTCCTCCACTTGCGTTTCCAACCGATGCGTGTTTTCTAACGCTTTTAGTTTTTCAATTTCTTTTCTCAAATTCTGTTCGTTTTCCTCGTATCCTTGCTTTATCGCTTTTATCTCTGATTCAACTTGTTCTTTCAACTGATCGTTGACTTCGAGTTGATGTCTCAACTGGATTTCCTTAAATACTGCAACTCCTCGGTGTCCGTTCACCTCCTGCTGGAGTTCTGTTATCCTCTCGTTTAATTGTTGGTTTTGTCGTCTTTCCTCAGTAAGTTGATTTCTCGTTTCTGCTGCTCTCTTGTCCATTTCGTTGAATTGTTGTTCGTATTCCTTTTCGTGTCTCCTGTCGAGCTTCGGCGTCTTCTCTCTTTCTTTTTATTTTCCTCTTCGGTATCTGGCTCTATAATTTCGACTGGCTGTCTTTGACCACATACTAACTCATCTGGTTCATCTGTTATCAGATCATCTTCGTTTTCTGTCATAAACAAATCTCTTGATTCCGGTATTCTCCGGGTTGTTTCCTCATCTACGATATCATTTAGATCATTCAGTATCTCTTCATCTCCTGTTGTGATGACGATTACTTCATCTGCTGCAGGTGGAACTTCTGGCGTATTTAGACTCTCTTGTCGTCCTATTGGCGTTTTCGTTCTGATTTCTCTTTTGTTCAGTTCTCTGCCCGCGATCTTTGCTACCTTTAATATATTTATTAATCCCAATTGCATTTGCGTAACTCCGATTTCGAGATCGTCGTCTAATGATCGTCCTTGGTATTGTAAATGAAATGGCGGTTCATACGGTATTCTCTTTTTCACTTCACTCACTTTGGCAGTGATATAAAATTCTCTTTCGATTGGTTCGAAATCTGGCATCATAATTTTTAAACTGTACTTCTCTATCGTTTCGGCTTCCCATTCGGTATGTTTCCATTTTCGGATGATTTCTCTGAATTGCTCTGGGTACCACGCATACATTCTCCGATATTCCTCTATTTCCTTTACAATATTTCGCAGGTTTTCTACTCTGTTACATGAATCGATTATCCATTTTGCTAAATCTGTTACAGTTCGTCTTTGATTCTTTGCTCCGGTTCTCAATATCGCTGCTAATTCTCTACACTTTTGCGTTTCTGTTAATCTTGTTAATCCTTCCTCCACAGGATCATCTATATCTGTGGGCAAGTATTTTGTTCCTGGTATTCGTTTCTCGAGTACACTGATTCGCGGTCTCGCTTGTTCTTGTTGAATTCGTATTTTCATTTCTCGTTCCGTTTCTACTTCGATGGTGATATATATCGTGTCATCTTTCACGAATTGAGGTGTTACATATTTTTTCAATAGAAATTGTGGTACTCCTCCTGCAACATTTTCAGTGGATTTTGGCTTCTGACTTATCATAGATCTTGGATCTACTCCCAATTTTTCGCTGTGTCGCTCTTCCCATTTTCCGGGTTTAGCAATTGAAATTGTGACTTTTCGATTAAATGGCCACTCTAACTTTCCGTCATATCTGCCTCTTGCTAACAGAAAATACACTGATAGATATTTTCCTTTTCCTACCCCATCTCCGTTTGGGTATACTCTCAATTTCATCCGGTATCCTCCGATCTCTGTATAGAATTGATGACTTGTAATACCGATGATTTTCTCTTCTTCAGCCGATTTTACTTTTTCAGCCCATCCACCTATCTTCCATGTGTATGGGGCTAGTCGAGCTTTATCGTTTATTTCCTCGTCTTCTTCTGGTTGCCATTCCATTTCGTTTAGCATTTCCTCTGGTAGATTTTCATATGGTTCATCTTCATATAATTCTAAGGTTGTCTCGTTAACTGCATCTTCTGGCGCTTCTCCTGGTATGTATTTTCTCCATTTTGGTTCGGTTCTCTCCATTTTCCATTTCCATTCTTTCGTCTTTTCATCATACACCTTTTTCCATGGTGTTGATCGGCATCTCGAGTCATCTATGGGTTGTAATTTTGTGCTCAACTTCGCATCTTGTCTCCATAACTGGTAGATGGTTAGTATTTGGTCCATCTTTCTTTTCATTTCCTCTTGAAATTCTTGGATCTGTTGTTCCCTTTTTGTTGTATTTTTTCTCTCTGGTTCATCCATCGCTATGATGTTAATAATTTGTCCGTCTTCCCATATACCTAATTCGTATATCGGGATTCGTTCTCGTGGACTTATTTGCCGTTTGTGGTACATTATTGCTACGTCCTCTACCATGCCATCGTCACTACTTTCGATTATCGGTTGTATAATTTCTCGGTTTATTCGTCGGTATAATTCGTGCATTTGACAATCGGGATCTACTAGTATTTCTTTTATTTCATCATTTGGTAGCTTTATTTTTATCTTTATTGGTTCATCTCCTCTCATATCTCTTTGATGCTCTCCATATTTGGCTATCAACTCATCTGTTCTCTCGTTGTCAAATCTCATAATGTCTGTGTCTTGTACAGCTTCTAAGAACATTTTCATTGAGATCGGTCTCGTTAATGATAATCGGTTAATATATTTTCTAGCCTGGTCTATTGCTTGTTCTGTCATTTTAATCTGGTTTTGCCTCATTATCTTTTGTCTCTCTTTTTCTAATCCAGGTTTTATTTCTTTGTTATACAGTATTTGGATTTTCTGCCATATTTCCGCTGTCGTTTCCTCGGTTTCATTTTTGTTTAATGTTACCACATTTATTCCTTTTGGCCATATTAGAGCATCCGCTAGGTGTATATCTCGCTTTATTTTCCTTCCTTGATAATATAAGGGCTTATTTTTATAACTGGGTCCTAGCTTTTTCACTACCCAATCGTACAACTCGTTTGTGCTTTCGCCTCTTGTGGCTATTATCTGTCTCGGTATCTCTGGAAAATCAATAATTACCTGATACTCTTCTCTATCATATTCTTTCAAATTCTCTTGGTACTTTTTTATCATATCTTTCCATGATGCCGTAAATGTACCGTTATCTTGTTGATATCCTTTCGCAATTAATTTCATTATTCTGCTGTATGCGGTTGTATCTCTGAGGTTTAAGAACATTTGATTTCGATCTACTTCTTCTACAATCTCGTTAATTTCTTTTAATATCTCGGTTTCATCTTCTCTTGGCACGTTCGTTTCCATTTCCTCTAATTCGGATTTTGATTCATCTTTGTATGGTTTATTTTCCTCGCATGACTGAAATATTTCTCCACCCAGACTGCTTATTTCACTTTCATCTTCGTCTGTTTGATCGTCTGGTATTTGTCTCAACATATTGATGTGTGGTTGTTCCTCCTCTTTCATTATCTTTGTTGGTCCTTTTGTTTGGAACCATATCTCCTTTATTCTGTTCTCGATTTGAGTTTCACTCCACGCGGGCTTTTCTTTTCTGATTCTTGTTTCTATTTTTTGTAGCAGTATCCTCTGGATTCGATTTTTTGTTATTATTGGTTCTGATATCTTTTCTTTTCCTTGTGACGTTGATGCTTCCTGTTCATCTCTCAATTCGGGCTCTTTCATTTCTTGCGATAGCACTTTCTTTGCCATCACTTCTATTTTTTGATCTAGTGCTTGTTCTTGTTCTAGATGTTTTAACGCTCCGTCTATTTTTAATATTAGTGCCTTCTTTCTAAGTTCCGCTTTCTCTTGTTTCAGGATTGCTTCTTTTTCTTTTAATTGATCCTCCTCTTTTTCTAGAGCTTCCTCTTGCTTTATTTTCTCGAGTGTACTCTCTGTCTTTTGTGTCATAATTTCTTTTTCGAGTTCATCTATCTCGTACACTAATGTTTCCTTGTTTTGATCCTCCGTTATCATCATTTCTGCTCGTTTAATCTCTTGAGTTTCCGGTTTCTCCGGTTTCTCCGTTGTCGTCTCTTTTAATTGTCGCCGTCTTTGTTTTTCCTCCTCTGCAAATTCTTTGATGGCCTCTATTTTCTCCATCGTATTTAATTCAACTGTTTTCTCGTTATCAGTTATCATATTTCCTCCCCCTTCGTTCTCAACACACTGCTCCGCAGTGTGAATTTCATCTGGAATTCCCATTCTCATCATATTGATTCTTTTCGGGGTTTGTTTTCGATTTTCCCATCTTTGCTGGATTTCCTGGGCTTCCTCGGTTTGTAGTCTTTGCCATTCAGCTTGTTGTTGCTCTTGATATTCTCTAGTTCGCAGCTCTTGAATCTCCTCATTGCTTCTCATTACGTTGATTCGTTGTTGTTGTATATTGGTGGGCATCTGTTGCATCATCTCTTTTAATTCCATGGGCATTCGTTGTAGTGTTTCTCGTAGCATGTCTATTTCTTGCATCACGTTAATTTGTGGATTTCCCATAGAGTGATTTAATCTTGACTGGTTTGGTTCTCTTCTTATGTTACATTGCCTTGCGAGGTGTCCTTGTTGTCCACAATTGTAACATGCTTTGCTATTAGGTTGTCTACATATTTTCTCAGTATGCCCTCGTTTACCACATATCTGGCAGTTGTAATTTCGGAAACAATTCTCTGACCGATGTCCTATTCTTTGACATGTGGAGCATTTTTCGTTTGCATTTGGATTGTTCCTGAAATTATTATTATAACTTACTTGGTTATTACCTTTATCTTCCGGATTTCTCGTTACTGGTGGCTTGAACATCTGCTGTGCTCTTGGAATGAATTGATTCATAGCTGGATTGGTGTTGTTGTTTTGATTGTTGGCATTGACTGCTGATGTTGTTGGTTCTGTGGCCAAAACTGCCACTTGATATCCCAGTCCCAGATGGGCTTCACATCTGTTTGCGATTGCTACTGCTTTATCTAATGTTTCTGGTGCCAAGCATCCAAGGTTGGCTCGTATGTCTTCCCTCTTGATTCCTCTTATGAAGACGTCTACCATTTTATCTTCGGGCAAATCATGTTCTCCGAAGGCTTCTTTACACAATTTCTTTAATTCGCATGCGTACACTGCATTTGATTCGTCTCGTCTTTGCTTTCGATGTAGGAAGTCTAATATCTTCCTATTCCCCTTTTTCTCTATTCCGAATATCTTTATTAAGAACTCTTTAATCTCTGTCCACGTTGTCAATTTCGTATCGTCTCTCGCTTCTTCTACAAATACATCTTGTGCGCTCCCTTTCAAATACAAGGGTAATCGCTCTTTTACTTTTTGATCTGTCCAGTGACAGATATTTTTATACACTTCGAATTCCTTTATAAATGTATCCAATTTGTTGAGACTACCGTCGAACGGTTCTCCTCTAAACTTTTCTCTGAATTCTCCTACTGTTGCATTATTGTTATTTATCATCAGGTTTGGATCCGGAGTCGAAGTCGTGTTGGAATTTATGGAATTCGCCATGTTTGAGTTAATGTTTAAGTTTTTTAATCTCTCTTCCTCGTTCTCTGCTTCTATTATTGGCAACCGGTTTTCTATATCGTTTATTTCGTTTTCCTCGCTACTGTTGAATTCAACGTCGGTTAATCCACTATCTGTGCCGGTTCCTGTCGCTACTGTAATTGATACTCCGGTTTTGGCACTTCTACCGTTGCGAACTTTTTTCTTTTCTTCCGCTTTTAATAAACTTTTTTCTCTATTCTCTTGGCTTTTGCTTCTCGTGTGGTTGCTGATGCTATCAATGTTTACGGTTATTCGTCTGATTGACTGGTTTTCTCGTTTCTCTTCTCTTGCTTTGGTTGCTTTGAAACTTCTGGTTGCTTATTTGCTTATAACTACTCTGACGTTTATTCCAAATTCTTTTCTGCTCGTTTATTCAAGTTTCTTTGTTATCACTTGCTTTGTCGTTTGCTCTGAAATATTTTCCCCTTTGCTTTGCTTTGCACTTGACTTGGATTGCTTTGTTTGACTATTGATTCCTAAAAATAAATAACACTCCAATATTCTATACTCTATACTAATTTCTCCTCCATTTACTATACTATATACGTTATCATCCCTTGTTCGCATTTATCGTGGTGGTCTTCTTTATCTGACTCACCCCCCTCATTTTAAGTCTATTTTTAATTATCTATTCCTCGTAATAATTATCTATTAATCTCGTATCAATTATCTATATAGTCTTATCAGTTATCTATATAGTCGTATCAATTGTCTATATCATAATATCAATAATATAAAATCATCACATTCATACTCTCATTCAATCCATTAATTATTTTTCCTATGTCTCCCGAAAAATTTCGTTACTTAATCCTCAGTCGCTGGCGCTCTATGCCCTCTATAATTTCCTTTGGCTCTTCGGCCTTCGGCTTTAACTCTTTTACTGTCATCTGTGACCTTAATATCTATCCATAATCATGTTTCATCCTTACTCATATCCTATCTTATCTGGCACTCTATGGCCTTTAATATCTAATCGTAATCATATCTCATCCGGCACTCTATGGCTTCTAATATCTAATCATAATCATCCGGCACCCTATGGCCTCTAGTATCTGATCATAATCATCCGGCACCCTATGGCCTCTAGTATCTGATCATAATCATCCGGCACCCTATGGCCTCTAGTATCTGATCATAATCATCCGGCACCCTATGGCCTCTAGTATCTGATCATAATCATCCGGCACCCTATGGCCTCTAGTATCTGATCATAATCATATTCTGTCAATTTCATCTTTACTCATATTCGTATTCGTCTTATTCATATTATCTCTCATTGTTTCATCGGACTTGAGCTCATCAGTGACTTTTGGGTAGTTTGAGGCCTCACACTGACTCTCAAGCCATGGCGTCTTTTGGCCGCGCATTCTTCCGGTTACGCTTTACTCACCGCCATTCGGATATTTGGTACTCGGTGTGGGATCCGGGTTATTGTACCAAACTCCTCGCTGGGCAATAAAAAAACATTCCCTCGGTACTCGGTGTGGGATCCGCGTTGTGTACCTCGAAGAATATAAAAGTATGGAAATGCCTAGACGTTCAATCAAGTTCCAAAAGCGGTTTACTTGATTTCCCGAATAGTGAAAAGAAAAGGAAGCGATTAAAGTGGGAGCGGAAAATAAACTATCAAATCTCTGCCCGCTCCTTCCATCAGATTTCTCGGCTCCGTTCAGCCGCTCTCATCTGGCTTTAGTAGGACATTTTGAGTATGAACCATTTACCGGTTAGTTCACATCTCACCTACCGTTTGGCCCCGATACTCGGTGTGGGATCCGGGTTGTTGTATCGAGTTCCTCCCAGCGAAAAAAAAGAATCGTTCGATACTCGGTGTGTGATCCGGGTTTTTGTATCAAACGGCTCAGCGCCATCAGTCCCTTGGCTGATAACAACCTGAGCACGACAGTCCGTAGCTGTCCTCTAGTGCCTCACCACCAGCTAGGGAAAAAAGAAGTCATCTCTAGGTACCTTTAATCAAAACTATTAATTCTGTTCCGTGTACACTCTTTCTCTCACCTCTCGGTCTATCTCTTCACTCCCCCCTTCAAAATTTGTGGTAATCGCATCAGCAAGCTCCCCAAAAGAGGTGATCAATCTCTCACCGGTTACTTGCTGACATACGCGACTTGGCCTACCAGTTCCTTTCTCAGTAGGGTTGATCAGGGTTTCCCTTGGGTGAGCGTACTATCATTAGATAGCTCAGGTTAACCATTTTTCCTCGTCCTATCTCAATATAATATCAATAAATATAATATCAATAAAACAAAAAGAAGCATACACTAGGAAACTCGGTTGTCGAAATTTTTCCGTCCAATATTTTGTGTCTCTGTGCGTGTGTTTTAATTATTTCCCTAATTCGGCTTTCATGTTTTGGTCTATTACCTTTATTTATCGTTGTCGGGTGGTTTTATTATTTACAAACATTGCATATTTCTTTCATATTCGTCTTATCATCTAATAATAATTCAAGTAATGCATAATACACATTTATTTCATTTCATCATGACAATTCATGGAAAGTAAACCGTTAGTCTTTCCTTTATCTTTCGCTGGCATAACATACAGTGCGACTCTTGTGCGCATCCATAACAATAACTCAGGTGTCCGCAAGGTATCACCATTATTCGTGCTTCCTCTGTTTTGCACGCATAACATTCCGAATAAGCCTTGGTTTGCTCTTTCATTGTTGTTGCAATCTCGTCTTCAATGTTTTTGACTTTTTCCATTAACTTGTTCCAGCTTTTCCCGAATTTGGTTATCTCTAATCTCATGGATAGAATTTCATATATTCTTTCGGTTGTTACATCTTCATCAATGTCGATCAATTTTATTAATATGCAATGTTCATCGGAGTACAGGTTTGAAATCGTTGCTATATCCTCTTTAGCTTTTTTAATTAATTTTTGTTTGTTCATTAGTTCCTCAAGATTATCGTTTTCGATGTCTAAGATACTCTTTAGTTTTTCTATTATTTTTGTTGATTCCATCTAAAATTATTAAATCTCTTTTAATTACCCTTTTAATTTATTTAAATACTAATTAACTAACTTCATTCAATTTTTAGTCTTTTAATATATTTTGCTTCATTTTATCAACTACTATTTTAATCACTACTCGTTGTAATTTATTCCATTATCGTTGACTTCCTCTACTTGGTTCTATTGCTTTCCCCCGTAGTTTATCGTTATTCCCTTACTTACCCCATTTCATTTTATCCCGCATTTTGCCCTTTTAATTATGTGTTGTTTGCTTATGCGTCTTGTGAATGTCGTTGGTATCTTACAAGGGTGTTTTGTTGTCAAGTATTGATGGATGTTGAATGCTTTGACGTTGATATCTATGTAACTTTAACATAATTTCATCTCAGTTTGTTTGCTTGGGTTTTTGTACAAGAAGGTCATTCAATCCCGGCTGAGCCCCCAAATTTGTATGGTGGGTTACAGGGTTTCATTGTTTGTTTGAACTAATCGGCGGTTGCCCTCGTAACACCATACAAAATGATACTAATCGCCACTTGGCACCCGTTGCTAAGCAACGTTGGTAATGTGTTCAAGTGGTGGATTGCCCGCAAAAATTGAGTACCATGTGCTAGTACTGTAGTTGCTCGGACAACCCTCGGGTTCACGAGCTGTCGATAGAAGACCTGTGCTCGCTTAGCTCTGTCCCTGTGGAAGTAAATTCACGATCGAATGTGGAGAGATGACTTAAAGTTGCGACGCGGGTACTCATAATAATATCTGCGTGTAAACACCTTTTAAGAAGTATTGTAACCGTAAGCACAACTATTTTATTTTAAATCGACAGAAATGTGAATTATCAACAGTTAATGAGACGGTTTGATTGCTGAGCAGCTCGGCGTCGAGCACGTTCTTTGCGTCCCGGCCGACGATTTATTGGTTGAGTTGAGGACTGCTCTACTGGTTGAGGGTCTTTCTGTATCCTCTGTGTCGGGGCGAATATGAGCGGGTAGGTGACCGCTTCCCCCTCCCGACAAACAGCTAGGGCCACTTCTAATCCTCGTATCTGGGTGCGCAGGCTCTGATTGAGCTGTCGCTCTTCGGCCCAACCTTTCTGTGCTGCAGATATTCGATGGTACAACATTTTGACTCTTTTCGGGTCCGACCAAGTCGCTTTGATTTGCTGGACCTCTCTTGTCAGTTGGAGTATTTGATGGAGGAGATCCGCATTTGTGTTCCGCGCGCGATCTAGTTCCGTTTGTAATATTTGGTTAGTGGCCATAACTATAATGGACAAGTCGTTAAATTTACTGTTAATAATTTATACAAGTTATTTTATCATTAACGCAAACATATCAATTGAAGCGAATATTCTTAAACAAATGAACAAACGCAAAAACGGGGTAAAGAACATTACTATTTCACTAAATAACAAACATCAAACTAGTTCATATAAATTGTCAGGGTCTCTGGAGTTCTAATTTCTTCGGAAAGGGCTTCCTTCGGCTCTTTCTCGGAGGAACCACTGGGTATGGGCGTCGGGTATCTCGGACTGGGCGAGGTGGGTATGCTTCTGCGATTCGCCCGGCGAGGATGTCATCTTCTACGTTGGCGAGATACATCCTCGCCTTGACCACCTGTAGGTCCACTTGTTCCTGCACCCGTTCCCATTGGGTGGGGAGTTCTCGCGCATTCATGTACGTTTCTGCGGCCGGGTATTGTTGTCCGGCGAGTCCGCATGGGTCGCTGTTTAGGCCCAGTACCCTCCAGATAGTGGGGTACGGCCACCGTTGTTGAATCCTATCGAATATGTCTCGTTTTGACTGTGGTTCCTCCCGGCATTGGTCGTCGGGCATTTGGATGTCAGTCCTTTCGATCGGCATATTCTAAAACGCATCAAAATCAAATACTGGCGTATATAATGAGAAAACAGTTTCATTTCGATAATCTCTCGGGTTGGGTATCCAACTCACTAACTACCAGGTTACTATTACCATGCAGATTGGGTCACTTTGTGGGTCTGGTTCCTTAAGGTGCACTCCTTGATAAGGAAGCTATATGATTAATCGTATGGATGTGGTAACCTGATGTTTAACCTATTTGATATATGCGTCTTAACATAGAAGTTTTTCATGTAGGCGGATACTTGTACGTTGACTTAAGGGAATTTGGACATTGATTTAAAGTTTGTTTACTAACTTTAATTACAGTGGCTCGCATTTTAAGATTTAGGCCGGATGTTGATCCGAGATAACTTGGTCGCGTGTGGGTGTATCCTGGTGGGCGAATGATTTCCGGCGAATTTTACCATTACACTTAAGCGGTTGACTAAAGGTGAATTACATTGTTTACATCCGGTGATTGTATGATTCGTGTCATATTTTCAGAATTACTGGTCAAATGTTCGCCTACACCTGATTATCTCAATTTCCGGTAAGTTATTTCGTTGACTAGTTTAGATGTACTTTATTAGCAACTTTTAGGAAAACTTCTACGCTTATCGAGGTTTTTAAATAGGTGCGATACCCTTTTATTGGAATAACTTCGCTATGTGGAATTTTGTTTGTTCACTACAAAATTTTCGCTTGTCTTAAACTTTGGTGTTTTTCAATTATATTGATTTAATTTACGTAAATATTCATTCACTTTACCGCTAATCAATTTGCTATAAATCCTGCATTTACGATAATTGAAGAAACCTATTTGATAGATTTATGGATTGTTTTAATTCTAGTTAAGAGATGATATTATCGGTAATTAATATCGACATCTGTTATTCCGATTTCTACTAGTCTTCCCTAAGGCTGTTTGGATCAACTATTACCACAAAGTTATTTTAATGCTAATCGTTTTAAATCCGTGAATCCAGTTTTACTTTAATTTACATTTTTACGGTTATTCAATTCATCTCTAATCTTAATCTATGAGTTACTATAATCCACTAATCATAGCTCGTTAAGAAACTTATTGTGTTTATCCTTATTCAATATTTTACTTTACCAAAACTAGATTATTTGGGTTTTTTCTTAATAGTTATTTGCACTAATTTAATCATTTTTACTGTTATCAATAAATTGTTTCAATTTAATAAACGATATATTTATTTGTATTCGTTTTATCTTAATCAATCATTTAATCTAAACACTTGATTTGCTCAATCACATCTTCAATTTTATCAAAATGAATTAACGGTGGATTATGGGGGTGACATTAAATTTTAATCAACAATTAAGTTAAGGGATTTCATACTGTTATTCGAAAATCGTTTTACCTTTAATTGATACGTTTCTTTATTTGAAATCAATGAATTCGATTCTTAACTGCTTTCCTTTTTATCGGGGTTGATTTGGATTAGATCAACGCATTACTCGTTCTTACCCAAAGATCAGATTGCTTTTATTGAAATGAATTATAATAACTTAACTGATGAAATTATTTGCTAATACCCTAATCAATAATTTACGAGCATTTAAATTATCTTGACCCAATATTTACTTTAATTTTTAGCCATAAAACACTTTACTTTTATAATCAATGGTTACTTTAAATTTTATCAATAATTTCAATTTAATCGAATTCAATGATTCCCAATAAATTTTATTTATTTCAAAATGTTAATCCAAAATAGTTATAACAACGATTTCAGTTAATTTAACCCAAGTACCCTTTCCCTTTAATAGGCCTTAGACGCATATTGTGTTCATATTATATTTATTGAGTGCCCACTGGACTACTCGGTGTGATAATTTTAAGCCGTATGTAACATAAATTTAGGTCGATTTTACAGAATTGAGAAACGAGGAAGCAGCCAGAGACTTCTTCCTTATTTCTCGCTTCAGCTATAGGGATAATATTGACGTTCCGACCCCTGCGTTTCTCAACGCCGAGTCTTCACGGGTACATATCATTGGCGATTTTCCACGCACTTACATGCATCTGTACTATGTTGATTTTACTATCTTGCGTGATGTGTCGGCTGTGGGCCGGAAAAATTTCGACATTTAAATTTAGTTTATAAAAAATATATATCAAATAATTCATGTATATTAATAATATTTATTAATTAGGACAAAATAACAGAATTACCCTTCATAACCATTCCAAATATTTCAAACAATATCATAAAATATCATAACAGAAAGCATAAATGCCTCTCTCCCCACGTCGCTGTGGAAAGAGAGCTCCAACCAAAATATTTCTCACCTAAAATCAATTGAATTAGCTCAAATAGCTTGAAAATAAGGTCCTAAAATAGCTTCACAACGATTGGAAAATAAGATTTCGAAATAGTCTAAAATCAATTGAATTAGCTCAAATAGCTTGAAAATAAGGTTCTAAAATAGCTTCACAACGATTGGAAAATAAGATTTCAAAATAGTCTACAAACGATTTCAAATAGATTTAAAATAGTTTCTAAAAATGGTTTTAATCAGTTTGAAAATATGGTTAGTCTTCAAAAATGGTTAAAGTCCAAAATTGGTTTGAAAAATGGTTAGTTAAATGTGAAAATGGATCAGTATATATACCTATTTGTGTGACGTGTGAAATTTGATGCAGTAAAACAAAATTCGACCTTGTTATTTTCTAGCAAATTCTATTATTTATTTTTAATATTTTTTGATTTATTTTTATAATTTTTTATTTAGAATTTTTATTGAATTATTGCTAATTTAATTTTTCGATTTAAATTTCATTTTAATGAACTTTAATTGATTTTTTCAATTTCGTCGAATTTGTTATGTTTTCTTGTTATATTTGTATAGGTATCGTGCGAATCTTGGTGCATTTTGTTAATATTTTAATTTATTTTTATGTTTATTATTTTATATTTAATTCTTTTATTTCTCAGATTTTATCGGGTTTACTTGATGTTTCAGTGGGTTTATTTAAATTGCGTGTTATTTTTGCGTGTGTGTTTCTGATCCATTTAAACATTTTCCAAGGCCGTTTACGTTCTGGCCCAACACCTATTATTGTTACTAGCATTATCATTGTTGCTATTATATGTATTACCTTTATTAATTGTTACTACTATTACCTTTATTATTATTTTTATAACTATAATTACCGTTATATTTATTTTTATTACTACTATTATTTTTTACTACTATTATTATTATCATAATTATTATCATCATTACTACAAATACCATGATTATTATTATTATTATTATCATTATTATTATTATCATTATTATTATTATCATTATTATTATTATTATTTTTATTATTATTATTATTATCATTATTATTATTATCATTATTATTATTATTATTTTTATTATTATTATTATTATTATTACAATTATCATTATTATAATTACCATTACCCTTATCATTATCGTTATTTTTATTAAGATTTTGTAGGGATCCGTCCTTATTCCTCAGCGTTAAAATATTTTTATTGATATACAACATTAGCCGTAATCCATCTGTATTTTTCGGTTTTCGATAAAGTATTTTTGTAAATTCTAAAATTTTAGCAGCGTTCCGTCCTTATTTTACGGTTCATCCCTATTCTACAGTTTACGACAAAGTATTTTCATTGACATCTTTTTCCGATGGCTATTCATTTTAACTGTTGCAACGATTTCGCAATTTTTCCCGCTACCCGTTCCCTCTCTTTGTACTTACGATCTATGTATGTTCATTTCATAGTTAATGAGTGCCCACTGGACTACTCGGTGTTAGAGATTTTGAGCCGATAGTTGTTAAAAATTTATGTCAATTTTACAGGAAACGGATGGTGAAGGAGTAGCCAAGGGACTACTCATTTACCCTCCAATTTCCCCTATGTACGGATAATATTGACGTTTTGGCTCCTGCGTTACGCACGCCGGGGCCTTCACGGGCACGATCTATTGGCGATTTTACACGCACTTACACAGTTCGATAGTATGTGTTTTATTTTTCTATCTTGCGTTATGTTTTGGCTGTGGGCCACCAAAAATAAAATAATAGAAAAAATAAATTACCAAATGAATTAGGCAAAAATCTCGACGCATAAACTGTATATTTAGCATTCATATAAACAAATTTTAAATCGGGCATCGATGTACATAAACCAAAATAACATAACTGTAGATTAATAACCTGAAAATATTGCTACAAAACATAACTGTAGATTAATAACCTGAAAATATTGCTACAAAACATAACTGTAGATTAATAACCTGAAAATATTGATAACTGTAGATTAATAACCTGAAAATATTGATAACTGTATATAAATGATCTGAAAATATCTAAAAAAATCACACAACAAAGTAAGATTTGTAAAAAATGTGCATCTTAAATTTGGTTGAAATTAATACTACATAGTAGTAGTTAAAAATTTGGGAAGACACCTCAGTATTTATACCTATAATTTGGCCTTAACCTTGCGTGTTAGTTTTATTGCGATTAAACAAAATTCGACTTTGAAATTATTTGTGTTATCTAAATTAAATTTTTATTTATTTCTTAATTTAAATTAGTAATTTATTTTTAACATTTTTTAAATAAATTTATTTAACCAAAAAATATTTTATTTTTATTCATTTAATTCATTAATTTTTTCTTTTATATAAATGGTCATTTTACGGTCGAATTTTCTTGTTATTATGTTATTTTTTATGTAAATTTCGTGCGGTTCTTGATGCATTTTGTATTTATTTTATTTTACGTTTATGTTTTTGATTTTATATTTATTTATATTCTCTCAGATTTTAAAGTGTTTAGTTGGTGTTGTATATTGTATTTTAAGTTATCTTGGTGCTGGGTTTTTGTGCTGTATTTCTGATGCATTTAAACAATTCTCAAGGCTATTTGTGTGCTGGCCCAACAGATATATAACTGTTTTGGGGGAAACTTGAAGGAAAACCAGATCTTAACGTCCGATTAATTTACCTAGTAAAATAATTTGACTCTACAAGTAAACGAGTAAATAATGGTGTTTAAAATGAGTGTATTTCATGTAGATGGGAAAATACTACGCCTTTAATCAATCCATTGGACGTAACCCGAACTAAAATCATGTAATACGAATACGATCAGCAATGAATTAAAATTGAATTCCGTAAACATTAATTAATTTAACAACCTACGGAATCAATACCTAATTTCCGCGTAAAATCCAGCCAAAGACAAAGTTTCATTCTACCCAAAAGAATAATTCCAAAATTGAGATTAAGAGGACGATCCGACACCTACAATCACTTAAAACTGTTTTTTTCCTTTAAAATTAAGTTTCCCCGAATAACAAGACTAGGATTTTCAGTACCAACGTTCTTCCCCTAGGTGTAAAACAAGTCGAGAATGCAGACTAACATTAAAACTGTACGAGTTCAAATGTCGAGATACAATCTAGCCAACATCAGTTATATCCATGAATATACAACTTATTGTGTTATTTGTCTTATAAACAATTCGTGGCGAAACATAATGACTAAATAAACCAAAGAATCGCATGAATGATATTTTTAATCATACTACACAGATTAGCCCATAGCACTATGATCACAATGAGTTTTATCGAGTTTGTCCGGGAGAAGCCAACGGGAGCGCGCGCCGTTTTTTGAGAAAATCTGAATGAAATTACAGTCATGAGCGTAACTAAATGGACGAATATCGACCCTAAAAGATCAATAATAATGGATAAGAATATACCTAAGATACCCGCCTAGTCCACTAAGAAACGATCCAAACAAAATTGGACAATAACTCCAAGAGGATGCTGAGAATAAGATCCCACACGAGGCATAAATAACCAGCCGTATATCGTGTTATTACATAACTCCATTAATAATGATAAAAATTCCAAAAATCCAATTTAAGGGGAACCTAATTTGACATTCATTAGGAAATAATCGATATAGTCAAATATAAGTCAACCTATCCTATCCTACACATTCTTGAGGCAAGGAACTAGCTTGCAGAGTCAACATACATCTTGACTTGTCGCGCACACCTTGACTGACATTTCAACCAGAATCTCGATTGATCAAGCACACATGCAGCATTAGTAGGTGTGTCAGTGTCAGTTACTGAGTGCGTCTTCTTACTGCCAACCAAGCAAACCCCCACTGCCAATGCAGCCAATGAATGGAGGGAATACATCATAAAAGTAATCAAATGAAATAAATCTATACACGTCCTTCCGGTGAATGCATATGGACAGATGACCTATTGGTGGATAGCATGCTGCCAGAGAAAAGCCAATTCTATACATTCGCCTCAATATAAGGACCTTACAGAGTGAGAGTGTTCATTTTAATTTAACGGATGTCAAAAAACTATCGAAATCACTTTGAGAAGAGTACACGTGATAGCGAGATCGAATCGACTTCAGAAAGGGCTTCTGAAAAGACTAGGGACGGTAAGGCCTATTTTATTAAACAAAAAATTATTTATGACTTACTCCGAGGACTGAAACTTTGAACCAGACGCAATGGTAATGCTCAGATCCGGAATTGGAGTTTAATTACCATTAATAACAGCGAAAAGGTCCGTTAGTAATGAATCAAATTTTAACCACCAAAATAGCTGACCATAGCATAGATACTGTAAGAGACAATGAATCAAATTTAGATTTAAGACTGGGTAATGATATGGTAAACCTTATGGTAGATAATAAATCTAATTAGAGATGTGGTCAATAATAATTAAGGCTTACGATGGATAATAAATCTAACTAGAGGTATGACCAATTATAGTTAAAGCGTACGATCGAAGATATGGCTAGTTATAAGTAAATTTAATAATAGTTTAAATCTTACGATAGGTAATAGAACTAATTATAAGTATTGTTAATAATAATTTGAATCCTCAGACAGATAGTAAAACTAGTTATAGGTAGGTTATAAGTACGGTTAATAGTAACTTCAATTTTACGATAGTCCATGAATCTAACTTTAATCAGAAATATTGGTTCTAATAGTCAGGAAGTTTTCGATAAATTAATAAATCTAACTAGGAGTATTGTCAATAGTAATTTAGATTTTTACAGAAATGAACGAACTCAGTTGAATCAAATGATTAAATACAAATTTAAACGTCTCGATAAATGTATTTTTCATTAATAAGGGTTAGAGGACTTAGCAGACTTAACGTGAACGATGCTATCAAGATCGTTGTAAATTACTCCTAAAATGCATATATTTTATAACATGGTATATTATATGACAGATATCCCTACATGACGAAGCAACTGGTGGTATATGAGAACTGAAGGTCACAATAGACTCATGCAACTGGTAAGATGTCCATTAATGAATTACACCATACCATGACAATAATCTGACGTGCTCCCGACAAACCGACTAAGATATGTATACCCAAGTTGGTTACCAACTCAACGTGACTATGTCCCTAAATTTCGCACATCCGTAACCCTACTATAATCCGGGAGTATGACCGATTGCTTCCCTAGTCCAAGAGGACGGCTAATGAGCGATGAGTACTAACTGAGTTATAAACACTAGACCATAGCTACTGTAGAGATTATATTAAATAAATCGAAGATAAGCCATATCGTATTTTATTCAGACAACTCCTGGATCGATGCGTCCCGGGTCACATTACGCTTTCTGGCACACTCAGCAGCTCGGTGTCAGCAAGTGATGTGGGACGCGGGATTCTCGATCTCGCGGGTCAGAGAATCCCGGATGAGAAATCGGACAAGTACTGAAGACACGGACCTCCCATTCATCGCAATAAAGCTTGAACCTGGCCGAAACACGGCATGGGAAATCAGAAGGCAAGCGGAATACCTCCTCGCGCGATTAGAGGAGCACCAGGCAAACAAACCGCCAGGTCGAGAGGGCACAACGACATTTAGAATAGATCAATCGAGATATCGCGGCCGAGCTAATTCCAAGTACGGACGGGTACACCCCTCCGTACAATACTTCATTTAACTTGGACGATCCACGATTAAATGTGCAAACGGCAGCGATCAACGTGGTGGTCCCACGCCGGATTTGGCCAAGGGAACAAGGAAAGTAAGTGAACCGTCAAACATTCATCGCGAGCACCCATATGCTCGTGAATTTCCGCGAAGGAGCACTGATCGACAATATCCGAGAACTAGCTCGCCTCGATGATTTTCTGTTGTCCGTTAAAAAATACATGTCTTTGTTAAGTTATTCATTGTTTAGTTGATTAATAATTTAAATAGAAAGTAAATAACTCGAGTCACAATCCCATTCCACAGATCTAAGGACCCATAATAAAATTAATTACCAATTATTATATACGAGTTGATTTCACGCTTCTATTATAGATATGTACTCCAACCAAATCCTACAACGAGAATTAGAACGACTGCACAAAACCAACTCCATACTTCACCAGAAAATCCTACAGCTAACTAAGGAGATACAACAGACTAAGACCACATGGGTGGAGCCAAGTAGAGAAAAACGCATCTACCAAAAAATGACAGTGGCGCAAAAGAGTTGGGCTGAAGGAAAACAGCTCAACCAAAATCAGAAGACTCAAATTAGAGGTCTGGAGGTAGCGTTATCGGCGTGCCAAGATGGCTCGGCGGTAATCTTCCCATTAGTCTTCGTTCCGTCGCAATTGGTCTATCGAGAGGCAAAGACAATCGCCAAACCGGCCACCAAACCACCCCGGAACCGACCAGGGAAATCCGAGCGTGCAAAGCGTGGTACTGCACAACTGAATAAGGAGTAACACAATAATGATCCGTCTGTCATTTAATAAAAATTTAGAATCGACTTCCACTATCTGTATGTTTTATGTTGTTAAAAATAATTTCATTAAAACCGCAAATCCGCCAAAAGAGAAGTTAGATGACATTAGATTCAACAGTAAGGGACCAGAAACGAAAATCGCACGCAAACCTTCTAACGGTAGTGCGTTGAACCCAGTTTGAGATCGGGCCAGAGTAGTCCCTACGTGGTCAAGGTTATCCAGACCATAGACCCCACAAAACGTTGTATGAAAGGGATCAATGTTAAACACTACTAACCCCATAATAATAATAATAATAATAATAATAATAATAATAATAATAATAATAATAATAATAATAATAATAATAATAATAATAATAATAATAATAATAATAATAATAATAATAATAATAATAATAATAATAATAATAATAATAATAATAATAATAATAATAATAATAATAATAATAATAATAATAATAATAATATTAATAATAAGTCTCAAAATAATAATATTGTTATTAATAATTAATTACAAATTTTGAGCAATTTGTGCCTCCGAAAATTCCATTCCGAATTATTGATTTGCGATCAGGAGTTACTTATTCCCATTAGCCCCATAACCCGATCCGGTCATCACCTCAAAACGACTTGTACACCGAAAAAAATCTGCATGTTGCCTCGGTATGATTTATCGATTTTTAGTTGGATATTCATCGCAACGATTTTTATTTTGGGATTTATTTATGGTCCTTTTCGATTCGGAATTTTTCGTTTATTTAGTAAGTTACCTTTTAATCTGTTTATCAATAAATAAAATTTTAAAGATCTTTTGTTTTGATTAATTTTATCATAACTATTTTAATAGAATAAGAATAAATAAGACAAAATGATAATCTTTTAAACATCGTCTGTAAAAAATTAATTTTACAAATTCCTTAAAATCAAAGTAAATAAAAGTTAATTTTTACGTGTAAGAATTTTTAAATAATTATGATACTAATGACTATAGACTGGTTCATATGGTTTTACTCCATCCGAGTTCTTAATTTCTACCTTTTGTTGGATTCTTTGTGCATCTTCATCATCTATTTAAGCATTTATACAATTCTGAGTGTTACTCACTGTTGAGGAGTTGCAATCTCTACTTTAATCTCATTTAAATTTTCGGTACTATTTTCTCTTTAATTCTGTCATTTTCTTCTGATTTATGTCGATTTCTATTCGTCTCTATGTAATACTTTATATTTAAGTGTTGGGCCAACACATGATTTTGTTTAAATGAATCGGTAACAGCACGCAAACACAACACGCAGATTTTAAATCAGACCATAAAACACCAATTAACCATGTAAAAATACGAGAAAGAAACAATTAAATATAAAATCGAAAAAACACAAAAGTAAATTAAAATAATAACAAAGTGCAACAAGATCCGCACGAAATAAGCACAAAAATAGCACGAAAATTTGACCGAAATTTGACAATTTACCAAAAAAAGCAAATGTCCATGAAAATGGAACTAAAATTAAATAATTTGAATTGGAAACAATTCAATTAAAAAGTTAAAAAATAAAATTGTCAAATTAAACCACGAAAATAACAAAATTAAGATTAGAATATACCAGAAAATCACAAGGTCAAATTTTGTTTTACTACATCAAATTTAACATGCAAGGTTAAGCTCGTACAATAGGTATATATACCGATTCATTTTCACAGAGTTTTAACCAGTCTTAATCAATTTTGATTAATCTCCATCAGGAACCAGTTTGAAGCAGAACAAATTTTCAATGTGAGTGTAAGAATGCTCGAAAACTTTCTCCACGTCGCGTCCATACAACCTCATATGAGCTCTGTTTGGGCGTCGGCGTGGGGAAAGATTTGTAATGAAGTTCGATGAATGATGCACACCAACCATGAATTATCATATGCTGGTATATTCAATTAAAAGTTTTAGAATAGAATACTTATATCGAAATTTTTTTGGCCCACAGCCGACATATCACCTCAAGACAATAAAATATACACACACCAACCAAACTATGTAAGTGTGGTGTAAGTCCGCCAATAGTTTGTGCCCATGAAGGCTACGGCGTGAGAACGCAGTAGCTGAAACGTCAATATTAATTCCGTATAGTGGAAATGGGTTGGAGAGGGAATAGTCTTTTGGCTAGTACATCACCCCCTTTTTCCTAAAAACTCGACCTAAAATCTAATAACAAATCGGCTCAAAATCAAAACACTGAGTAGTCCAGTGGGCACTCATAAACTCATAATATTGACACCATTTTATCCTAGGATCAACTAAGGGAAGGTGACGGGAATTCTTATGTCGAAATATCGTTGCTGACTTTTTTAAATTAAAATAAAAAATATTTTAAACGAATATAATTTCAGCTTCCTAGCAAGTTTGTGGCAAAATATCACGAGTTCTTAATCGATAATATTACAGACTAGGTCAGACGATTTGAAAAATTTTAATCCCGTCCTCTAAATTCATCATATCGAACCACCAACTCACAAATAATAAGACCAGCGACTGTAGGGGTAAATAGATTGTTAAGTCTTCTAAAATCGTAACCATCATTATGTAACCGATGACTGGAAGAGCAGTTTCAATTGTCAGATAATCAGGCAAAATTTGCGGTGAAATTTAACATATATTAAATTTGCCTGTACAGTAATAAACAATCAGCATAACTGACATAATCGCCCCCGAAATTTATTAAAATATTAAGGAAACCGAACGCCACCGTTAACTTATCAAAATGCCTAATATTCTCAATCACCCTAAACCTGTTGAGGACTTACGTTTAATTTTTACATCGAATCGTGCAGATATATTACGTGGAAACCCAAGCTTTCAACGCAAAAATTAAATTACTGGCCTAAGAAACTCATGCAAACAACCAATATAAAATAAATAAGAGAAATAAGTCTAACAAATTTATATATTCTAATTTTTAAAAAATTAATGTAATTTAAAATTTTCAATTATTTTAATAATATTAAAAATACAAACATGATTTAACACGTAAACTATTTAAAAACATTCAAAACATTCGTAGTCACAGCACTTTGCACATTAATCTTTGGATCCAATGACCTTATCAGCAATGCTTCACATATCACGCGTTCCCAATAATTATTAAAACTTCTCAACAAAATTCTAAAATCAGACATTCCTAATCAATTGCGTTTTAGATTTGTTAATTCAACGCACAGATAAACAGTATGAGACAGAGATTTATAGAAAACCAACTGATACTGGTCTTTATACTTCCCCAGAAAGCTTTTGTGAATTTAAGTATAAGAGAAATATGGTGAAAGGATTGATTTATCGTTCATGGTCTTTATCTTCTACTTTTGCTAATTCGGTAAAAAGTGTTGATAAATTGGTTGAGTTGTTGATAAAGAATGGATATTCTAAATCATTTTTATTGTTGATGATAAAAGAGACTGTTGATAAATTGATTAAAAATCCTAAGGATCCATGTTTTGGAAAGTCTGAATGTAATTTGTCAAATGGGTGTGAATTGAGTGTTGATCTAAATAAATAATATATCATAAACAAAAATGGAACTGAAGAGAATATCACCATGAACGTAACCCAAAAAATCGTGCCACCCTAAAAATTCCGATATCGTAATACGACTCTTTAACCCACTGCCGGAGAGGTTGACAGATGTACCATGGGATGATCTTACCCCACTTAGGCCTGTTAGCATAAGGAATTCCAGCTCTCACCGACTATCAATATTCGCGATATATGTTAAACAAAAGGAAAAAATAAAATAAGTTGACTTGATTGCATAACACTTTTGTTATTCAGTATAGTAATGTCATTTTCTGTAAATAAGTATTTTTAATGTAAATGATACTTACAATAATTTAAATTTAAAATTAGCCGACAAACTTAGAAATTATAATATCATTCCAGCCTTTACTGTTTGTTCTTTCGGATGATAGAAATTTTGTGTTTGAATATTTTTATTTCTAAAAGATTACTTAGTATATGTTAAATACTAACTGATTTTAATTAAACTCGTTTAAACAATAATTTCGATTTTATATATATTATGTAAATTTTTCTGGGTAATTTCTTTAATTTAGTATCAAACAAGAGCGAACTGTAAATTCTGATTAATCTTAATTGGAATAATTTGAGTTTGTAATTATCTGAGACTCTATTAGGGTAATATGGGGTTATTTACCTTCGCCTAAATCAGGCGTCTTAATCCTCGAATATCTGATCCCGATAAAAACTTCTGAAAGATGTGAGAGCTGGAAGGACACGAAACAGTTAAGGCCCCGTCAACAAAAGCGAGCTAGTTCGCAATAAAGATGCCATGACGTCGATAGATCCCGTCAGACAGATAAGGATAGGTACACATACTTCAGACGATTCAACCACACTGCTAGTGCCACGGAAATAGACTACCCTGCAAATTATATATATATATATATATATATATATATATATATATATATATATATATATATTTCTAATTTTGACATGCGAATAACCAACTTCCGTGAACCCGCAAGACAACTTACGACCCAATCTACAAAATTTTACCCACAATAATTTAACATATTAATTGTTACAGAGTCGAGATTTAGCAACAATATTTACCTTATTGTTTAGACAATTCATAGATCGATGCGTCCCGGGTCACGCTGCGATTCCCGGCACACTCGGTTGCCCGGTGTCAGCAAGCAATGTGGGACGCGGGATTCTCGATCTCACCGATTAGAGAGTCCCGGGTGGGAGGCCAAACGAGCAGCGACGACACCGACCTCCCATTCGTCGCGATCAAACGGGAACCTGGCCGCAACCCGGCACGAGGAAATCCGAGGCCAAGCCGAATTTCTGCTCGCTCGCGGCAGACGGACCGGCAAGTGGAGAAGGCCAAGAGATATTTAGAAGAGGTCAACCGAGACATAGCCACCTGTCGGATCCTGAGTACGGACGGGTACGCCCCTCCGTACAATACCTCGTTCAATTTAGACGACCCCAGACTGGACGCAACAACAACGGCAATCAATGTGGTTGTCCCGAAAAAGGTATTGCCGCGAGAAATGCGGAAAAGAGACCAGCAATCGAGCTGCCATGGCGAGCACCCATACGCTCGAGAACACCCAAGACGAAGATAGTATCCAGCATTAGCCGAGAAACAACTAATTAAATCCTGTAATACGAACATAATTTTCTCTCGAGTTTTTGCTTGTTCGAAAAACATAGAAAAGTCATAGGAATAATTAGTTAATCGAAGTAATACAAACTTGACAGGCCTAAGCATAGCTAAGTAAAAGAATATTGCTGGTGTACTGGGTAGAATTAATTTTGTTTAAGTCGACGCTTGTCTATTTTAATCTATTTACTTTAATTACTAATGAATTTTCTAGGGTAACTTCTATCTCACCAAGACGCCCCACAATTTTGACCTTACCACTATATACCCATGAGCAAGCTCATGTTGGTACTGTATATAGCAGTCGAGAGTCCACAAGCAGGTGAGTCCCATATCTAAGACTACTCCTTGTGATAATCTTGCTTTCGGGTTCCTGACTGCGATAGAAGGACTTACGTCTACTTAACTCTTCTGACTTCCTCGACATTCATACTCGCATTTCCCATTCTTTTTCATTGATCTTATGTATACGTCCGGGGTAAAGTTTTCCCCTGGTCTCTTCAGTTTATCGTTAAATATTAATACAAATTAGTGTTTGAAACATAGTTATCTGACACTGGTTTACCTATCCATCATTTAATAATTTAGTTTAGACAACATTATTTTAGATTATTAATCCATAAAATTTAAATATTGTAATTTAGGAATTTTACGAAGGAAAACTTTAGTAACGAGTTTTCAAAATCCAATCTCTTTAATTATCTAATTTTTCTGATTAAATCCCCTGAATTAATTACTAGAAAGCAAAATAATACTATCAACCTAAAACTTTGTTTTAAAGTTTTAAAATTTTTCCTTAAGTAACTTGTGGTAATTTGAAATTTTATCTAAATTATTAAATACGCTGTTAGATCAGCTGTTTCTAGATTTAATAAATTTTCTTTTTAATTTAAGGAAAAATAAAGTCATCCTAAGACTTATGTCTCATCTTTCATTCACTATCATTCTTTGACTACTAAAATACTCAATTACAAAAGATTAAAATCGATTTTTTCAGAACTACAATTACCCCATTTCAATTATCCGATCTAAATAAAACTTTTCAATCATACTTCTTGCATGCATTAGACTTTATTAACAGTACACTACACTCAGACAAACCTACAAAACATTCATTCCTCATTTATTTATAGAAAAATCAAAATTCTACTTTTATTAAAATTTACAAATTTTACGACACTTTCCAACTCACCATCAAAGGTAAAAATTACAGCGACACCATCACACCTGATAACCTTAAAGAATGCTCCTCGAAATTCCATGACCTGACTAGTGAATGGTATGCAGACCAGTGGCACACCATGACGTACCAAGGACATATCTCCAAAACAATTGGCAGTAATAGACAATCTGCTTTCCTAATAAAACATAGAGCCCTGACTGACAAACAATACCTCTTTCTTATTAAAGCGCGCAACATCATGATAAACCTCAACTTCAACACAAATAGAAACAAAAACAAAATGAATATTATGTGCCGTAATATATTATAGGCTGTTAAAGTGAAATAGGAATGTCTGATTTTAGAATTTTGTTGAGAAGTTTTAATAATTATTGGGAACGCGTGATATGTGAAGCATTGCTGATAAGGTCATTGGATCCAAAGATTAATTTGCAAAGTGCTGTGACTACGAATGTTTTGAATGTTTTTTTAAATAGTTTACGTATGTTAAATCATGTTTGTATTTTTAATATTATTAAAATAATTGCAAATTTTAAATTACATTAATTTTTTAAAAAATTATAATATAAATGAAAATTTTAAATTAATTAAAAGTGATTTGAATATATTTTATAAATATTTATTTATTACAAAATTAAATTAATAAAAAATAATTTGTTTAAATTAAATGTTAATTCATAATATTTTTAGTTGGTTTTTAGTACCTGAAGATGATAGTTATGCTATCGAAATATATCGTACGAAAAGTTTTTTATTGGCGTTATCTTTTAATTAAATCGTTGCCAAATTTATTTAATTATTTATTTAAATATAATAAAAATTAATAATTAATAAACATTTCCAAACATTCTCATTCTCCATCAATTTCATAATTAGCGTTAATTATCGTGGTATATTATTAAATGTTAGAACTGGTCATCACTAAAATTCGTTAGATAAAAATGAGAATCCCGATGCTCCGGTCATTATTCGAATTGGAATTATTTTAGGGTTTATATTTACTGTTCGTTCCTTATAAAATATCATTTATTTGATTTAATCACAGAAAACATGAATTTCATTGGTTTATTCGTTGGTTTCTATACCTAACCCTAGTCGATCTCATCAATGTAATTAACTTCGACAGGACTTAAAAAAACCTATAACATTCCTACTTAAACATTCGTATGTATGTTATTCCCCTAACTCTGGCGATCTTCTCGCAGTTTATTTTCTTACTGCTCCGACCAATTCGCAATGGCCACCACGGTGAATTCCGACGGTATCCTACCCCACGATCAGTGCAACGAAGCCTGGCCGGACTAAGCAGACACCGAAGGGTGGTTAGCGACAAGGTAACACGTCAACATTCCACAAAATTAACTGTAGAAATTGAATATTACCCTAACACTTTCCACAAACTAATATGCATATAAATAATTTAATTTAGGGGGACCTGTAGCAGATACTAAAAAGTATCGCGGCCATCCATGATGATAAATCAATTAAAATTAAAAATCCATTACATAAACATGTATTTAAAATAGACAATCAATAAAGCTTACGATTGAGATCACAAAATTCTCTAGGTTCACAAAATTGGAAAATTTTAAAGTTTTTCAAAGGTTAAATATTATGAAAGTGGCTGTTATATATAATGTTTTTGTGTGTGTATGCGACCAATCAGCGAATTGTAAATCTTTTTTGACCGTTTTTTCGGGTTTTTTAATGGCTTTTATTTATTTTATTAATTTTCTCTTTTTCTATTTATTTTTCCTAATTTTTTAATATTAATTTTATTAAATTTACCTTTTTTATTTTTGCTGATTTTTATTTTTTTTTATTCTGGTCGCCACTTCCGCCTGTGTATTTTCTAAACTTTATTTTGCAAGGTTTTAGCGGTTTTATATTTTAGTTTTGTATTTCTTTTCTGCATCTGTAGGGTTTTCAGTGATTTTAATTAATATTTGTTTTATTTAATTTTGTTATTTTTTTATTTTGTTTTATTTAATGTTTTATTTTATTTTTGATTTCTGCTTGCGGTACGTGCTTGTGTTATAGCATTGTTGGCGCATAGGTTGATTTTTATTTTTTTTTTCTAGGGTTTTTTATGACTCTCACCTAAACGCCATCAAGATTATTATTCTACCCTTCCTATGTACCCATGGTGATTACCATGTTGGTACTGTACATAGGGGTTGAAAATTCATCTGCGGGTGAGCTCCATTTCTAGAACTACTCCTCATGATATTTTCACTTTCAGGTTCTGGACTGCCGATGGAAGGTCTTATGTCTTTCTCTATCTATATCCTGGTTCTTACTCGTCTATTCCTACAATTCGCATACCTATTTTGTCATCTTTACCCGTTATTTATAAAGGTATCCTTCAAAAATTTGGGCAGCGTTCCTCCCTTATTTTTTGGTAAATTTCCTATTACATTTGTTTAATCACGGTATCGATTACGTTTGTCCTAGTTTACCTTTATATTTCCCTATATTAAAAATTTGATTACCAGTTCTTTAACTCCCGGTACATTTCCCATGATTTTAAGTAGTTACAACCCTCTGCGGTCACTTCAATAAACATTTCTCTCTTTTGTCAGATTATATAATTCAACTTTTGGAAAAAATACTTTCAACTTTACATTCCTACACTATCTTATCCTTTCCTTCTTGATTTTCTAATTAATTTTCCGACAATATTTTAAACTTTCAATACAAAACTTTATTCCCCCTTAACTAAAGTCGCACTTCCCGTGATTTAAGTGCTCACCTCGACCGACGTTTCCATCAGTCGTTGTGAGTCGTTTAACGATGCCCTGCGCGGAGGGTCCTGTGCCATTTTGTCAGGTCCCGTCGCGGACAAACCGAGATTTCGACTAGGCGCGACCCACAATCACAACTGGGGAACTTAATCCGCCAGCCGGACCGGGATCTCCCTAATCGATAGCTATTGCCATACTTATTATAAATACGATTTTAAAAGGACTTGTCAGTGGCACAAAAAGATTCCATGACTATCCAGAATAAAATCAACAAAACTTTAACTTCAAAATATATATTTATACAAGAAAACAATACTTACAATCCACAGTCATGCAACCAAATTGGAAAAATTGGCATAAATTGGCATAAAAATTTTGTCTAAAAATGACTCACTGTTCGTCTAGGAATGTCTAAAAATTGTGAAAATGACTGCTGTATATATAGTGTTTTTGTGTCTGTGTGGGACCAATAGGCGATTTTTCGGCATTTTTGGGGTTTTTTAATTATTTTATTAATTTCAAAATATTTTTATAATTTTTATATATTTTTCCTTATTTTTTGATATATTAACTTTTTGTTATTAGATTTTATTTTTATTATTATTTTCTTACAATATTATTTTTTCACCCCAATATTTTGTTTCCTGGTCGCCTCTTCTGCCTGTGTTTTTTCTAAACCTTATTTTGCAAGGTTTTGGCAGTTTATTTCCTTTCTCGTATGTTTTTGTCTGCAGCTGTAGGCTTTTTCAAGAATTTTAATTAATTATTTGTTTTATTTAATTTTGTTATATTTTTGTTTTGTTTTAATTAATATGTTTTATTTTATTTTTGATCTCTTCTTGCGGTGCATGCTTATGTTACAGCAGCCATATTGACAATTTCCAAACGACAATAATTATTTTGTTTTAATTTATACAATTTTCACCTTTTTGTTTAAATTGGTTTTGTAATTTTGTTTTAATTTTGGCTCTGAGCCCAACAGCAGCCATTTTGATAATTTCTCAGCATGACTTTACATTGTCATTTTATTTTGTTTAAATGATGGCTTATAGCCCAACAATATAATTCATGAGATTATATCAGAATTTATATCACGTTTCTTTTATAGACATGAATCCTTATCAAATTCTACAGCAAGAATTAACGCGGATGCGGAAAACCAACGCAGAACTTCATCGACAGATATTACAGCTAAACAAGGAAGTCCAACAAACCAAGGCCACCTGGGTGGAGCCAGGTAGGGTAAAACGCCTTTACCAGAAAATGACAGCTGCGCGGGAGGGTTGGGCTGAGGAGAAGCAGCTCAACCAAAGTCAGAAAACGCAAATCAGAGGCCTGGAGGCAGGGTTGTCGGCGTGACAAGAAGGTACGTCGATGACATACCCCCTAGTATTCGCCCCAGCGCAGTTGGCCTACAGAGATGCGCGGCCACCTCGAAGCCCGCCTCCAAACCAATCAAACATCGGCCGGGAAAATCTGAACGAGCTAAGCGTCGGGCGGCTCAGGTGAAAGACTAATAATCATTCTGACATTTTCTTACTCGGTTATCCAATAAATAGTTGTGAATGTTTTTTTGAAATTTAGTTGACTTGTGTTAATTCCAACTAAATAAATTCGAATCAGAAAACAAGCTGATTAATAAGTTCAACATTAGTAAAGGACCAGAAAAAGAAAGCGCACGTAGACCTTTTAACGGTAGTGCGTTGGACCCAGTTTGAGGTCGGGCCAAAGTAGTTCCTGTGTGGCGCTCACCTTTGGCGATCTCAAAACAAGTGGTTACATTACCAACGTTGACTAGCGACGGTTAACCATTGGTGGCAAAGAAATAGTTACATCTGGGGTCAAGGTTATCCAGACCATAATCCCTACATAAGTCTTTCCAAGGGCTACTATGCACTTTCGAAGGTTGGGCTCTAATATGTATGTGAAAATTGGTATATACATCTTTTGCCATAGTCGATTGAATTTAGAAATGGTGAAAAATACAATAAGTAGCAAATAGTGCTTATACTACTGACAGCCTAAGAATTAAAACATAAGTTACAAACCGAAATTCTAAAGATACTTTAGTTGACAAGCGAAAATTCTTCATCTATTCTTATTTTGTTAAAATATCATAGTGATAAATATTTCAAGGATACATTCATTAAAATCGTAAACTAATTGTATTTCCAATTTGGAAACAGAAAATAATAAACTTATAAATTTAAATGATATAAATTGTTTAGTTTAAACATAACTTATTAATTTTGGAACAATTTAACAGCATTTACAATTAGATATCTTGAATAATCGATTATTTCGGCTAATTAAAGTCATTTGATATTTCTGGAATTAACCAAGATAGAATAAAATATTAGTCAATAACGACAACGCGTTTTTAATTTACCATAATCATTATCATCAACATCAAAATGATCATGTGAATGAAATAATAATAATCATCATCATATTCCACTTGAATTTTTCAACTAACAAAATCAATTTATTTTTTCATATCATTAAGTGAAAGTAAATGAAGCAATTTAACATGTTCAAGTGAACAATAACATTTACAGCCGTTTTAAATTTATAACTTGCAGAGCGTTGTAATTTATTGGCACCTAGATAATTCCAATTAAAAACAGGATATGAATATCGGCATAAAACAATTATTTAAATTATTATTTGTTTGTGATTTTGAAATCTTTACAAATTAATTGAATTTTAAATATAATAATATACAATGTTATTTTCTTTAGCATCATCATCTTTATTACCAAGTAGGAAATAATCACACATACACACACACACACTATTTATACATATATTAAATCGCTCTAGTATCCCCCGCCAGCTTTCTTGGCAGATGACAATGGCACAGCGCCAGAATGAGTCAAATTGAATTGAGAAGAGCTTGGATCCGCACTTGAGTAAAGTCCAACACCAGGGTTATTATTCATTGTAACTCCACCTGGTTTAAGAGCAGCTTGTGATGACAATGTCATATTAACTGCTGATGGCCCGGGATTTGTGCAGACCATATTCGCTGTGTTTTGGTTCCCGACAGTTGCGCCATTTGCAAAATTCGAATTCGAGCTTGGCAGAACTGCTCTTTGCTTGAGCATCGTCCAATCGAAAGTATAATCAAACTGATGATTAAGGGTACGAAAAAGAATTCTAAAAAGTTGTCTCAAATACATGTAGTCGGGAGTTTCTTCGAAGCGTAGACCTCTGCAGTAGTTCAGATACATGGTGAATTCAGCTGGAAATCGCTGACAAAGCATTTCAATTGAAGTTGATATTTTTTTCTCGCTAATCTTTTCATACTTTTGACGTTTAGTTGCAGCCTGTTATAAATTAATTTCAATTATTAAAATATTCAATTTAATTAAGGTTTTTTTACAAAATGATTGTGAAAAAAATCATATTTAAAAATAAAATTCTCTTATTTCTATAAAAGCTTCGCATTTTTTACAGCGATAATTTCAAAGTATAACTGAATGAGTGTATTATTCAATATGTAAAATAATTAGGAGAAATAGATTTAAAATATGTTGAGAATTCTGATCCAGAAATCTCAAAGTTATGGATCTAAGAAAAATTAAAAAGCAAATACCAATAATCTATCATTCAAACAAATAAGGTCATTATTAATTAGTAAGTACAAATTCCAAAAATGAAAAAACAGATGGAGAAATAAATTGTCTTCTTTCAACAGCCTGTCCGAAATAACCTAAAGAAGTCGGTTTGTTAAGGAAACAAAAGTGAAAGCAACAGCAGATTATCTATAAGTTCCATTGAATAACAGAGCTTAAAAGAGAAATACCAATTAGATCTGAGGCACGAGAAAAGAGTAAGAATAACGAAACTAAAAGGTGTAAGTGGAAAATTATTTATTGCGAGTATTGAGTAGTTCCCCATTAAAGCAACTAGATCGTTTTTACTGATCATCGAAAACAGAAGCGGGGGCCTCTTCTTCTGGAGGTTGCATTATCGATATTATTGATATTATCTACCTTTGGAAATAAACGGAATTTAAAAAATTTTAGGATTAACGAATGTTACTGAAAGTTTTGAAAACCTTATATTACATATTTTCTTACAAATAAAATGTAGAAGATTTTAATTTCCTTATATGAGAACTATCCCCATTAGTTTTAAGAATCTTGAATGAGACCTTTAAATCAATAGTTCTATAATTAATATTATCATATCAACGATACTGTATATAATTAAAGGTATCTATCAATATTTCTAGTAAACAATAATCAATTATTCCTGATTAGAAATCAAGGTCACAACTTTTAGAAACATTTATTAAAAAAAAAATAACTTTTTTAAAATTATTGTTTCAGAACAGAAATTTTCAGTTATTGAAAACTTCTCAGAATCATTTACATAAAAAATCAAATACAAAGATTTATATTATTTTAAAGAAAATAATGAACTAAATATCATAAAACCTACACTTAGTTTTAAATTGGGTTTAACAATTATGTGTAAAACTATAAATTAAAGTGCGAAGCAAAGATCAACATTTTGTTTTTGTTCTTTTTGAAATTTTCGACTTTCACCTTTTCTAAAAATATTTATCTTAAAACAAACTAAAACAGATCTGTGTTTAGTTGATTTACAAAATTAGTTATAATAGACTTTAGCCTATTCTATAATTTTTTCGTTATAAGATTTCTATAAATCAAAGAATTTTAAAATTTAATTACATGTTATGTCATTATTGTTATTTTATTAAATGAAATTGGCTTTGGTTACTTGAAATATTTTTTGACTATTGATTTTAAAATGAAAAACTTTATTAAAAATCTATTAAAATTCTAAAACAAAATTCCATATTATCGAAAATTATTGATTATTGTATCCAATTGTAATTTTGTGAGGTCTGGATGCAAAATATTTTTTGTTTTATTTTTCGTTACACCCAATTAGAATAAGTAAAATTATCGAATATGCGCACTTTTTTAACTTACGTAGCACTTTTGATTATAAGAAAATTTTGCATAGCACCAAAATCATTAAAAAATCTGATTTAACAAAAAAAAATGTGTATGAACTTTGCTTTTTATTTATAATTTACAGAAAATAAGAAAAATCGTTATAACGTTTGACCGAATACTTAAAGCATAAAACATAAGTTAGTTAAGATTATTTAAAATAAACCAATTAAATTATTTAAACCAGATACAAAAAATAAATTGAAATTAATTTAATAAATTTAAAATAAAGTATTGCGAAAATTTTTAACCAAATCCTATTCGTAATATCAGTTATGTAATAATATTAAAATATTAATGTGCATTTCTGAATTTCATTGGGTATGACACTATGAATATTGTTTTGCTTTGTTCCTAAAAGATTAAGAAAAATTAAACATATTGAACATGGTTGATAAATTCATTTGTCAAATCTTGAGAATATTTTAGTTAAATTAATAGAAATTAAACTATCCATGAAATGCAAAAGATTAATAAATAATGTATTATATAACTATCCTATATAAAATCGGTATGATTAACATTGTGTTTGTATCAATTATTAATCAAAAACAATTAAATTTTTTAAAGACAAGAACTTAATGGGTCTTTTAAATTTGAAAAACAAATGAACTCCTTGAGAAACTTTTTGGTATTATAAATAACTGGAAGTGTAATTTTTTATGGATTATGTTCTGTTAAAGAAACAGCTGTAGACGCGCAGTAACTTGACGCTACTGAAATATTTCTATATTTTATTGCTTGCTATTATTTATCTACTCATTGTGTGCATAAGAAAACGCTAATATTTTAATGCTTACAGTAGTTCTGTGAAAAATATCAATTCAAAATAATTGAGTGAAATTATATTTGCAAGGTATAATGGAAAATGATATTGAATGTATAGAAAATAATCACAGAGTAAATATTAAATACTTGACAAAAAGAAAAAAATAATAAACTAAATATTTTAACTATTTAATTGCGACTGTATTCGTTGAGGTTATACGAAAATAAAATTTTAGCAAAAAATTTTTATTAAAAAATCATTGTGTAAAAAAATTTAAAACAGTAAGCTATGATTGGATAGACCCACCTAAACACAATAGACAGGTTTTAATGAAAAATGTCAACATCATTGGAAATTAAAAAATTGTGAAATTACTAAAGAATTCAATGCGAATGTCTTCAATTTAGTAAATGTATACTTGATTCTTCAATCACAACTTTAAGGCTGAGAAAAGTTATCTCTAAGTTTGTTTCACGTTTATTAATAAATGCAGTTTATTAAGTCTTACAAATATTTCAAACATGTGAATAACTCGGTTACTATTTCCCTAAAAATATCATCATAGATGCTAAATAAACTTTCTACTGAAAATTCTCAAATCATAACACATAATTGTTCATTGTCACTAGTTTTTCTATTATAAGTAGCTGTTTCTGTGAATTTTGCAAATAGAGATACTAAAATAAATTCAAATGATGTTAAACATCTGATAAATGCGAAGTGCAATGGAAAACTCTCAAAAGTAACAATTAACAAAACAGTGTATTCACGACATAGTAAATTGACGATTTGACACTTGGAGTAATAAAATATCGCTAAGAGATACAGTTTCTACGAAAATACGTTTTAGAATTATTGATGTTAGAACATCGTTTGTAATAATATTATTTATTTTCCCTACAATGACAAGTAGAGGAATAGTGAAGCAATTCATTACTATCTGTGATCAAGAAGTAAGTATTATAACTACTGAAATTCCTCACTTTATCACTGAAGTTGAATTGAAAACTAAAATATGGTAACAGTTTCAGAAATTCATTTATTTTTTTAACTTTTCAGGAATGTGTTTTTTTAATTTACTTTTAAATTTCCATAATCTATAAAATTGATTCTATAACATTTTTCGTTTAATTGGTATTATTTTTAGCAACTCATTGATAGAATTATCAATTAATTAAAATGAATAAGTTCAATAACGAATAAAGATTGCAATACTATTTAACAGTTGTACAATAATAAAAGTAGCGTTAAAATTTTTTTTTCTAATTTCGAACATGACACTAAATCAAAAAAGACGTTTGATTCCCCAATTTCAGATACTGCAATAAAATAATAATTACTTTGTTTAATTCTCGTAAGATACTATTCAGAATTAAAAATTATAAATATTAAATTAATTAAGATAAGTAGGCAATGTTGAACCAAAATGAGATCACATTTTAATTAATACGAAAGATTCAAAATGAGTGATTTTATATAAAACTTAATTTTTCCGTATCACTTAAATTAAAAACTTTAAATATTCAACAGCCTAAATCACTAGATGTCTCACGGATTTTTTCAGCAAGTTTCTTTTCTATGTTGGTGATAATAAAAATTATGCAAAATGCTTGAAATAGTTCATATTTGAAGGAAAAATAATTTCAAATATTTACGTGATTGTGAAGAAAACCGAATGTTCCTTAAATGACATTTAGTTGAAAAGTGAAAAGCATGTGCTTGATTTACAGCTATAGGTGACGATCTCTTTATCACTTGCAGAATCAATTGCTTTTCCTGAGGGAGAATAAAAAAAGAAAACAATTTCACTAGATTTAAAAGATAACATGAGATTACAATTTATTAAGAAATACAATTCAATTGTTTTGATATCACAAGTTGAAGCATGGATGAAATTTTCGCAAAGGTACTGATATAACTTTTACAAAAAATTTATAAAATTTTTCTTAATTGATTTATATATATTACTCATAATTATTAATTTCATATATAGCTATTGCCATTCATGATATTGTAATTAAAAAAAATTAAAATTCAGTATTATGTTAATATTATTAATCTAAATTGTTTTATTTATAAAAACAAACTTAGTAAACTGTGATTTTCAATAGTTAAATTTATTTACATTTTATGCAATTTAAAGAACGTACTTTTAATCCTTGCCATGGTAAAACGCCGAGATTAAAATACATTAAAACATATCCAAGCGATTCCATATCATCTCTCCTTGATTGTTCAATACCCAAATGAGCATTAATACTAGCATATCTCGCAGTTCCAGTGAGGTTTTTATCTTCTCTTCAATAATCTTTTAATTTTTTAGATTTGAGAAAATATTAGAATACCTGTACGTAATATGCTTTCCAGTTCGATTGTCTCTATATTTCTTAGCAAGCCCAAAATCGATGATAAAAACTTTATTACAATGTCTACCAATACCCATAAGGAAATTATCTGGCTTTATATCTCTGTGTATAAAATTTTTATTATGAACGTATTCAATACGGGAAATCATTTGATCAGCAAGCATTAAAACAGTTTTCATCGTAAATCGACGAGAACAAAATGAAAATAAATCCTCGAGGCTTGGTCCTAATAAATCCATTACTAGCATATTGTGATCTTTGTCTTTTCCGAACCATCTAATTTTGATTATAATAGAGAATCTAGTGTCATATAATCACCTGATATGCGGTATACCAACACCACCAGCTAAAATCTTATATAACTTGCTTTCATAAAGTAATTGAGGGTGTCTAGCATTTTGATGTTCAAGTTTTACTGCAACTTCCTTTAAAAAATAAAGGTATATTTATTTTTGTATAACAAAAAATTTCAATATAATTATTTCAACATCTAAAAATGAAATATATTTATGAAAGATTTTACTTCTCCATTAGCCTGATTAACGCCTAAATAAATTTCTCCAAAAGAACCTGATCCAATTTTTCTTATAAGTCTGTATTTACCATTTACAATAAATTCTCTAGATGTATCTCCAGCGCTTGCCATCAAATAATATATTCAGTAAAAAATGTAAACAAAATCATAAATAATACCAATAAATTAAAACAAATATAATTTATGGAAATCCTAATGAATTTGAAGATCTCAATTATTAAACCATAAAAATAGAATTTCCACATAATATTAATAAATTGTACAATAAAATAAAGCATTACTTAAAATATAAATCTACTAATTTACACAGAACTTCCTGCAAAATAATCATTTTATAATTTTTTAATTGAAATTGTTAAGTTCGTATTGTTAGGACTTAAAAATATAAAAATAGATTTAAAAAATAATTATGATAAATAATGGTTATTGGGTAAATAAATAAATAATGGATATTGAAATTTAAATCAATATCCTAAGTTACAGGGTATCCTAATTTCCGCGGTTACTGTTACCAACGCTTCCGAGTGTGGGGTTAGTGGTGTGGATGACCTTCACCCCAAACATACAAAATAGTTTTGCTCCCGCCAATGGTTACCCGTTGCTAGGCAACGTTGGTAATGTAACCACTGGTCACAGGACGTCCAAAGGTGAGTTCCGATATCAGAACTGCTAAGGGTTAGTCCTATGTCGGGTTCAGCGGACTGCCGTTAGAAGGCCTATGTCCGTCTTCTATTTCAGGTCCCTTTATCACTTTCTATTTAATACTTTTCGTTTCTATATTTATTTACAAATAGTAACATAATAAACTAAACAATTTTTATTTAATGTCAAACAAATCAAATTATCATCAGACATTGAGTTTATCATCTCATTTGGCCACTCCTTGGGCGCGTCTTCGCAACCGCTCGGTTCGACCTGGTCGAGCGTGTGATCTGGGCTTCTTGTTAGTTGATTGGCCTTTTTCTTGGTCGCGATAGGCTAATTGTGCCGGAGCGAATACCAGAGGGTAAGTCACTGCACTTCCCTCCTGGCACGCCGACAAGGCGACCTCCAGTCCTTTGATTTGTGTTCGCTGCGCCTGGTTCAACACTCTTTCCTCTTTCCAGCCCTGTTGTGCGGCAGTAAGGCGCTGGTACAATGCTTTCATTTTCTCGGGTTCGGCCCAAGTGGCTTTCAGCTGTTGCATCTCTCGACTCGGTTGTAGGAGTTGTCGGTGTAGGTGCTGATTTTCTCGTCTAAGTTCTTTCAGCTCTTGGTGCAATATTTTCGAGACTTTCATTTCTAAAATTACAATATTTAAATGATTAGTCGTTTACAATATTGATTCAATCATATTGATCCTCTCTCTTAATTATTTCTACTGTTGGGCCAGAACGTAAACGGCCTTGAGGAATGTTTTAATGGATCAGTAACACACACGCAAATACAACAGGCAATTTAAATAAACCTATTGAAACACCAATTAAACCCTATCAAATATGAGAAAAAGAGAATTAAATATAAAATAATAAACATAAAAATAAATTAAAATAATAACAAAACGCACCAAGATTCGCTCGATACCAACACAAACATAACAAGAAAACACAACAAATTCGACAAAATTGAAAAATTAATAAAAGTTCATGAAAATGAAACTTAAATCAAAAAATTTGAATTAGTAATAATTCAATAAAAATTCTAAATGAAAAATTATTAAAATAAATCAAAAAATAATAAAAATAAAGAATAGAATTCACTAGAAAATAACAAGGTCGAATTTTGTTTTACTGCATCAAATTTAACATGCGAGGAAAATAGGTATAAATACTGATCCATTTTCACATTAAAAACACACGGTTTTTCGAAACAAACCCTATTTTCAAATCTTAAAACTATTTTTGAATTCGTTTTAAAAACATTTTTCAGAGTTTACTTTTAGGTGAGAAATATTTATGTTGGAACCCTCTCTCCACGTCACATCCTTGCAACTCGGTAGAGCTCTGCTTGGACGTCGGCGTGGAGGGAGAGGTATTTTTATTTTTTTTGGAATATTATGCCGTTTTAATTTTTTATGGATTGACATGGATGGTAATTATGTTTATTTGTTCATAATTAATAAATATTATTATTATTAATAAATTGTTTTCATATATTTATATGAACCAAAATTATACTTTGTCGAAATTTTTCCGGCCCACAGCCAACACATAACGCAAGTAAATAAAATCTACACACAAGTCAGATTCGTGTAAGTGCGTGGAATATCGACAATGATCTGTGCCCGTGAAGACCCGGCGTGCGGAACGCAGGGTCGGAACGTCAATATTACCCGTATAGATGAAACGAGAAATAAGGAAGAAGTTTCTTGGCTACTTCCTTGTTTCTCATTTCTATAAAATCGACTTAAAATCATACTACACACGGCTCAAAATCATCACACCGAGTAGTCCAGTGGGCACTCAGTAAATACAATGTAAACACAATATGCGATTAAGGCCTATTAAAGGGGAATGGTACGGGGGATAAATTAAATAGAAATCATTGTTATAACTAATTTAGATTAAACATTTTGAAATAAATTAAATTTACAATTCGAATAAATTAATAGCGATTATTAAATAAGTAATTCATTGATTTAACAAACATCAAAATAACTATTGATTAAAAACTAAAGAAAGGTTAAAATAATTCGTTAAATCACTATAATTAACAGTAGAGTTTTATTGAGAAAAATTACGTAACCCATTAGATTAACTTATTGTAAATTATTAAGTATCAGTAAATGAATTTTGAGAAAAACTATCATTAAAAACTAGTAATTAAAACAAATATTAAGCCACACTAATCTAATGGATTTAATCGACAAGTTTTCTTTAATACAAAGATGGGTCTTAACTGAATAACATAAATTCTTCGACTTACAATAAATCAACCCAAATATCGTGTATCTTTGACTTAGGATTCGAACCAGCTTAACTAACGTTGCACGACAATATGATTGATTTCATCTCTAAAGTAATCATAACTGAAAATCCCTTATTAATTCACATAAAGATTACTTTAACATATTAAAACGAAAAATCATATAAAATTTATTTCAAAAAATTAAAACACTCGCTTACTCGAAGTCAACGAAAAATAATGTGATTGAAATCCAGGAGATAAATAGATAAGATTTTCCAGTAGAGGTTGAATAAATTTCCAATATTACCCATGAGAATGAAAATCCATAATTTTGCGACGAGGAAAACCCCTTAAAATATGTATTAAAATGAAGTAATTAAACAAAATAAATTACCAAATGATCCGATAGCAACTTTTAACAGCACTATTGACCCTCAATCAGAAAATCCATTGTCCAAAATTGCGAGAGATAATCAAGTAGCCCGAAATTCTTAAAATTACTGCATCTCACAAAATTTGTTTTAACAAATGTTGACCTATGAAATAGTCTACGAGCGCCCGAATTGAAAGTTCATTACCTGAAATAAACATTGTAAATTATTGATTGAGAAATCAACCATCTTACTAGTCGACATTTCCGGCAACATCAACATCCGCTGCCGTAGCCGAATTATAAATGGCATACACTTCCTGCCTGTCTGAATTTCAATCATACATTTTATTTATAATTAACGTGGACTGTTCACCCATTTCATTTTCAAATCATGTGTTCACCGAATATTCCGGACGAGGACTTAAAGTTGCAATATCCGACTGTCATAGAATCTCCTTCAAGTAAATCTTCAATTTAATTCGATAACAACATTATGTTTATGTTTGAGTCACAGGAATAATCTAGAGCATTAGTAAATAGACTTTCCAGATCGATGAACGCGAATCTATAAGTAACAGTTGTTATCGCCCTCACAACCAACGAACTCCTAAGGTCCTGTCGATTTTGGCTACGCATTTTTCGTCAATCCAATAAGACAGCAATGCCATAAAATGTTTGAGTGGAAATTATTAACCCAAAATTCCGTTTTGATCATATTAGGAAATTGCCATCAATGTATATTTTTTTTTGAGAAACTAATTCCTCGAATAATTATCCAGGTATTTTTACTTGACCAAAGGATCAGACCCTAAGTGAGAGTTTTGTAACTTTTATAACTGACTTGTTTTTTTTTGTAAATGATAATCATTAAAATTTATTTTTGGTTTAATATACATGAATGTTTAATCATCAAATTATCGCAAAGTTAACTGATTTAAGTTGTTCTAATGGAAAATTTATAAATATCCAAAGAATGTTTTACAAGGTTTCTTAACGATTTATTCATTTAATTACCTTATATTAATATTTCAAACACGCCTGGTTGAACATTTTAAACATACACCAACCTCAATACTAGTGATAAATAAACCACTGGTGATCGAAATAAGATAAAGTTACAAATGATCCGCATTTTTGATCTTTCGTCAACCCCCATAAAGATTTCTTGAATCGACCCTTACGGCATGAAAGCGAGTAACCCAGTAGCTTGGAGACATCGTTCTTCCTTGTCACAATACATGGCCGGACCAGCTAGTAAAAACGCGTTACACTTCGAGTTCCGCGAGCCGTGAATTAAAGATCACCCAGCCCTCTTAAAACGACGAGAAATGTTATCCAATTACGTACCCCAGATCACGGAATAAAAATAATTTTTCCATTCAGGACAAACCGGAGCTATGATCGAACTCCCTGCTCATATAGTGGAACAATGGAGGCAGGCATGGAATCGGGTGTATCGAGAGCGATGCCCTGACGTGCCTGAAGACGACCAGCACGAAGACATATCGCCGGAGGAATTCATGCGGCAGTTCCGGAAGCCGTTTGACGAGCCCAATCCTTCCCAGGACATCCTAACTCAGGCCCAAGAGCTCCTGGAGGGCCTCCTCCAACTCCAGCGCCAAGTCGAAGCAGATGTGGCAAGAGCAACAGAATACCTGGCCAACGTCAAAGATGATCTGGTGGCAGGACGGTTAGCCAGCAGATACCCACCGTCACCAAGACCAGTCCGGAACCTCAAAAGGCCAGTGTTCGTGATCCCTGGTTATTCCCCAGAAGAAGGGATCAAGCGATTCCTCGCAGATGAGTGACCATTGTATTAATGATTTGAACCTCTTGTTATAATATTAGTATTATAGACCAGAAAAATTCTTTCTCTTCTTTTATTATTGTTGTAATTTTTATTTCATAAATATGTTTGAGTCTAAATCCAATTATCATTAATAGCCATCATAAAAATTCAACCCTTATTATTCCAGAGATGGACCCCATGCAGTTACTCCAGAATGAACTAACTCAGGCGAGGCAAACCAATAAGAAATTACATGATCAACTTGTTCAATTAGTTCGAGAAACATGGATCGAGCCCACGAGAATCAAACGATTGTACCAAAAGCTAACTGCGGCCCAGAAGGGATGGGCAGAAGAAAAGCAGTTAGTACAGGGCCTAAAAACTCAAATCAGGGGGTTAGAGGTAGCGTTATCCGCCTGTCAGGAGGGAGCAGCGGTGACCTACCCTCTAGTCTTCGCCCCTGCTCAATTGGCCTATCGCGAATCAAACCCTACATCGTCTGCAACCTTAACTACTCCCATCACCCCATCAACAGCCAGTCGACGACCTGGACGAAAGGAGCGGGCTAAGCGCCGAGCCGCTCGATCTTCCAACCCGTCAGAAATCATATAACCTTTGGATAAATAAAACATCATTTATATATATTGTGGTTTTCATGTACACTTTATTATTTTTATATCATCTCGAGGTTTGAAGCCACATTGTCGAAGGGTTAAATAAACAGTACCACCTATTTCATTGTTAGATTAACGACGATAAAATAAATAGATAAACAATAGAAACTAAAACGCAAGGGGACCAAATAATTTTAAAAGCGAGCACAGGTCTTCTATCGACAGCTCGTGAACCCGAGGATTGTCCGAGCAATTACAGTACTAGTGATAATACTCAATTTTTGCGGATAATCCACCACTTGAACACATTACCAACGTTGCCTAGCAATGGGTGCCAAGTGGCAGTTAGCATCATTTTGTATGGCGTTACTGGGACAACCATAAAGATAAGCAAGATTTGAAACCCTGTAACCCACCACTACGATGTATTATCGGCTGCGTCTCATGCGTCTTAGTTGGTTGGTGTTAACTCTCTGGTTGGTCCAAGTTTAATGACAAAAACGTTCTATCTTTTCCTATCATTTGTTATCTATAAAATATTTAGAAGGTTATTGCAAAAGGAGTAGAAAACCTATATTTCTTTAGTTACACTAATGTCAACGTAGTAAATTTATGAAACTAGAAATTGAATAACCCGTGAGACATAAACATTTATTGTCGTCAAAACTAAAACATATCGATTCAACTCATTCATGACCATTAAAACGTTCACTCCTTCGATTGTTGTGCTTGGGATTCCACTGGGGATGCCTGCTCGCATATGTATGATCGCCGGTTTGACGAGGTCCGAGTCGATTTCGAAGTGTTGACTGCACGAGGTTCTCCGGTATTACCATTTTAGTCGGTGCTGTCATCTGCGTCAGCCTCGGGCCGTCTAACTCGAAGGACACTCCATGTTCTGGCGGGAATCCATCGGTGCTCGGAATAGCACCACTTGCGATGTCTCTGTTTACTTGAGCTAGTCGTTGTCGGGCCAACACCGCTTTCCGGTGGTACTTTCTTTCTAGCTCTTCCATCTTCATGGCTGCGTATTCGGCTCGCTGGCGGGCTTCTCGTGCTGGATTGTGGCCCGGCTCGCGCTTAATCGCGATACTTGGTAACTCGATCTCTTCGGCTTGGTATTCTGATCTTCTCGGCCAACTGGAGTCTCCATAAGTGGATAACAGATATCCGTTATCCCACAGCACTTGGCGGTATCGAGCGGCGGAAGCGCTCGGGATCTGTAGAGTCACTCGAGAATTGTCACTCCAACTGCCATGCGGGTCTCTGCGATCTAAACGTGAAAAGATTTGATTACAAATCATTTTTCTCGATGTGCCTGCGCGTGCAAAACATGGGCGTTAGTGATTTATGCTATTTTTATAGAGTATTGGTGTGGGTGAATTTTAGTTACGATGAAATTTGAAATGTAGCGTGCGAAATTACCTGATTGTCTCTCTTCACTAGGCATCTGAGTATCATTCCTCGAGATCCGATCTCGTAAAGGGTCTCGAGTTCGAACGCGTCCACTATTGGTATTAGTTGATTGGTGATTCATTCGAAGCTTATGTGGTATGAGATGTGAGTTTCTACTATTTTCTTTTATATTCGTAAATTATTTGCGAGGGCGTGGTGGGGTGAGTGAAGTGACATTTAATTTATTCTTTCTCGCGGTTGAACGTTAATATAATTTTTATACGTTATTTACTATTTATCATTTGATGTCGACCATTATTTATTATTCGTTCAGGTCGGCGGTGAAAGTCCATTGCTATTGATCGCTTCATCGTCTTTGTTATTATGATCTTATGTGATTAACGTCATCGACCTGTCATTCGCGTCGGGTTTTAGATGATTTATTCTGCTGTAAACTCAGACTTTGACCTGTCTGTAGTTTATTTAGTGTAATAACAATCAAATTGATCTCTATTGATTCTATGGATTAGTATGCGACTAATCTCATTGTTAACATGATGATTGGAATTTTTGGGTGCTCTCTATCTGAATTGTTGTTCTTATTCGACGTCGGTGTATCAAAGAAGACACTCTATTGCAAGTTACTCCGGAATACTGTTATTTCCGAAAAATGTTCAATTGTACATGCTGGTTAGGGAGAAACTGCTGGGTGGAATATTCGATGACAGCTATTCGATGAAGAGAATACCGGGGTTTGGAAAGAGTCTAAATCTCTACTCTATTGTTTAGTTGGGTTGTGGTATTGAACTATAGGGTTTGCTATTTTGGTTGGAACTTCTGATTTTATTGTTCCCATCAATTTCAGGGTATTTCAAATTTTATTTGGGTTTAAAGGTTCAATACTATTCGTGGGCAAATCTATCGCATTCGAATTATCACGGATTCTCTCATGAAAGTTGAGTTCTTATGTTTACATTTGTGAACTATTTGTGATAATTTGTTGTCGTTGATCTATTATCCTTGTGTGGAATTGTTAATTTATTTATTCGTGTCGGGTACGTTTAATATGATTATTTTGGTCGTTTCTTATCGGTTATTAGTAGCATAATATTATTATTTAACTCCTTGAATTATCCTTGGATTCATGAATTACATATTTACCTTTCAATGGGTTAGAAGGATTTAAATCTAATCATTAATTTTGGTTTACAATTTATCAATGCTTAATGCCTTAATTACTACTACTTTTATGAAATGTTAGCGGATCTATATCCTGTCGTAATTTTCCTCAGAATCAGTTCATTCTACTCTATCGTTTTCTGTTTCGTTCATTTACTCCATTTTCTCTGGCTTCTTACTCATAAATCATTTGCTAATTTAGATTAGATCCGAGGATAATTCAAATCATTAACGCTTGTGAAATTTTACTTGATTTTCATTACATGAATATTTAATTTTGGGATCATTTTATTTAATTAATATCTATCCGTCAATTAAGATACAAAAGTATTCTAGTTAGAATTTCATCATTTTAATTAGAATAATTTATTTACGTCACGTCTAGTTTAATGTTATGGATTCAATTACTTTAAATTAATTTAATTTCCTTTTAGTTATTAAATTTATCTGCATCGCATCGGTTTCAAGTCCCCACTACCCGAGCCTTAATTTTAGTCCTAAGGTTCTTGTGTTCATATTAGATTTTTCGAATGCCCACTGGACTACTCGGTGTTATCATTTTAGCCGATGTGTAGTTAAATATTTAGGTCGATTTTACGGGAGATGGGTGAAAGAGAGCTAGCCAAAAGACCAGTTCTCAATCTTCCCACCGCCCCTATAATGGGTAGAATATTTACGTTCGAGATCCGTCGTTACGCACGACAGAGCTCTCACGGGCACACACTATAGGCGGAGAAACCGCACTTACACAGTGTGACTAGTTATGTTATGATTTTACTTTCTTGTGTGATGTGTGGCTGTGGGCCAGAAAAATTTCGACTCATAAAGTTGAAGATTCGTTTTTTCATAATACATATATTTGTTGAAACAATTTCATCATAGTTCGTTCATAGTTCATACATATCAACATACGACAAGAGGTTCCCACACATACGATCAAGTAGAGCTTACATTAAGATACTTGATTCGCAGAATGAAAACAGTTATCGAGAGTTGCTCCTTTGAATTGCTCTGACAGAAAGTAATTTATTCACTGAGTGAAAAGTGATTAGCCTTCAGGTTATAAAACCGGTTAAAATATTGTTAAAACTTTTTGAAAATGGATTGGTATTTATACCTGTTCTGTGACCCTAACCTTGCGTGTTATGTTTTATGCGTTAAAACAAAATTTGACCTTGCAATTATGTGTCTAATTTATTTCTAATTTATTATTATTTTTCGATTTCTTTTACAATTTACTCATTTATTTTTAATTTCAATCATTTCTGATTAAAATTATTTTATTTTTGTTCGCTTTATTCATGAACTTTTTTAATTTTTCGTAAATTGTCACTTTTTCGGTCAAATCTTTTGTTATCGTGTTATTTCTATGTCCATTCGTGCGTATCTTGGTGCGTTTGTTAATATTTTAATTTAATTTTATGTTTTCTATTTTATATGTTAAATTATGTGTTTTTCTCGCATTTTTAGGTGTTTATTAGATGTTTAAGGGTCCGATTTTGAAATGTGCGTGTTATGTTTGCGTGCTGTTTCCAATCCATTTAAACAAAAGCTTGTACTGGCCCAACACGAGTGTTGGATATCTGAACAATGGCTATGAGACCGCCAAAGGTGAGACTCTTTTCCAAGACTGCTAAGGTTCGGCCTCATGTTGGGTTCAGCGAGCTGCAAAGAAGGCTTGTGCTCGACTTATGTTTGAATCTTCCTATTGTTACCCCGGTAACGTCATATAAATATTTTCTAGCTACCACTCGGCACCCGTTGCTAGGCAACGTTGGAAATGTGTTCGAGTGGGTGGATTGTCCGCAAAAAGTGAGCGCTATTACTAATGCTTTAATTGCCCGGACAACCCTCGGGTTCAACGAGCTGTCGATGGAAGACCTATGCTCGCTTTGTAATGTCCCCTGTGTGAGAAGTTTCGAGATTAGACTCATGTTGATGGGTAAAGATGGAATGACGTTTATCTGACGAAGCGTGAATACTCCTGAATTTTCTGTAGTGTTTTTAATATTCTTTGAATCTTAAAATATCACTTTAAATAATTGAACAATTTTAATACTCTAATTAATTCACAAATGAAACCAGATAAATTAATTAAGTTTATTTGCCAGGCGGGCGGCTCTACGTCTGGCGCGCTCTTTGCGCCCCGGCCTGTAACTGCTTGAGGGTGTTGTAGAAAGAGTCACCACGGGCGTTGGATTGTTGGTTGAGTCTCGATACGCCAATTGAGATGGGGCGAAGATAAGAGGGTAGGTTACTGCCTCTCCCTCCCGTTTGGCGGACAAGGCAACTTCCAACCCCCTTATCTGCGTCCGGAGATTTTGATTTAATTGCCGTTCATCGGCCCAACCCTTTTGAGCGGCAGTGAGCCGGTGATGGAGGGGTTTAAGCTTCGCTGGATCCACCCAGGTGGACTTCACTTGTTGGATCTCTTTCGTGAGCTGTATTATCTGCTCGTATAGGGCTTTGTTAGATTGTTGGGCACGAGTCAATTCCTCTGTAAGAGTTGGATAGGCTCCATTTCTAATAATATAAATATTTAAAGGCTTGATATTTGTAAAAGGACTATATTTGTGCAAGTTATATTGAAACAAATAAGGAGATTTTTGCATTTCAATAAAAATAAAACAGTTATCAAAAGGACACTCAATTTATTTATCATAAACATTTATAAAAATTTAAGTCCTAAGATGGTTTATTATGAGGAGGTGGATTAGGGAAAACCCTCTTCCACCCACTCTTCCGGCGAATAACCTGAGATGGTCATTACCGTCCGTCTGACATCTCGAATCCGGGCAGTTGCTGGTCGGGTGGCTCGTGCGGCAGTACCTCATTGCGGGTGCCGATAGTTGCTGGCGATCCGACCAGCCAATAGGTCCTCCTCGACATTCGCCAGGTACTGGCGTGCACGGATCACTTGCGTATCCACCTGTTGTTGGTGGGCCTCCAGTTGTTTGAGGAGATGCTGGGCTTGCGTGTGGATTTCCTCGGCCGGGCTCCACTCTTCGGCCAGCCATTGGTCGCGATCGTCTTCTGTTGCGATAGTTAGTTAATTTATTTACTCTAAAGTACTATTTGAAAATTTTATAAAATTAAATTTTTTATTATGATTAATCTCATTATAACTAAGGGTTTTCCATTTTGAGTTGTAAATATCCATCTTAACCCTTGAAAATCTATGGATAAGGAGAAATTTGGGTATATATCCCATTATTTAAGCTTGCTTATCCCTTGTTGCCATGACAACAGATTAAACCTTTTTGAATTCCTATACTGTAAATTTTTGATACTTTTCCTAATAATTTTCTTTTATTTTAGATCTCCTACCGCAACCGGACCTTCCATTGCACTCCATTCCAGCATCAATACTTACCCTCAAGTATGCTCTTTCGTTCATTATTAGTTTTATGCAATTTTAATCTATAGATCTTCCTGAATCAATCCGCAAAAGAAATCACGATATTGGAATTTACTTATGTTGGAATTACTTTTCATCGATGTGGTAATTTTTGTGTTGAACTCTTTTAATTTAATAAAGTTTTATGTCTTTCTTACTTTATTTCGATGATTTTAAAATTAACTTAAGAAGGTAGTACTGGTAATAATACATTTGATATTAGGATAATAATTTTGGTGTGATAATAGTACTAGCGATAATAATAATAATAATAATTTAATAATAATTATTATTTTAGCATTACAATAATAATTTTTATATAATAATGATATTAGTAATATCGATCTTAAGAGGATTAATATTAACGATAAGGGTGACAATGCTATCAATTTTAAGTTGATAATCGCAACAATAGCTTTACCGTTAATAATAATAATATTAGTTTCAGATCTTAGTAATAATGAGAACTATAATAATAATAGTGATAACAATAATAATAATATCAATGGGAATTAGTACTAAGATTAGTAACATTAAATATACAAATAATGAATATAATAATAATAACAATAATAATAATATTAAATACGAATAAATTTAAATGGTAACTGTAAGGACGTTAGTAGTAATAATGATGACAATAAAATAATAATATTAATAATAATAATAATGATAATAATAATAATAATAATAAGGTTAATAAGTAGTGTTATCATAAGTAGTATTACTGTGGTTCAGGATTAAAATCGGGTTTTCTGACTAAGGGTTAAATTTTGTAAGCAGATTTTGTAAGTAGTATTAATGTGGTTGACTTTTCTCAAATTTAATTTACTGGGATCTCTCTTTTGGGGGTCGATTTTCAATAATTATTCGATTTAAATTTACCAAGTATTTTCCTATTATCGACATACGATCTTATCAATATTGGGGTGAAGCGTTACTATAATTTGGATAATTATGGCATGACATAAATATAACTAAGCAGGTCTCAAAACGACAGTTAGTTGGAAACCTTCTGCGAGGTCGAAATATAAATGAAACACTTTTTATGGTGGTGGAAGTTTTGGTCCTGTCTATTAAGTTTTGTCTATTTTACAATAAAGAAAATTCATCATGATTCGGTTATTGGTAGGGTTCACGATCGACGTCTTTATGTTCGTAATTTTTAATTTACGACGATTACTGGAATCCGAAATTTAGATATGTAACTTTAGTTTAAAATTATTGACCTTCTACCTTTTCGGGGACTACGTAATATTTATGGTTACCCTAAGTTTGTATTGGCAGTTTAACATTCATAATAATAATTTGGAGTTTTTTAGTTTATAACAACGATTTCATTTTATAATTTCCCCGGTACCTTCCCTTGATTGACCTTAGGCGCATTGTGTTCATATTATATTTAATGAGTGCCCACTGGACTACTCGGTGTGGTGATTTTTAGCCGTATGTAGAATAATTTAGGTCGAATTTAAAGAAAACCAGAAATGAGGAAGTAGCCAAAAGACCCCTTCCTTATTTCTCATTTCTTCTATACGGAATAATATTGACGTTCCAATCCCTGCGTTCCGCACGCCGGGTCTTCACGGGCACAGATCATCGGCGATATTCCACGCACTTACACGAATCTGAATAGTAGGTTGATTTTACTAACTTGTGATGTGTCTTGGCTGTGGGCCGGAAAAATTTCGACAAATAAAATAATTAATTTATGAAAAACAAACTGATTTTATGTATTATAAATATTTATTAATATATTAAAAGCAATATAACAAATTACTTGCCAAATCATCATACCAAATAAAAATACATCTCCCCCACGTCGACATCCAAGCAAAGCTCTACCGAGGTTACGAGGACGGGACGTGGAGAGAGAGTTTCCAAATAAAACTCTCACTCACATAAAATAGATTAAAATTGGTTCAAAAAATGGTTTTAAAAATAGCTAAAAACTTTATTTTAAAATTGGTAAAATTTTATGTGAAAATGCATCGGTATATATACCTATTTTCTGTCCCTAACCTCGCGTGTTCTTTTTGATTTAGTAAAACAAAATTCGACCTTGATATTTTCTAGTGTATTCTAATCTTTATTTTTATTATTTTCTAATTTATTTTGATAATTTTTTATTTGAAATTTTTATTGAATTATTTCTAATTCAAATTCTTTGATTTAAATTTCATTTTCATGAAATTTTCATTTTTGTTAAATTATCAAATTTCGGTCGAATTTGTTGGGTTTGTATTTGTATCGTGCGGATCTTGTTGCATTTTGTTATTATTTTAATTTATTTTTATGTTTATTATTTTATATGTAATTGCTTTTCTCTCATATTTTGCTAGGTTTAATTGGTGTTTTCATGAGTTTGATTTTAAAGTTGTAGGTTATAATTGCATGTGTGTTACCGATTCATTTAAACATTTTACAAGGCCGTTTGTGTTCTGGCCCAACATTTCGATAGATTGATTTTCCGCGGATAACCTCCTTTAATGAAACTTTATTACTAATGTTGATGCTGGGCACTGGTGGGTAATCAAAAATGTCAATCCAGCCTAAGGGTAACTACTTCCCACCCAGCGCCTGCATAAGAAGTTTAACCGCTAGTCACCCGTCAAAAGTTGACGTTGGTACTGTGTGCTAGTGGTTGAATATTGCTGGGCACCTGATGGGTAAAAGATATAGGATTCTAGTGGTCACTTGCAAGGGATTCCCACCAGATGCGCGCACAAGAAATATAACCATTGGATACCCGTCAAAATGACGTTGGAAATGTATCCCAATGGGCGGTTCCTAGTAAAAAGTGAACCATACTACCATGACTACTACTACTCTAGAAAATCTATGGGTTCAAGAGCTGCCATAGAAGGTATTCATGCTCATTTTAATTATAAGTCCCTCTGTTATTAATTGAAATAATATCGACTCCTTGATCGTTATATTTTGTTTTTAAAGTGTTGTTTATAGAAAGTTTTAAATGATTTCAAACGACCATCGACCCAAATCCCAAAAAATTTATTAATCACTACAAAATTGAAAGATTATTAGAGAATGCCAGCAAATGAGAGTCCTCATTTCTTTATCTGCCCCAGTAGGCGAGCGGCCTTCAATCGGCGTCTTCCCTTTCCGTTTTACTGGGGTGACATTTTTTGTGATTTGATTTCGATGGTAGATCACGATTCATTTGGGTATTGGTTAAGATAAAACTTGAAATGGGCCAGGCAACACTCCGATCAACGTTTAAAACTGTGCTGGCGTGATGTGCGATCTCTGCCCTCATTGTTTCTTTCAACTTTAGTTGGCAATTTTCTTTCTTTAACTTGTCGAGTTCGGCCATCATCTCTGTGTGTTGGTTTTTTAGCAATTCGTTTTGCTGTTTCAATTTGGTCGCCTGCTCCAGCCGAGTCCATGTCTCCTCCATTCGATGACATCTTCGGATCATTGACTCACCTCGCTGGCTCTGTTTCACGCACTCATTGTGATAATGGCCTACGTTCCATCTGAACATTTCCACGTCTAGGGTTTTATTATTATTTGGCTGCACTAAAATAATTTTAAAAAAATACTTTTTGTGGGTTTTTGGGTGTTGATATTTTGAAACTATATGGTTGTTACCCAAACAACCCCATACAAATATCTTTCGCTTACCACTCGGCACCCGGTGCTAAGCAACGTTGGAACTGTGTTCGAGTGGGTAGATCGTCCGCAAAAAGTGAGCGCTATTGCTAATGCTATAATCGACCGAACGATCCATGGGTCCAACGAGCTGCCGATAGAAGGCCTGTGCTCGATTTCGATTCTTAGGTCCTATTATTCTCCTATCTCTTTCAAATGTTAACCTATACTCTCATATTCTTTATCTTTATGTCTATTCCCATAATTCTTCTTATCGTTTTCCGTGTTATGATTTTTCTATGGCCTGTACACCCTTTGTTAAGTTAAATATTCCCACAGTATATCTTTTACCCTTATTCCTATTATAACTACAATGTTCCCTATTGTTATTACTACCATTATCATTGTTACTATTATATGTATTACCTTTATTAATTGTTACTACTGGTGGGTTACTGGGTGATGATGGTTGTTTAAATCTTCTTATGGTTACCCCGGTAACGCCATATAAATATTTTCTATTTACCACTCGGCACCCGTCGCTAGGCGACGTTGGAAATGTGTTCGAGTGGGTAGGTCGTCCGCAAAAAGTGAGCGCTATTACTAATGCTATAATTGTTCGGACAACCTCAGGGTCCAACGAGCTGTTGTTAGAAGACTTATGCTCGCTTTAAATTACTGGGTCCCCGTGTAAATTTTAGGTTTTTTTTTATATGCGCAACCTCGTTTTAACTCATCAAGAATGTATAATTGGAAATAAAAAGATATATACATATATATTTAAATTACATCGTAAACGTATTTTATAATTTTGTCAAGTTTTTATTTAACAGTCGAGCGGCTCGGCGTTTCGCTCGCTCCTTCCGTCCGGGTCGGTAACTACTCGGAGTTGGTGTAGTTATTGGGATTGCTGTGGGGATTGCTGGTGGGGTTGTTATCGCCTCGCGGTAGGCCAACTGAGCAGGAGCGAAGAGGAGTGGATAGGTCACCGCTGCCCCTTCTTGACAGGCGGACAGCGCAACCTCCAGCCCCTTTATTTGGATTCTCAAGCTTTGGATCAGTTGTTTTTCTTCTGCCCATCCCTTTTGTGCCGCGGTAAGCCTTTGGTATAGAGATTTGGCCTTCTTTGGGTCTATCCATGTGGCCTTGGTTTGTTGGACTTCCCGGGCTAGTTGAATGATTTGACCATGAAGATTTCTATTGGCCTACCTTGCGTGGGTCAATTCTGTTTGCAGTATTTGTAAGGGTTCCATTACTGCAATAACAAACATTAAATTTTACTAATAACTCTGGTGGTTAAAGGTACGGTTAATGTTAAACATAATTTGCAAAATTTAGCTTAAGAAATCATCGAAGAAATGAAGTTCGAATGACAAATTATTTATTTGAGAAATTAAGAGAAAATTTTTAGAAGTCAGTGGTCACAAATCAGTGAGGTCAAGAATCCTCAAAAAATTTCTTGATCCCTTCTTCAGGGGAGCAGCCCGGAATCACGAACACGTGTCGTCTCGTGTTGCGAGCCGGTCTCGAGCTGGGTGGATAGGCATCCGCGATCGTGCCGTTGACAATGTCCTCTTCGACATTTCCCAGTCTACCAGTAGGTTGGTTCGTCGTTGGCGGTCCTGGAGGCAGGCTAAGAGGGCTCGAGCCCGCTCGTGGATTTCTCGGACCTGACTTGGGCCACCTGATTGTCACTTCCTTCTGAATGGCTTCATGGTATTTTCTACCAGGGTCATGTCTTCTCGCGGGTTTTCTCCAGGTTGGGGCACGTCGGGGTACCTCTCCTTACAGGTTCGTCTCCATGCTTGATGCCACTGGTCTGCGACGGATGTAGGGACCCAAAGAAAAGGTCCTGATCGTTCTAAATAACGTTATGATTATGTAAATTACTCATTTTTTATGGTTCATAATTAACGATACTGGGTGTCATTACTATCTGGGTGGTATGTCCTTAACAGTTTCGTCACGTGGTGCATAAGAGGCAAAACAAATGAAGTATGTACATCATCGAAACTTAAGTCGTACGAGTATATGTACACACACACACACATATATATATATATATACACTACCACACATAATACAATTATATATATTGTATATAATTCATTTAAACACGTATAAGGTAATTTTCAAGGTGTTTTATGTTAACCAAACGTATTTATTCCCAAATATCTATTAAAGGGTTCAGATTATGTATTTTAGCTATGTATTCAATTCTAGAATTAACTTAACTCGTTTTGTTGCAAATCTACATATTAAACCATTATAATATTTAATAAACAGTTTTGTTTATCGACACCAAAATATCAACTGTATAAACCTGATATTATAAAAGTTAAAAGAATTAATTAACATGACAATTATTGTATTTGAAAAATGCTGTAATAATGATTTAATGATTGTAGTATGGCATATAAAAAATGGAATCTGTTATTTATTTGTTCCTGCCTTATTAATTAAATCCCAATCAATTTGCAGACAAGAATGCTCATGAATTTTAGACAAAATATTTACAAAATATATGGAAAATGATGAGAGAAATAAATCCGAATCTAATAACGAAATCATATTGCAATACCTCCCCTAAGACGAATTTAACAAATTGTCTACAGAACTTAGGTAATTATTACCATACGCTTATTAAAATGCCTCAAAATCATCTACGAAAAATGTATGTAATATTTATGAAGTTAAAGTTGCCTACACTAGTTTTTTACAATTTTTACCATACGTTTATTAGGAGGAATTTAAAACCAGTTACAAAATTTTAAATAATTAATATAATACATTTTATTAAAATGAATTCAAAAATTTATCTAATTATTACTATACTTTTGTTAAGAAGGATTTAAGAAGAAAATCATTTGCACAAGATTAATACAATACGTTTTATGAAGATGAATATTTTAAAATTTATCTAGTTAATATTATACGTTTAGCAAGAAGAATTTAACCATTATTTACAAAAGGTTTACATAATCATATTTTCATTAGAGCTGGTGAATTATAAATCTCGAACATTTAATAAAGAAATTTATATCATTATATTTTTATTAGGAGTTAATTATTTACGACTACGAAAATTAATAAACTAAAATTTAAAATTTATGCAAACAAGATTTATTATTTACAAAAAAATCTCAAATATTTCTCATATAATTGATAAGTTACCCTGAGTCGGTGGGCTTGATTCCCTTGCTACGTCTCCTTCTGGCATCGTGGTCATAGAACCCTCATTGTTAAAGTCTTGTGATTGGTACATGGCAAGAAGAAAAAATGATTAGTATTACTGATCGATTATACTTTACCACACCTATTTATAGAATCCCGTAGAAATGTGTGTATGTAGGAACCGGATTTCGCAGCCACACATACATCTAGTGGATATTCGCGTCGTTTTCTACCCTGGCATTTTCTTTCAATAAGTTAAGTATTGATCTGGTAAATCTGTTTGTGCGTGTGGAACAGGTGTACATTTGTCGTGCTCCTGTCTATATGGAATCGATTTTTGTGTATGCGAGTGACAACTTCGTTAATCATTCCTAGTAATCATTCCTAATCAATAGTAAACAATGGAGATTATTGATCTGTACAAGCAGTTTTATTTAGCAGGTTCTTAAATTATTTTTTAATCTTTCCCATTTATTTCCATCATAATGTTAGCCTTATGCATAATTCGTTGGATTTGCTCGCTTAGTCGGACCTATGGATCAATCAAGTAGGTACTTTGTGCTTATCGACATTTATAACGTTTTACTCGATTTAGATTCAATTTTTGTGGATATTTTAGGTCGAAGTTACGCTAACCTTCATGAGTGTTAGTTGTCGGTAAATGGTCTGCTGGAAATAAATCTTTACCTCAGGGAATATCCCATTTTTCTGGTGTGGTGATATTTTTAATGCTGGTAAGAGTTTCAGGCGTATGTGGTCATTCTCTTTATTTTTCTTAGGTAAGATATTGGATCTAACTGGAACGGGGAATGGATTTAAAGAACCGTTTTGCCTCCGACGAAAATGGGTGACGTTCCTTGGTGTCTCGTTGTTCCTTGTACGGAAACAAATTATCATGATTTTATTTCCTTAACATTTGTTGGAATAATTGATGTTTCTCGTGATTATATGATCTTTGTATGAAGGAAGCAAAAAAATAAAGAATAAATTTTCTCTTTTGGAAGCGAATCGGCGTACGTCATGATTCGCTCCCTTATTTATTATTTTAGTAAAGGGTTCATACATGGAATATCTATTCCGTGGTTTGACGATTTTATTAATTTCGCTAATTTCAACTCGTTGGGTGGAATTCCTGATTATTAAATTAGAAAGGAGTTATTATGACTATACTGAGTGGGTTTCTACATTAATGACGTCAAAATTTTTTATTTTGTTTATGGTCGTTATACTATCTCGTTCCTTATTCGACTGGTTTTAGTGTGTTCTTAAAGAGCATGATGATCGAGCCATTAGTTTTAATATGGATAACCTCTAGGTTTTATTGGATTAAAGTCTATGATTACATCTTGTTTTAATCGAAAAATCCTTATTAACTATAGCACGGGTTTGGTGATCACTCAACGTTCATATTTACTCTACGTCCATATTAGTAGTTGAAAATTTGTGGGCATATTATAGTTAATATTACATTTTGATTGATTTTTTCATTCATAACAACGATTTCATATTAGATTTCCCAGTTACCTTCCCTTTAATTGACCTTAGACGCATTGTGTTCATATTATAGTTAATGAGTGCCCACTGGACTACTCAGTGTGGTGATTTTGAGCCGTATGTAGAATGATTTAGGTCGAATTTAACTGGTGTTTTCATAGGTTTTGAATTTAAAGCTGCATGTTATATTTGCATGTGTGTTACCGATTCATTTAAACATTTACAAGGCCGTTTGTGTTCTGGCCCAACACTACTGTTGGTGTACTGGGTAGAATTAATTTTGTTTTAATCTACGCTCATCTAGTTTAACCCATGGCTCCAACTAACTCTTGACTTTTCTAGGGTCATTGTCATCTCACCCAGACGCCCCACAATTTTTACCTTACCACTGTATACCCACGAGCAAGCTCATGTTGGTACTGTATACAGCAGCCGAGAGTCCACAAGCAGGTGAGCCCCATTTCTAAGACTACTCCTTGTGATAATCTTGCTTTCAGGTTCCTGACGGCCGATATAAGGACTTACGTCTACTTAATACCTCTGATCCTCTCAATATTAACGCGCCCTTTCCAACCTGTTACTACCGATCCCATGTATACGTCCGGAGTAGAGTTCTCATAAGGTCTCAATTAATTCATCAGTAAATGTTAGCGTTCATTACAGTTGAAAACATGGTTATATGGCACTGGTTACCGTTTCATTATTCAATAATTCAATTTAAAACAACCTTATTTTAATTAATTAATTAATAAAACTTAAACGTTGTAGTTTAAGAAAATCTTCGAAGGAAAAACTTTTGTTAATGAGTTTCCTAAAATCTAATTTCGCTAATTATCTAAGCGTTTGATTTAATTCCCTAATTTGCTAAAATTAAAAATAATATTATTAACCTAGAACCTTGTTTTAAATTGGAAAATTGTTCCTTTAAATAACACGCGAAAATTCAAATTCTTATATATATTATTTTAATCGCTGTTAAATCAGCTGTTTTTAACTGTAACAAACTTCCCCGTTCAATTTAAATAAAAATAAGATCATATTAAAGTTCGTGCTTCATCTTTTATTTACTGACAATCCTTTACTACTAAAATGTTTAATATACGAAGCAAAAATTGGTTTTTACTAAGGTTATAATTATTCATTTTTCCGCATTTTAAGTTAAAATAAACCTTTCCAATCATACTTCTTGCATGCATCAAACTTCACCAATATTACTCTATACTCACACACGACTTCTTACATCCATTCCTCATTTATTTATAGAAAATTCAAAGATTACTGTAAATTTACAATAAATACAAAATTTAATTTTTACTAAAACTTTCAAAGTAGATAAAAGAAAACGCAAAACAAAAATATATAAATAAGATATACAACTATTGTAAATCGGATCTAGTCACAGTTCACCGGCGAAATCTCGTCTTTATTCGTCGATATCCACGGGAAATCTCCGTTTTCGAAGAGGTTTAAATTGAGTGGTACCGACTTGAGTCACGGAATGAAGCAACTCATCCCCGAACTCGTCGGTCCAGTAACCGAAAGAAGTTGATGACTTTGTTGGCGTACAGGGTGGAATTAATTTTGTTTTAATCTAAGCTCATTCATCCAAACTACTTCCTCGACCACTCTTGCACTTCCTAGGGTATTTCTTTTCTCACCCCGACGCCCCACAATTTTAATCTAACCACTGTATACCCATGGGCAAGCCCATGTTGGTACTGTATACAGCAGCCGAGAGTCCACAAGCAGGTGAGCCCCGTTTCCAAGACTACTCCTTGTGATAATCTCGCTTTCGGGTTCCTGACGGCCGATAGAAGGGCTTACGTCTACCTAACTCCTTTAACCTTTTCGATATCTGTGCACACCTTTCCCATCATTCTATGACGAACCCATGCATACGTCCTACATATTGTTTTCCCCTAGTCGCCATTTAATACATAGCAAAACCTTTAGTACCGATTGTAGTGGATCGCACCTTTATCAGACGTTTAGTCGCTTACCCATTAGTTATTAATTTAATTTAGCCGAAACCAATTTTTGGTATTTAATTTATGAAATTTAAAGATGATAATTTAGAAACTTTAATAAACATAAAGTATTTATAACTAAACATTTAAAATTCAGTTTCTCGAATTTATCTAATTTTCCGACTTTAATTGCTAAACTACTGAAAATAGGTAAATTTTCTAACCTAGAAATTTGTTTTAAATCATAAAGCATTTTATTTAAATAACATGTGAAGATTTAAATTATTATGCAAATTTTCGAGATTTCTATTATATCAGCCGAAATTTTGGGTTTATCACCATCTCATTAATAATTTAAGAAAACTAAACTCCTCTGAAAATACTTGTTTCATTTCTAACTAAAATTGCTTGTTAATCATTAGTATTTCTGTAGTAAAAACTGAAATTTTTATTTTTGGTTAACTGAGATCTCTTAATTCCGACTTTACGAGTGAAATAAGAACTCCCTCAACCTATTTCATGCATACCTAAGGTTCCATCAATATCTTAATACAATTCAACCAAACTTCATACATCCATTCATAATTCGATTAATTAGCGAAATCAGAAATTATTAAAATAACAAGAATTACAAAAATATACTTTTATTGAATTTATAGAAAATTTAACAAAAAGGAATCACAAAAATATAATCAGCACATAAATATATAATTAATATCAGGATAATGGAATCCGTCCTTCTTTCCACTGGGTAGTCACTCGTCGATATCGACGGGGAACTTTCGTTTGTTCCGGAGGGGTTGAAATGGTGTAGTTCCAACCTGGGGAACGGTATGGCATAATTCTTCTCCGAATTCGTCCATCCAGCAGCTCGCGAGAGTCGGCGATCTCTCTTTCATTGTCGTGGTGGAATTTTCGACGGGTGAAATGTCTAGACATATCTGCCTCTCATCAGTTTCCTCCGCCGGAGTTGGTAGTACCAGTTCGGTTGATTTTTTCGGGGTTGAAACGGGGTCATCTCTTTTCACAAATTCCGGATGCTGCTCCGCGACGAGTGCGGCGGCTTCTTCCAGCACTTGTGCTGCGTTATTTAAGATGGTGAGGCCTTCAGCTCGGCGTCGTTCACGGCGACGACGATTTTTGCTGGGATGGTGCTTCTTGCTGGTCCTAGGTGTCTGAGCTGGACCAGCTTGAGTTGTTTCCGGAAGATGGTTCGCGGGGATCAAATTCAACTTTAAGGCCAGATCGCGACCCGCTAGGCGTTTTACCAATTCGGCTTCCGTAAATGATGCTACCAAGACGGCGCTCTGGTCATTTATTATGATTCGTTGAGCCCGGTTCTCTGCAATTAAATCCTCTCGGCATCTAGACAGCCGGTGGATTTTATCCTGGAGGATTTTGACCGCTTCGGGAGCGAACCACGTGCCGAGCGTGCGTTCGTGCTCCGCGAGCAGTTTGTTATACTTTCGTTGGCATAGATCGTGATCCAATTGTAATGCCGAGGTATCTGATTTTCTCGATGATTTGGGGATTTTGTATCCTGAATGCATTTTTAGAAGAAGAATTTTGATTTGTGAAACACGTTTGCTGAGAATTTTCGGAATGATTTTCTTGAGATTTTCCTGACTAAACGAGGGAGAGTTTCATTTCATTAGTGGGTGAGATTTGCAAATACATTAAATATAATAATTATAAAATTTAAAATTAATTAATCCGAACATTCCCCAAACATTCTCTATTACATTCGTTTCATGGGTTGATATTAATTGTGAAGATATCCTATTTGTCATTAGAATTAGTAAACAAAACGTTCGATGCCGAAAAACAGAAAAATGCTGATGCTCCAATCATTTACTGAGTTAACAAAAATTTAATTTTTATTTAAAGATGTTCTATAAAACCATTTCTCACCAAAGGCAAAAATTAAAAAGAACATTCAGTTTTGTTAATCCGTTCATTTGTTTCTATCGACTTAACCCTAGTCGTCCCTTTTCATATAACAATTCGACAGGTTTTAAACAAAATTTGTATCCCTACCTAAACATTCATTTGAATGTTTTCCCCCTAGCTATGTCGCTATTCCCGCATTTTAATCCCTACCGCTCCGACCAACATTGCAATGGCCGCCACGGTGAAGTACGACGGCGTCCTACTCTGCGATCAGTGTGACTAGACCTGACCATACCGGCAGACACCGAAGGGTGGTTGACGACAAGGCAGCACATCAACATCCCTCAAATTTAACTGAGGGAATTGAATCCTGCCAAGCCATCTTCCACAAATTACAACATAAAATCATATTAAATTAGGGGGACCTGTCGTCGATACTAAAAGTACCTCGACCATCCATAATTAAAGATTAAGAATTTAAAACTATAAACATTTCAAAAATTTATTAAATGAAAATACAATCTTACCAAAGTTCGAATTCAAAATTTTCAATTTCAAAAATATTTTTAAAGTTTTTTTAAGGTTAAATATTATGACAATGGCTATTGTATTTATACTGTTTTCGTGCGTGTGTGCGACCAATCAGCTAATTTCGAATCTTTTTTGGCCATTTTTTCGGGTTTTTGATGGCTTTTATTTAATTTTATATTTTTCTCTTTTGTTATTTATTTTTCTTAATTTTTTTTTTAATATTAATTTTATTAAATTTGTATTTTTATTTTTTGCTGATTCTTATTCTGGTCGCCTCCTCCGCCTGCGTATTTTCTAAACCTTATTTTGCAAGGTTTTGGCGGTTTTATAATTTTACTTTATTTTTCTATGTATTTTTCGTGCAAAATTTATTAATTATTTGTTTTAATTAATTATGTTATTTTTTATTTTGTTTTAATTAATGTTTTTATTATATTTTTAATTTCTGTTTGCGGTGCGTGCTTGTGTTACAAATAGCCATTTTCATAATTTTTTCGCCATGACTTTTTCATGGTTGTTTTGTTTTAGTGATGGCTTATAGCCCAACAAACCACTCCCGGGGCCGTTTAAATTGCGCCCCGCAATTTCTCGGTCCAAATTATTATCTATTTGGCCGACACATTCATATACTTATAACACACACAAAGAATATTTCTTTTATACATTAATATGAAGGAGTAAGGTCAATTTACAAATTAGGGAAAGAAATCACATAAGGTGATTGGTTTTATTTATATCATGCAGTTTTTTTCGAATGATTGTTTTCAACATTGTTATTATCAGTTATTCACATACATATATATATATATACAATTCTATAATCACTGTTACTGGCTCGGATCACGAATGTCATCTTGATTTGCTTGTATTGGTAGATTTCTGATTGTTTCCTTTTGATTGAGGGGGTTGATCTCTGGGAGGTTGAGGTAATGAAGATTCTTTGTTGGAGTTCTCGTAAACTTGATGGTTTGGTTCGGGTTTTGTCTTGCTTGGTACTTTCTTCGTCTTTTTGATTTTCGATAAATTTTTCTGATTAGGATGATGAATAAGATTATTAGGATTGCACTGGTCTCGACGACTGCCAGGCTTATTAGGGATATTTCGAAGTTGTTTGGTTTTGGGTTCTCTGAAGTTCGGTGGGGTGGAGGAGAAGTTGTTATTGATAAGAGTTCTTCGAGATGACTCAATTGGATTATTTGTTGTAGCAGTTGGGTATTGATATCTTTGCACGAGGGTTTTATTAAGTTTTGATTTCTGGTTAGTCTGAGTTCGATTTTCATTATTTTTATTCTTCTGAGGGCTTCTGTTTGGTCACGCATTTGTCTTCGATTGTCTCTCAATGAGGTTATCTTTGGGTGTAAGATTGAATTGATGACAAAAGGAATTGTTATTAGGGATATGATTCTGAGCCATTGCATCGTCTTTCTATACATTTATTCATTCGATTAGTGTCTTTCTACATTTTTATTTACAATAGGAGTTTTCGTTTTAATTTTTATCGTCGATTTCAGGCATGCCTATTAACAATGTTTCGGCTCTCAGGAGACGACTTCTTATTTCGGGAATTATCGCAATAATTTTATCTTTACTTTCGATTACATCTTTCTGTTTCTCGTTAATGTCTCCCAACGTTTGTATCTGCTGTTCGTGATATTGTAATTTCTGATATTGTTTTTCTGCGTACGTTTCGAGTTTTTTATATGCTCGGTTTAGTCTTTTCATTTTATAGTATTTCTTTTTGATTCTTTGGGCTTCTTTTTTCCAATAATCCTCCAGTACATGGTTTGCCCATTTATTTGATAGTTCGCTTTTCAGTTCCTCTACTTTTTGTTCCCATTCCCGATTCAGTTTTAGTTTTTGGTTTAAGGATCTATTTTCCTCCTTTAATTCCCATCGTTTTATATTTGATACTTGAAATTCCCTTTTTAGTGTCTTTATCAGGTTTCTCGATTGAAACCATTGATTTGTGATACGGTCTATCTCCTGACGTTGTTGCTCTATTGCTATTCTCATATTTTCTATCATCTCCTCTTGCTCTTTATTTTCATTTTCTGTCGACTCTTCGATTTTACATTCTCTTGGTATTTGATCCTCGTTTTCCACCTCAATTTTTATTGGTTTATATACATCTTTCTTATTGGTGGTCTCGCTGGTATCTACCTCCATCGTTGTTTCGTTCATTTGTTCGCTCATTTTCTACAATTTTATATACATCATTTTTTTGTTATTTTTGTTATTTTTGATTTTTTATGGGTTTTTGTTTGTTTTATCTTTTTATGGGTTTTTTGGTTTTCAAAATTTTTCTGTTTATATAGTGCTAGTTTTTTTTATCTACATTTTTTATTCACAATTTTTATTTACATGTTACACCCGCTCCTTTTCTTTATACATACGTTTCTTGAATTCCTCCACACCCTTCATTACTTGGTGTGATCTGAGGTTGTGGCATAGGAATTAATGGTAACCATACCATTTGAGGTGTATTCATAAACTCGTTGATTCTCGCTTGTAACGTTCTTGAGGTATACAGTTCCTCATCCAATAAATATGACAATTGGTTGATCTCATCCATTAGGTCTTCTACCTCTGCTTCCAGCATTGTCGTATTCTCTCGGATTTTTAATCTCTCAATTTCCGTTTCCATCTCTTTTACTTTTCCTTCAAAGGCTTCCTTTTCGTTATTGCGTAATGCTTTTTGGCGATGTAGTGCGAGATCCCTTTGTTCGCACATGACTTTATACCCATTTACATCTCGTTCAGCGCAACTTAATCTCTGCCTCTCTATTTCGACTTGTAAGTCGCTTTGCTCTTTGTCTTCGGTTATCTTCCTCACCATATTTTGTGTTTTTGTTAGTTGATTAACTTTCACGGTGGTGAATTTTCTGAGGTTCTCCTCCCTCCTTTCTTGTAGGTTTAATCTTGCTTGCAGATCTCGGATTTCCTCTCTTTGGTCCTCTATCTGCTCCCACATTTTCCAATCGTCGAGAGGTGTCCATTTCTGTGGTAGTTCCTTTAATTCTTGTGTCACTACTTGATATTTTTGTTTCCAGGTTTTCGCCTGTTTCTTTAGTCCCTTTATCATTTTCTCGTCTCTGTCCATCGCATTTGACCATTCGGTTATTTGTAGAACTTGTTCTTTCTTAGTGCGTTCTAGTTCTTCTCGAACTCTTATTTGCACGCTCCCTACTTGTTCGATTTGAGCTTGGAGTTCCTCGTTTCGTTTTCCAGCACTCTCGACTCGGCATTGGTAGTACGCGGATCTTGCCACTTGGCTGAGGTATTTTGCGCGCATTCTTTCCAACTCATCCATCTTTCTCAGCAGTCTTTGGCTCGATTCCTCTACTTCCTCCTCTAGTCGACTATTCTTTTGGCTATTTAACTCCAACATGACTCTTCCGAAGGTCGATTTTATCTTTTGTCCCTCACATCTGGCGTGGACTTCTCTCCTTTTTCGGATTGCTTTGTCTGTTAGACTTCGTTGATAGGCCGCGTCTATTACTTCTCCAAAGTAGTCTATCTTTGCCTCTTCCAACTTGTCTTGTAGTTCTTCCACCTTTTTGTTTAGCAATTCCACCATCATTTTTTCGTGAGTTATCTCTGACTCTTGTTCCTCCACTTGGGTTTGGAGTTTTCGTACTTTTTGTCTTTCCCTCTCCGTTAGGCATCTCGCATATGCGGCATCTATGACTTCGCTATGGTATGCGGTTTGTCTTTTTGCACCTTCCCATGCTTCTTTTGCTACTCTGTTACTCAACTTTTGAACTTCATTTTCCAATTGGTTATTGCTTTGGTTCAACAATTCTAACATTACTTTCCCATAGCTCGTCTTCCAATTTTGTTCCTGGCTACTTTCGCATACTTCCTTTAGTTGGATTAATTGATCTTCTTTTTCGTGGGTTTTCTTTTCCCACCATTCTGCTTTTTCTCGTAATTTCTCGGTTTCGGCTTTTTGGATTGTTGCCGTTTGTTGTAGTACGTAGCTTCGCTTTTCTTCTTGGATACTTTGTTCTAGTTTTTTATTCACCAATTTTTCAAATTGCTCTATTCCTTCCTCGTATATTTCTTTTATACGACACATTATGTTGTTATTTTGCTTTACATTTAAGCCTTCTTGGTCTTCTCGTCCGTCTTGCGTTTGTTGCCACATCATTTCGCACTTTCTTGTTTCGGCTTTTATTCGGTTTATTATTTCTGTTTCCTCGTTCTTTATTAATATCGCTTTACTCGTCTTGTCGTTCATTATTTGCATTATCCTCATGACTGGAAGGTCGGTTCTCGCTTCAATGTTCATTTCTTTGATATTCATTTTTTCTATAATTACAAATTACCATTAACTTCTGTAGTTCGCGGTGGTTATTGTCTTTTTAATTTTACGCAAAGTTATTTTACTGTTTTATGGGTTCTACCTTTACATTATATACATATATAGATATTTATACTTATATACACTTTACACCGATCAACACACTCAATCCGTTTTCCATACCCCCGTTCTTTCTACTGATATCTTTACAAATAACGTATCTTCCTTTACGTGGCTCCACATAACTTCTTGTGTGGCCATTCTTGGTGCTCCAGTAGCGGTTCCTTCATTTGTTGTTGGTCTATTATGGCATGACCCTCCTGCAGGCTTGTAGGTTTCTGCTACTATATCGTTTGCACATAGTATTGCTAGCGTCGTTTTGTTGCTAAATGGCCATAGTAGTAGCTCATCAAATTCTCCTTTAGCTATTGCAAAAAATATGGATATGTGTGTACCTTTTCCCAAACCGTCTCCATCTAGATACACTCTCAATTTCATTTTGTATCCATTTTTCCATGAATAGAACGGTGGGCTCGTTATTGATACCTGCGTTCCGTTTCTTGCTTTATGCCATTTTTCGGTGAAGTCCGTGATTTTCCATATGTATGGTGTTACCGGCAATTCTCCCGCGGTAGGAATCAATTTCGTCATTTTCTCGTACTGTTCCTTCATTTCCTTCATCATTTTCCCCATAACTTGTATGGTCTCTGTCGTTTTTTGCCTTGCTAGTTCGAACTCTTCTCTGGTGTCGAAGATTTCATTCATTAAGATTTTGTGGGACTTCACTTCGATTTCTATCTCGTCGAATTTCTGCTTGTTATCGCTTATAGCTGTCATCCAGATTTTTGTGTGTTCCTCGTTTTTTATTTGTAAGTGTTGGGACATCTCTCCGTTCAGGGTTTTTTCCTCGCACCCCCATTTCTTTAACGGACATTCTATTTTTCTTTTACTGCATTTTTTCCAATGTTCTTTGAGTTCTACCTCCTTTTCTACTCCGCATTGGTTTGGACATATTCCTCTGAAATATTTGCAAACTTTTTCGTCTTTTACATTTATGTGTTCGGTTTGTATTTTTAACCGCGTTTCGGTTCTGTTGCAGTATTCGCATTTTATTCTCTTTTCTTCACACGTTTCGTCGTGGTGTCTTTCCTCTCCTTTGTTCATTAGCTGTTTGCATTGTTTGCACGGCTCCTTTTTGTACTCACATTCGTCTATATGATCGTTTGCGTCCTTGATTTTCCCTTTCCACTCACAGGGTGGATTTGGACAGTTTATTTTCATTGTGAGTATCTCTTTTGTGGTTGCTCGATCTTCGCGTGTTTCTTTTAAGGATTCTATCTCTATTTCTCCGCAATCTGGGCATGGTTTTGGTCCATTTAATGTTAGACCGATTATACATTCTGTACATAATCTACATCCACATTCCGTTTGTCGTGGTTCTTTTAATAACTCTGTGCACAAACCACATCGAAGTCTGGCTTCTATTTTTATCTGTGGTTGTTTTCGAGTGATTTCGATGATCTCGTTTATTTCTGTTGTCGTTGATTCTCGATTCATTTTCTACAATATATACATTTAGTTTTTTGTTTTCTTCTTACTGTTATACATAGAGTTTTTACGTATTTTTGGTTTTTTGTTTTCTATACTACTTTATACATTGATTTTTTATTTTTGTTTTTGTGTTTTCTTTCTACTTTATACATTTATACTTTTCACGTATCTACACTTTTTCGTCTTCTTTTTTATTCTACACTACTAGATGAGTCTGGTTCCGGTCTTTCCCCTTCGTGATTTAGTAACCATTCGGTCCATTCTTCCGGTTGCTCGTCTTCTGTTATTTGAGTTAATCGTTCTAATTCATTTCTTTGCCACTGATTCTGTGTTTTTAATATTTCCATTTCTCTCTCCATACTGTTGATTTTCCTCTGTTGTTCTTCCACGTTCGTAAGGTGGTAGAAATTTGCATTTAGAGCTTCTCTTAAGGCTACTTGGCTTTCCGCCCACTGCTCTTGTAACGTATTTACTATGTTTGTCAACGTGTTACATTGTTGTTTCCACATCTCCGTTATCGCTCCTTCATTCGTATTCTCGTTGTAGTGTTGATTCATTTCCTTAATGGTTACACTTGTCATTTCTTTCCTCATCTAATTTTAAATGTTAAAAAAAATATATAGGGTTATATATTATACATAGCGCAGTTGTAATACTAATATACATATATTTTATACATTTATATACACTCATATGCCCGTTATCTATACACGTTGAAGTTTATGAGGAGTTTCCACCTGTTGGAACGCCTCCTCCCACCGCTTTTGTTTTCTCAAGTCGTTTCCTTGTTTGCTGGTTTCTGTTTTTGTTATCCAAGTTCGTTCTTGTAATTGTAATTCATAGTTACATCGCTCTAATCTTGGCTGGTTTATTTGCCTTGGTTGTTTTTGTTTTCCGATGGTTTTTAGTATCCATAGAGCTACAACTATTGCGGCTGCACTTATCACTCCACTCATGATCCAAATGGTTCGTATAAGGTATGGTAGGTTTCTTGTTCCTTCCGTGTCGTTTGTCGTTGTCTTTTCGATTCTTTGTTGTGCCTTTTTTGACTTTTGATTTTTCTTTATCACTTCTAGTATCTTTTCCATCTGCTCTTCTGAGATGTATCTTTCTTCTTCTTTATCTTTGGTTTCGTTTTCTCTTTTTGTGGTATCTTTTTCTTCCTCTTTGTACGTCATCGTGGTAGTTCCATGGGTTTTATTTTCGATTTCATCTTGTTGAGGGCACTTCGGTACGTTTAGTTTTCTCCATACGCATACTGAATATCTTGTTTTTGCAGTTAGGTGATTTTTCTCCTTTCTATGGTCTATTTTAAGTTCGTGGAATTGACATTGTAACATCTCGTTTTTCTAGCTTGTCATTTCTTTTAGGCATAGTCGTTTCATTAGTACCTGCAAATTTTTTGTGATTATCAATTTTCTTCCTCCGGTGATGATTCCTTGTTGGTCAAAGTCAATTACTGTTGTTACATGTCCGACTGCCCATTTGTTTGTGGTCTTCCTCATTATTGGTTCTATCTTTTCCGTCGTACATTTTGGGTGTTTTATTCTTGGTCTGAATATGCAGATTCTGTAGTTAGTTTGCGGTTTCAATCCTCGTAATAATAGTTGATCTCCTGGATTTATTGCGATTCCTTGACATTGTCCTGTTCCTTTGCCGTCCTCACCGATTTCTGCTATACATATTTTGTTCACTTGATGGGTATATATTTTTAGCGATTCGATGTTGTCCTTGGTGGTTCTGATTTTATTTGTTTCCCATTCCGAAGGTTTCATTTGCTTTTTGTTGTAATCGGTTACCATCGTTTCTTGTTTTGTAACTGTTTCCTTTGTTATGCTCATTATTATTTTTGTCGTTGGCTGCGTACTTTTGCTCGTTGGATTCCCTAGTGATTTTCTCATTACGCATCTTGTGCGTTTCTTGTCTCTGTAGATGCATATTCGATATCTTCGTAGGGCTTTTATTCCTTTTATATATATAGGATCTCCTAGATTTGTTATTTCCTTCTCGCATATTTTATTTCCTATCCAGTTACGTTCGATTCTTGTTATGCACACTTGGTTTATTGCTTGCCCACTGATGTTTGTTATCTTTAGATAGTTGATATTCATTATTATATCCTCTCTGTCTCTTCGGTTATCGCTTAGTCGATATTGGGCTACTGTTAATTTCCACGTTGTTAGGACGATAGATATTGCTAGGATATTATTTTTCCAATTTACTTCTGTTTCTGGTAGACATACGGTTCGTTTTACATAATTCGAGTTTTTGTTTTCGTTTTTATTATTTTTGTTGTTTTTGTTGTTGTTAACCCTGTTGTTGTTTCGTTCCTCGTTTTCTCTTTTCGTTTCTTGATTCTTTTTCTTGTTTTGGTCATTTTGATCCTTGTCTTCGTCATCCTTGTCTGTCTTCTCTTCCCCGGTGTTCACACAAATGTCGTCCTCGACATTGATTTTCCTTATCAGTGCTTTTGTATGCCGTTATTGCTTTATCTCTTGCTTTGATTAATTCATCCAGAGGTTTTCTTTCTTCTTGTACCATTGTTTTCGCGGCTTGCCAATCTCTTACGAGGTCAATTAGCTCTGTTTTTCCGTTTCCAATTCTTTTTGATTCTTTGAAGTTGTCGGTGAATCTAATTTCTTGTCGTTCCAGCACCATCATAATTATTTTCGGGTTTCCTTCCTTTATTATCAGTTTCTTTGAGTAATGCATTTTCTCCTTCTTCATATCTTTCATTTATGTCTATTGCATACTCCTCGGTTTTCGGTATTTTCCAGTTTAATAGGATTTTTATCGCTTCTTTATTTCGATAGATTGTTCTCCATGATAGCTGTCGGGTGTCTGCGCATAGCTCCTCTATGTCTCTTCTTGTTGCGTTTGCTGTTATGAATTTTATCATCAACATGTTTGGTTCACCTGTTGCTAGGTCGAGTATGCTACTCCAATCGTCTGATCTTTCTGTTAATTCCGATCCGGTTCTTATTAGTTCTTGTATTACTGAAGTTTTTATTCCTGATAACGCAGCGTACATTAAGGCTGTTTTGCCGTTTTTTCCTCTTCTATTTGATTTTTCTCCGCATTTCTCCAGTAATTTTATGATTTTCAAGCTACGTCTATCCTGTTGTTGGTGTATGGCTGTATGCAACGGTATCATTCCCGACGGCATTGTCAAGGTAAAGGCTCTTGGTAACTTTCGCATTATTAGTTCCGTATCTGGGTCCTCTCCGTCACCGATTGCGTAGGATTGTACTATTATTCCCAATCTGGTAAGTATTTGCGCTCTATTTTGTGATCCGAATCTTGCGGGCATTATTTGTTCTTGCTGTGCGTACCATCTCATTCAATTGGTTTCTTTGCGTTTATCGTACTTGTTCGAAAACTTCTCGTTTTACCTTCTCGCTTGCTAACGTTTGTCGGATATTTCGATTAGCTCGCAGATTATATATAATTTTCTGGTAGACCCGTTGAATATAGCTGAATTGACCCATTAGGTTGGAACACTGGTGTAGTTCCCATGCTTTATAATGCTCTTTATGCCGAAATTCTCTTATTAGTTTAAACAATTGCTGTTTCTCTCTCATTACTTGTTGTTCGGTCCCACTGAAGTTGGTTAACAACAGGTCTCCTCTTTTGATTAATTCGTATACTGCTTCCAAGGAATTGTATTGAAATAATGCTAGCTTTATGAACTCGTTTTCTCCTTGCTCGTAATTTTGATTGGTACTTATTGCCCATTTTCCGTTGTCGGGTCGCCTCCATTTGATTAATCTCATTGCCATCTCCTGTTTATTGCATTCCAGTGCAACTCTAAGTAGTTCGTGTAGATCTTCTAGATTATCGATGTTTCCTTTGGTGACATACCCCAACATTAATTCCAAATTTTTTGGTACGTTTGTCAGTATTACATAATTCAGTGCTGTGGCTCCTTTTTTATCCATTGTTATATCTGCTCCCGCTTCTAACAGTTCTTTGATTATCCACGTTGGAGTGTCTTTTCTTGCTGCTATCATTAGTGGGGTTTCTCCACTTTCGTTTCTTACGTCGATTGATTTTTCCTATTCGTTTCCAAACGTTGATGATTTCTTGAGTTCTTTCATAGTTATTGGTGTCGATGATTGTATGTAATGGGGTGTTATTCTCTTTGTCCCCCACGGTGAATAAGATTGGCCATTCTGTCATGATTGTCGTTATATGTTCGATATTTGATTCATTCCGTTTGTAATTATCGATTATTCTCATTAGTCCTCCTAAAATTTCAATGTCCCTTTTATCTCGTGTCCATTCTGATAATAATGCTTTGGCTTCTTTAACGATGTTTTCTGCTGTTTCGGGTTCTAATTTCCCAGAATGGTGATCTTCCCATTCGTCATCGTCGTATTCTTGATATTCGTCTTCATCATATTCATCTGCATCTATGCGGTTGAAATTTTGATTCGTACATCTCATCATACAGATTCTTGCTGTCTGTGAACGCGTTATTATACGTCTTTCCTCTGGTTGGGATGTTATCGTTTTTGGTATAGCTTTACATCTGGCTACGTTTACGTATATTGGTCTTGTGAATGGGCTGTTTACCAATTTGACTCTGACATTGGTTTCGCTTGCGTATAATATTTCGTATGGCCCTTTTCCATTTCTTTGTAATTTCTTTGTTGTTCCAGGTATTAGTTCGGGTGTTTCGATAATTACCCAATCTCCAATACAGAAGGTGTGTGGCTTTACATTTCTTTTCTGATCGTGTAAATCCTTGTAACTTTCTTGGTTGAATTTGATATTTAACCCTGCCGTTTTCCAGATTTCTTGCATTCTTTCTTTGAATTTCGTGACGTAATCATATTCCTCCATATATTGTGAAATTGGTGGCTGATATTCTAAATCCATCGGCATGTTACATTCTCTACCATACATTAGTTTGAATGGGCTCATTTTCGTTGCTGCGTGGATCGACATTCTATATGCCATTAAACACAGGTTGATGTATTCATCCCAATCTTTCTGGTATCGGTCTACATAATTCGATAACATTTGTATTAATGTCCCGTTGAATCTTTCGGTTAGTCCATTACACTGTGGATGATACGGTGACGTTCGTAATTTGGCTATCTTGAAATAATTTGTCACTTCCTTCATTATTTCGCTCATGAAGTTTGTCCCTTGATCTGTTAGTATCTGCTTGGGGAGTCCCGTATCTGCAACATATTTCTTCTACTAATTTTTGTGCAATTGTTTTGGCTTTTTGATCCTTCATTGCAAATGCTTCTGGAAATTTGGTTAAGTAGTCTGTGACCACTAGGATGTATACATTCCCGTTCAACGTTTCTGGCAATGGTCCTACCACATCCATTGATATCATTGTCATTGGTTCTGCTGGTACTGGCATTGGTTTTAACGGGGTTTTCCATTTTGAACCCGTATTTCTTCTTGTTGCACAAGTTAAGCAATTCTTTATCCAATCTTTTACTGATTCCGACATGTTTGGCCAAAAGTATTTTTGTTTCATTCTGGCGAGCGTCTTTTTTGCTGACATATGACCTCCCAATTTACCGTCGTGATATTGTATTAACAGATCTTTGCGTCTATTTTCTGGTATAACCATCAGTCGTTGTTCACCATCTGCTATTAGTAACCATCTCTTTTCTATCAGATATCGATGTCGATGTTTGTCCATATGTTCTTTTAGTTGTAAATCGCTTTCGTATACTTCTGGTTTGCCGGTTCTGACATATTTCGTTATCAGTTTTAGTTCTGGGTCCTCTTGTTGATCCTTCATCAGTTGTGAGAAGTCAATGTCTTCGGCGATTATTGCACATATCCGTCTCACTTCGTCGTCCATTAAATCCGGAAAGATGAATCTGGACATACAATCTGCATTTGCATTTGCTTTTCCTGCTTTGAATTTTATAAACGGGGAGTATTCTTGTAACTGCATCGCCCATCTCATAAGTCTGCTGGATGCTTCTTTGTGTTGTCCCAACCATACTAGCGGTTGGTGATCTGTCGTTATACAGATCTCATGTCCCCATAGCAGGTATTTAAAATGTTTGATGGCTTGAATGATTGCCAAGGCTTCTCGTTCTGTGACTGAGTAATTCTTCTCATGCTTTTTGAACGTTTTACTATAATAACCGATTACTCGTTCCTTTCCTTCATCGTCTAGTTGACCTAGTATTGCGCCTGCGGCGTAACCACTTGCGTCCGTTGCTAATAGGAACGGCTTTTTGAAATCTGGGTGTACTAGAATTGGTGCTTCAATTAGTTTATCTCTTAGTGACTCAAAAGCGAGTTGTTGTTCTCGTCCCCATACGAATGATATATCTTTCTTTACTAATTCTTGTATTGGTTTTGCTACTCCAGCGTAGTTTTTGATGAATTTCCGGTAATATCCGCATAATCCCAGGAATTCTTGTACTTGGGTAACTGTCTTCGGGGCTGGACAATTTTTGACTTTCTCGATGTTTCTTGGATCGGGTTCTTTCCCCTTTGCTGATACTATATGTCCCAAAAACGTCACTTTTTCTTTTGCCCAATCGCATTTTGATGGCTTCAATTTTAATTTCCATTGTCTTAATCGGATAAATACTCTTTTGATATCCTCCAAATGTTGTTCAAATGTACTTGAGTATATTAGTAAGTCATCGATGTACACCATGCACTGTTTTATCCCGTGCGTAACGAAATTCATGCATCGCTGAAAAGATGCTGGTGCGTTTGTTAATCCGAATGGCATTTTTCGGAATTGATATAGATCTCTACCGATGGTGAAGGCTGTTTTCTCTTTTGTCTTCATTCTTTAACTTTTATTTGCCAATATCCACTTTTCAAATCGAGTGACGTGAAGTATGCTGCTCCTTGAAGAGTTAGTAGCATTTCATTGATGTCCGGTAATGGGTATGTATCTCGTTTTGTTACAGCATTCAGCTTTCTGTAGTCTATGCAGAATCTTTGCGAGCCGTCTTTCTTTTTCACCATGACAACTGGAAATTGCCAAGGTGAACAGCTTGGTTCTATTACTTTTGCCTCGAGCATTTTTTGTACTTCTTTTTCTGCTACCGTTTTTTGAGCTTCTGCCAACTTATATGGTCGTAAGGCGATTGGTGTTTCATCTGATAGTGGTATTGCATGTAGGGTTACATCACATGTCCCTAAATCTAGATCTGATACTGCGAATATATCTTGATATTCCATTAGTAATTGTTGCAATTGCTCTTTTTCATTTTCGTTCAATAACGTACTGTCTATTGTCCATAATGCTTCATCTGTCTCACCTTCTTCTTGTATTTTTGGTAGTTCGATATCCATCATTGGCGTCAATTTTCCCAACTTTTCATTTTCGTATATGATTTTATCTTCCTCGTCAAAATTTGTGATGTTGATTGGTAATTCACCGTTTTCGTTAATCTCTACGATTTCTCTCGCTAGTGGTAACTCTCGTCGTTTTTCGAATTTTTTACTCGGTTCAAATATCATTTCACCAGTAACATCTCCATCTATTCTTATATAACATATCATTTGTGATTTTGCTGGCACCACTATTCTTTCCGAACATCTCACAATGGCATTCATTGTACAGATTTTTCCCGTTTTATCCTTCAGACACATTGTTCCTAAATCGATGACAATCTCTTTGAGTAGATCTGGCATTAAATCCGTTCCGATTATATACGGTACACTTAATTGAGGTATCACTGCCAAATAGGTATCTATTTCGTTATCTTGATATTTCAACGTTGTCCACCATCTCCCCATTACGTTGACGGTTTCTTTACTGCATGCAATTACGTGTACTCCGGTTGGTTCAATATCCCTCCAAAGATGTCTGGGTATTTCGCTCAATAATATTGCTGAGATATTTGCTCCCGTATCTATCATTGCTTTTGTTTCTTTTCCGTTTATTTCGATTACAATTGTTAGCGCTGGTCCTGCTGGTGTATACAATGCTGCTATTGTTCTCACATCGACGTCCTGGTCTACACTTCGAGTTCGTCTTGAGGATACAGGATTTGTTACTTCCCAGTTGGGATTATATAACGTTGGGTATACATTTGCCTGCGGTAATATTTGTCCTCCCATTGTCATTGCTTGGGTTCGTGGTTGTTTTACTGGTTCCTCGTATCGCAATTTTGCCATTGGTTCTGGTATCCACGCATTAGTTTTTCCACTGTCCCAGTATTCAGGTGCTTTGATCATTGCTGGCGCGTTTCCGTTCTCATTATTATCCTCATCATTGTCGTCACTATCGCTGTTATTTCTCCTATATTCTTTGACTCTTTCCCACATACTTTTTCTACTTTTCTTGAGTTCTTCTCTTGCTCTTTCGTCGTACAATGCTTTCCTCAACCGTTTGCCCATTTCTTCATCGGTTCCTTTTATCTTGGTCAGTATTCGCATTAATCGTTTTATTTTATGGATATCTTTTGAATGACCATGCAATACCATTGTTTTTGCTAGAAATGGTAATACTCCAACTACTAATTTCCAATTTACTCTCTTTTCTCTCTTATAGATATCAAAACAGGCCAGCATTTGCGTCAGTATTACTCTAACAATCTGAATTATCAGTATGATACCCAAAATTCCAGCCATCATTTGTCCGAATACCAGGAATCTTCCCCACATTGCTTTCATCATGTTGGTTGTTGCTAATTGGAAATGTTCTGGTGACAGCAATAATTCGTAGTCTGGCTTTTGTTCGTAGTTCATACCGCCTGTTATTGTTACGATATTTGATAGTACGGATTCTCTCCTTGCGGGAAATAAAAGGTTTTGTCTTGCCGCTTCTAGACTCTCTTGTGAGTATATACCACTGTTTACTACGTCCAATGGTCGAAATTCTTGTTCCGTTGTTAATTCCGTTAATCCAAACTTTCTTGGTTCTGCGACTGGTGTTCTTGTTGGGAACATTATCCATTTCCCATCTGTTTGTTGGAATAATGGTCCATATGCATTGCTGCAATTGTAGTAATTTGGTTTAATAGACAGTGGATTCATCATTCGTGTCACTGGTTGAACGTATCTGATTTGCTTCTTGTAGACCACTTCCAACTCATTGGTGCATTTTCCTGGTGGCGCTGTTGATTTTTCTGGTACCATCGCAAATGTTTTCTCACATTTGAATATGTACATAACTTCTCCTGCTATTCTCCCGAAATGACCTTCTTGTAACGGTAATAATGGCATTGCACTATCTGGATTTGTTATTGCTACCGCTAATTTTGTCTTCAGAATTTCTTTGTTTAGTTGGCAATCGTTTCGTATTAGATCGTGGTACACCTTTTGCAGCGATTCTTGTCCTTTGTGGTATAGGAAATCCATTTTGTTATTCATGTACAGATATAGTTTAACTTCGTCTTTTGCAACCGTGACTATTCCCTCGTCTAACATTTGTCTGGCTGCATATAGTCCTGGGTAATTTGTGGCGTATACCATCTTTCCGCACTTCTGAATACTTTTCCTTTAATAAATCGCATTCCATTTCAGATTTCGTTGTTATCAGTGCTGGGGTGTTAATTTCGTTCTCAGCGGATGTGATCTGGTTCTGGCTTTGACTCGCCCTCTTTCAGAATTATTTTGTTTACGTCATTTATCTGTAGTTCCTCTGCATCTTCCTCGAACACTTCTCCTCTTACTTCGTCGAACATTGCACTTTTCAGGAACTGCATTCTACATTTGTGACATTTGTCTGGTATATTATCGTTGAAGCACCGGTTTTACATACTGATTCTGTTGCTTGCACATTTGGTTTGACTTCATTATTTGCGTTGTTCCATCAAATTGAGCTTCGTATTCTTTTAACTCCACTGTATATGTTTCAATTATCACCACCCCCGTTACTAATTCTCCTTTGATCGTATATACTTTCCTCCTTGACAGTCTCCGATGCGGAATTGATGGTTCCGCAACGAATATGCTCTGTTACTCGTATGGTTCCGCTTCTTCCTTTAATATAACTCCATCTTTTAGTTTCATTTCTCCTCCATTGAAACAAATCTTTACACTGTTCTCCGATACTTGCAATATTTCTCTTTCTGTTCTGGATTTATTATTGAAACGTGTGAGTGTGATCCACAATGATATGCAAGTGTTTTCCGCGTAATTGCACATTCTCTTGCCTTTGCTCTGATGAAATCTGATTCTTGGTATATATGGTATGTTACTGCTCTTTCGATTGTGGTCAAGTTGTTTGGTATCGCCATTTTACATTCTTCGATATCTCTTAGGGAATATTTATCGCCGAGAACTGCCTGATCACAGTCATATATTAAAAATCCGTTTGTCGCATTTGTACACATTAACCACACCATCATTGTCATCATAAGCGAATGTATACTCGAATTTCTCATTGTAGTGTCTTTCACTGGTAATTCGTGTTCGAACTCATTCAATAGCGTTTTCAATCTGATGTGCATTGGTTTGATTTGCTCGTTTTTTCTTGGCTTGTTTATGAACTGCCTCCATCCCCCGTTCTGTAGGATGTACGGTTTCGATTTCTTGTTCTACTATCATCGCTGTGAGTTCCACGTTATTCATAAACTGTTTGTTTGGTATTTGCTTGTTGCCAGGCTCATTAAGTTGTACATTAAGTATGCAATTGCCACTAGTCGATGTTCGTCATTTTCGGTATTTGTTAATAACTGATTAACTATTTGTTTGGCCTCTTCCACTCTAATTTCATGGTTTTGTTTTCTCTTTGATTAGTTTCGGGATTATGCTCGATAATCGTGTACCATATGTTGTTTGGCTTGCTTCGCTAGCTGATTCTTTGCACAATCTCTGAGTGGTTGAAACTTGTTATTATTAGCAATGTCTGCCAGTAATAGCGGATCCATTAATATCTCCTCTTTCTTCTTCAGGGTAGCTTTCTTCATTTCGTATGCTACTTTTTCTAATTTGCCTAATCTCGTCATCCACTGTTGTTTTGTTTTTCTGAATCTCTAGTTTTCTTTCTTTGTCCTTCTGCTGTGGTTTTTGGTCGCTCTTGGACGGTTTCTCCATATCTGTACTGTACCCGTTTCTTTTGTCTTTTCGTTCCCTTTTACGTTTGGTATGGTTTGTCTTTTGAGTTTCCCTCGTGCTGTTGCCCTTAGCATTCGTCCAATCTGAATCAAGTTGATATCGTCTCTTGCGCCCTTCCTGATCCTTGTATTATACATTTTTCATTGGGTGTATTCTTATCTTCTATATCGGTTTCGATGGTTACTCTTCGATTTCTGCTCATGCCAGTCGTCGTTTTGTGTTTACTCGTTGATGGTGGTTCGTCTCGCGGTTTTCGGTATTTCCATATGGCATGCTTATTATTAGTGGTGATAGGTCATCTTCTTCATCGTACTGTTGTCTGAAATCATACTTCGTCTCCTTGGTATGGCTTTGCGAGATTCGTTTTTTTTATTTTTTTTCGATACTGGTGTACTCATACTTGCTTTTATGGTTTTTCTTTTTTTCTCTTTCTTTTTAATGGTATTCCCCAGCGTTTCTGCTATTGTTAGCGGATTTATTTTCGTCATTTTCCATTGGCGTCACTCTCAATGTTTAGCGTATTGTCTAAAGGATCGTCCATGGAATTGTTTAGATGAAACGGGTTTCGTAAGTAGTTTCTTTTTTTAACTTCTTTTATCTTTGCCGCTGTGCACTTCCATTCCTGGATGTCCCCGTCCAGGGTAATGTATTTTCAATTTGTACTTTCTTTGAGCCTCTTGGTGCCCATCTCTTGATTCTCCATTTTCGGTTTACTTGTCCGATACTTCAGGATACCATCATTTTTTCGTCTGTAATTCCTCAATTTCTTTTACGCAGCTTTCTTAGATGTTCTATATTTTCATTGTTATCTTATTATATATTTTGCGTGGGTTTATCGCTGCTCGTCTCTGACTTCTGGCGCTTTTCGCATTATCTCTATTAACTTGGTGTAGTTTCTTCATCTTTTTGTAATTGCTGTTTCGTCAATATCTACCGCTGGACCTTTGCTTTTCAATTACGTTTTATTTTTTCTAGGGTTCTGCTTCGTTGTCTGATGTTTCGTTTTCGTATTTCTTTTTCCTTCATATGGTGGTGTTCGTTTCTTGGATAATCTGATTCATCTTTGTTCTGGTTGGTCCTCCTCAAATATCCCTTCTTTCATTTCCCATTTTTTTCTCTATTTCGTTCCACTCCGTCCTTGTCCAAGGTGTTCGTTTACATTCGCTAGTGTCTAATTTTTCCCGAGTTTTCTTTCAGATGTATATCTTTTAACCATTGTCCGATATATTTTCTATAATTTTCTTGGATTTCTGGTGCCCTTTTTCCTCTTAGTTTGTCCCATTTTACTCCAAACATATCTAATCCATCGGGCTTCTTCCATTGGTATCACTCCTATTTCTTGGTCATCGTCCCAGATTCCAAGCTCGTACAGATATGTTTTAATTTCCTCACGTAATAATGTGCAGGTATTTTACTACTACGTCTTCAATCATCCCATCGTTACTCTGGGCCTTCGCTTGCTCTACCACGCCCGTTTCGTTACCATTTTTAATTCAGTTCATCTACTACTCGGAGTTTACTGTTTATTTTTATTATCATCTGTTCCTCATTTGGTAGTTTCATAATCACGCGTTTAATTCTCGTATTCCATCCATTTTCTCTTCGGTAGCTCACATAACGGTTGATTAGTAATGGCACCTTTTAAAATTTGGGCATGTCTTAAGGTTACCGTATCTCGATGTATTTCCTACATTCTTCAATCTCCCTCGTTTTGTGTTTCCAGAATTAATATCCCGTTTTTATTGACTTGATTCTATGAACTTGGTTTATTTAATTTTCTCCCCTGTTTTCTCCAGAGTATTCCTTTTGGTTGCTCCTTGGAGATCTCTTTTGATGTTATCTCAAATTCGGTTTTTTGCGTCTTCCGTCCATCTCCAAATCCGGGTGTTGATCTCTCCTTTTTTATCATTACACTCGTTGGTCTACCTGGCATATAAATGCATCTACTATGCATATCGGGGTTTTATTAACAACCATTATGGTATAGTTGTCATTTTTCTTGGAGCTTCCCATTTCCTCCTTGATCCAATCGAATATTTCGTCAGTATTTGGTTGTTTTATCCATACTCGTTTCTGTTAAAATCCGTGTTTGCATAATTAATTTGGAATTTTGTGATATCCTCTAAATTTTGTTTTGTCCAAGATATTCTTTTATTCGTAATTTTTCACTGCTCAGTATTTACATCTCCTCTCGTCCCTTCAAGTTGTAGGATTTTTTCAGGTAACTCTTGAACAACTTTCGTACGTTGATAAATTCTTCGTTTAATCAGTGGTTTCGGTATGGTTTCGATAATTTGTCTATCAATTCGTTTCTCTCTCTGTTGGTGCGGGGGTCGATCAATAGATCCATTTACGTCATTGGTCGTTATAATCTGTTTGTTTTTGCTCTTCATTTTCGATACTCGTAATGCTTCTCCCATCAACTACTAGTTTTTCACTGGAAAATCTTCCATCTTCTGATTACCGAAGTCAATTGATGTGTTCTCAGCATATTTATCCGAAAATTTTGTTATGGTTTTATTTTCGTCATCCCTTGTTGTGTTATTTTCTGATTCTGATGTTTGCTTTCATTGATTGTCGGTTTATGGTATTTTGTTTCGATTCTTGTTTTTCACTTGTCCGATTTGCTTTCTTGGCTCTTATTCCTAATCTTTCTTCGTTTTCTCTCGTTATTCTCCTCTTTGACTTTCTTAAAAATATTTTCTTGTATTCTGCGTTGTCTGATGATGTTGGGATTAATTATTTGATCGGGCTCGACTTGTCCCTCCACATTTGTTTTCCACTCATGTTTCGGTTAGCTGGTTTTTGTGGCGACTTTTTTAATGGATAATTTATAACAGTATTGTTCTTTAAAACGTCTTTTAATCATTCTCAGGACATGTTGATCTAGTGGATTGTCTTGTTCGCTGTCGGAACCTTTCTTGTTTACTCTTCTTCCTACATCTGCAATTGTTGCCAATCTTGTAGCATGTTGTTGACGTGTCGTTTCTCTTCTCGGTTTCGCGTATTTTTCTACTCTCTGCATCATGTGGATATTCTGCTGTCGTTGGTTTGGCTGGTTTCGCTCTCATCATACTTGAATCATGTCTTTTTAGTTGGAAATTTTCCTTGCAATCATGTTAACTTGTTTCCTTGTTCAATAAACATTTTGTTTCGGTGCCACTTGGCACATAGTTATTATTCCTTGGTTGGGCTTGATTTTGATTGTTTCCTCGCTCTACAATCTCGCTCACATGTCCTTGCCTTCCACTGTGAAGCAAGTTCTGACCTCACATCGACTTAAAGTGTGCCCGTTTTTTTCCCGCATCCTTGTACATGTTAGGTTTCCGAAAGCCATTCGCTTTCCCAGTGCCCTGGTTTCCCGAGGTTCGACATTGTTTATTCTGGCTATAATTATTAAGCGTTGTTGTGATTTGGTCGCTGGTTGTTGGTTGTAGTTCGTATCTTGGGCGATTATTGTTTGTTCGTGTATTGGAGGTTTGAATATCTGGTGTTGCGCACTGAATGAATTGGTTTACTTTTGCAATACTTGCTTCATTTTCCTCGGTTTTAGTTGTCATTGCATTGATCATTGATTCGTCTTGCATTGTTGCAATTGGGTAGGTAGATGTATTTCTGCTTTGGTTGCTTTTGCTACTGCTTCATCTAAGGTTGCCAATTATTTGCATACCTACTACTGACTCAATTCTGGTCGTCTTAGTCCATCCACGAATATTCCCGATTAGATGAGTTTTCTGGAGCTTTACTTCGGTGGCCGGTTTTGCCAAGCGTCCTTCTATTTCGCTTTGCAAACATTGTATTTGATTCGGCCAAATGCCCTCTGTTTTTCTACTAAACCACTCTTGCATTCCTTGATTTCGTTAATTTTGCGACTTCCGAATGTCGTTGTTAAAAATTCTTTGATCTCGTTCACAGGTATCCAACTTCTTTTTCCTCTCTCTAGCTTCTAAGAAGATATCTAGCGACTATGCATAAATATAGTTGGCATTCGATTTTTTCACGTGCATGTCTGGCGACCAAATTACATACTTCGACATATATCCGAATTTCTTATGAAAACGTATTTAGTTTGCTTGGCATTCCGTTAAACGGTTCTCCGCGAAACTTTTCTCGGTATTCTTTGGCTTGTTCGCCTACCGCTGGTTGTCTTGCATTGGGTTTTCCATGTCTGGCCATATTGTCTTTTAAATAGTTTCTTTTTACGGTTAATTTGTCTTTGTTGGTTGATTTGAGATGTCTCCTTGTTGGTTTGTATTTTCGTCTTCTGATTCCACAGGTGTATTGTTTTTGGGTATTGATTTCCCTTGTTTCTCGGTTTTTCTTTATACTTGATCCTTGACTGTCGGTTTCGATATTTTCCTGTGATGTAGCTCTGATATTTTTTCCTTGCGAAGGTAGTTGATCTCCCTCTTTCTTTATTTTCGTTACTGCTGCTCTTTCGGAGTTTGACTGGCTGAATTTGGAAGCTGTTTGTTGATCGGAGGATTGTCTATTCTCAATGATTTCCGGTTTACCACGGGCGTCTTTGTGTCGTTTGATTTCCCTTTAGTTGTCTTTGTTGTCGAATAATTTCGTCGTTCCTATTGTAGTCTGTCTTTGGCTGTTGTCAAATACTGGTTTTGTTTGTCTCCTGCTTTTGTCGTGTGTTATTGTTTGTTTGTTTTTGTTGAATGTCTGTTTGATGTTTGTTTTTGTATTGATTGTCCTCATTGCTTTTGGTTTGTTTTTGATTGCGTGTAATTGGTTGAGTTTTAGAACGAAAAAATGAAACCGTGTAGCATAAACCCGCTTTACACGCCTTCACTTCTTCGAACAACCCCCAAAATAACACGACGGGTTTATTCCCCATTTTCGTTTTATTTATTCTTTTAATTCTAACGCTCATACTTTGCTCGTTACTTTTTAATTACTCCTCTTTATTAGTAGTGAGTTATTCCCTGTTGTTTTCATTATCTTTCTCAAGGGTCCTCTGGTTTTTCTTTATTGACTATAATACCCATAATTATAATATTTTTTGTATTTCCCTAGGTTTTAATCCGTTTAGTATAATTTCCCATACGTTTTTTAACTTTAATCCTTTAGATTCAATTTAGTTCGATTTTTAATTATCTGTATGGGGTAGTAAACAATTATTTTATATGGGTCCGTAAATAATTATCTATTCATAATACAATCGTTCGGCTATGCCGTTTCGCCAAGTCTATCACCCACCGTATTTTATTTTTATTCGTAACACGCTCCGCATTCCTTTTATTATCCTTATATGATTTTTATTTTCGTCCCTTTTGTCTTTATCTTTTATCGTTTTATCTATTTCTGCTTTGTTATTGACTTCATCTGGCTTGTCTAATCTCATCTTTTATCTCATCACCTCGTTTCTTAGTTTTATATTCTCCACTTTCCGTCACTTATTTGTCGAATAATTATCGTTGCTTAGGTCATTTTCGTTTTCTTATTTCTTTCTTTATCTTTATAATTCACCATTTGCTATGGCTTTTTAAACACATACTCCTCGTGCACGGATGTTTTCGTGTTTCTCTTATTACACTTAGTTTCTTCGATTTCTTCAGCTAATTTTCTTTGGCCCATTTTCTTATTTTTGAACCTACAACCTTTTAATTTTACTCGAGAATTATGCTCTGTAATACGATTGAGAACTATGCCCCCTGTAATACGAAATGCAGATTATCTCTGTAATACGATCGAGTCTATGCTCCATTAATGCGAAATGAGATTATCTCTGGTAATACGAATCGAGCCTATGCTCCCTTGATACGAATGAGATAAATCTCCTGTAATATCGATCGGCCTCTGCTCCATTGATACGAAATGAGATAATCTCTTGTAATACGATCGAGCCTATGCCTCCATTGATACGAATGAGATTAATCTCTGTAATAACGATCGAGCCTAATGCTCCATTGATACGAAATGAGATAATCTCTTGTAATACGATCGAGCCTAATGCTGCCATTAATGCGAAATGAGATTATCTCTGTAATACGATTGAGCTATGCTCCATTGATACGAAATGAGATTATCTCTGTAATACGATCGAGCCTATGCTTCCATTGATACGAAATGAGAATATCTCTGTAATACGATTCGAGCCCTATGCTCCATTAATGCGAAATGAGATTAATCTCTTGTAATAGATCGAGCTATGCTCCATTATGCGAATGAGATTATCTCTGTAATACGATCGAGCCTATGCTCCATTGATAACGAAATGAGATTATGCTCTGTAAATGACGATCGAGCCTATGCTCCATTGAATACGAAAATGAGATAATCCCTGTAATACGATCGAGCCTATGCTCCATTAATGCGAAATGAAGATTATCTCTGTAATACGATCGAGCCTATGCTCCATTGATACGAAATGAGTTTTTAAAATACATTTTTTTATACTTCCAGTCGCTTCCATTAACTTTGGTTATTTTTGTTTTCCGCCCCTTGTTACTTTTCTCGAGTTCGTATTTATTTTTCTCATTATTATTCTTTTTGACTTTTCTTTTAAGTTGCTTCACTTTTTTCATTCTTCTGCACTTTTCCGTTTTAGTCATTTTCCTTTTTTGCGGCTTCCTTTGCTTCCTCCGAAAAGTTTTTCCGCCTACCCCCTCAAATTAAATACATAAACGGCTTTTGTTTTGATCCGCCACTGCAACGGCAAGGTGATCAATCTTAACAGTATCTTCCCCCAACTCACAAAATCTGTTCGACGGATTTCGTCCCTATACTTCTCCTCTGGGTGATCGGTTTATCCCCTCCCGATTGGCATTAGTCGTAACTTACCTGTTGTAGCTCAAAAAGTATTTTTTCCCTTTTAGTTTTATCATGGATGGTCGGGACACTGTTCGTCTTTTAATTTCCATTCATTACTTTTTACTTTTAACATCATATATAATTGTATATTTAATATATAGAGATATAGGTCGAAGGAAGGGTCAACTACTAAACATTTATTAATTATACAATAACATTTATTCCATATACAACCACTTACTTTTCCGTAATATCAGAGTTAAACAATTGCAGACTTTCATTGTCCCTACAACATTGGTTCGCAAAATGCTAAAATGACTTCACAGGGAGCATGCAGTTATTTTTATTTTCCTCAGTTGCAAAATACAAGCAATTTACTAGGTATGCAAACTTGTTCTTCAATTTCACTTTTAATTGCAATCTGGATATTTGTTTAACTTGTTGCTTCTATAGCGTGGTATTGGAGAATTTTATTTATCTGCATTGTTTAGTCTTTCCTTATACCATTGATATTTGGTTCTATGTCTAACTGGTTGTGTTGGCTGAGTCAATCCTAAAGTTATCTTGGTACTTTCAAGGGCTTATTGCCTATTTGCTCTGATTCTGTTTCTGGGGGTGCCAGTTCTATTTGCCTAGTTTCCAAAAACGTTTAATGTTTCCGTAATGGGTCCTACATTGATGTTTTATGAATTTGCACTTTGCTTAGTTTAACTTTTATAATTGTTCCATAATCTAAAATAATGATTTAATTATTTTTCTTCTTATTATTTCTTTGTTACTCACTTATTATTATTTCTAATTTTTATTATTTATTTGCTGTTTTTCTTATTGTTGTTTTTGTGGTTGGGTTATTTAATGT